>JAMPIV010016551.1:0-24302 GCA_024509875.1 Oreohelix idahoensis | reverse complement strand
TATTGGGGGTATAATAAGAAGGAAGGGGGGTTTTGGGGAGGGAGGATTGGGGGAAGGGAATGAGTTGGGGGGGGGGTGGGGTGGGGATGTAAGGGGAAGTGATTAGGGGGAGGGTAAGGGGGGTGGAGAGAGTTTGTTATTTAGGTGGTTTGGGGGGGGAAGGTTTTAGGTGATTAAGGGGGTGAGGGGTGTGTAAGGGTAAGAGAGATGGTGAGGAAGGTGTGAGGGATGATTCATGGAATGTGTTAGATAAATGAGAGAGAGGATAAAGGGGAATGGTGTTTAGGGAGATGGGGAGGTAAATTGGTAGAGAGGTGGGGGGAGTGTTGGTGAATGGGAAGTGGGTGTGAGGGGGGGGGTGAAAAAATTGTTGGGAATGTGAGAAATTGGTGGGAGAGTTAAGGGATGTGTTAGGGGTTTGGTGTGATTAATGATATGTAGGGTTGATGTGAAGGATTTAATGGGTTCTTTTCCTCAGTTGATTTTGGATTTAGCATGATGACTAAATGGGAAACCTCCTATGTGAGGTTGATGGGGACATTAGCATGACTAGCAGTGGCATCGGAGGCAAAGGGACTGGCACCATTTTCAGGAGCATGGCCTTGAAATTCCAACTCCCTTAGTCGTAATTCGTGCTCCCTCTGTAATCTTTTCTCCTCCTTTTCTGCTTCCCTTTCTGCAGCCTGTCTCCTTTCTTCTCTTTCTGTAGCTTGCCTTCTTTCCTCTGCTTCCCTTTCTGCAGCCTGTCTCTTTTCTTCTATTTCTGTAGCTTGCCTTCTTTCCTCTGCTTCCCTTTCTGCAGCCTTCTCTTTTCTTCTCTTTCTGCCTCCAATTGTAACTTCTTAGCCTCAGCCTCCAATTGTAACTTCTTAGCCTCAGCCTCTAATTGTAACTTCTTAATTTCCTTTTCAGCCTCTAACTTTCTTTCAGCCTCTTTTTCTAATCTTTTTTCTTCACGTTCAATAAATTTGTCACATTCAGTAGTGACATAAGCAATCATAACTTGCCCGTCCATTCCCAACTCTTTAGCAGCCTGCATAGCAGCAGATCGAAATTTTGCCAGGTCTGCCATTTTCTAACAGGCCAATTTATACAATGTTTAACTAAACACTTCAATCTATGACTAATTAAACTAAGGACAACCACAAGCACTGAGAGCTCAACCTTATTTATTTTCCACCCAAGAATACCTTTTTAATTTTTATAATTCCCAGAAGTGAATTACCCCCAATATATATGGTAAGAGAGGGTTCAATATGCCGGACAGGACCCCAATATATGTGGTAAGTTGGGATTATATAAATAGTTATAGGGGACTTAGTGTACTGACTGAGATCAGCTGTGAAGGTATCTGTATATAATAAGTGGTGTGTGTTACAGATGACCTTACTTTGCTACCACATTTAGACCTCAATCAGACTTATTCTGGAATATTGTGATGACTACGTTGAATGTCTAGGGATATGATAGTGATGAAGTGTAAGTTCACAACAACCAATAGACACATAAACACTTTTATTAAGATCCACAACACTTTACAACACTATGACAAGCACATACATATAACACTCTAGAAGACTAGCTTAAGTAAGTCAAGTGTTAACTTTTAAATTATGTATTAGTTTCTTTCAATAATAGATATCCTGATCCAACTACAGAGTGAATCAGGAATCACAATCAAATGTAAACACAATGTTTATGTACAAAATTTATACAAAGGATCTTTGTCCTGACATATAATATTATTACAATATGTGTGTAGGGTTGTGATGTAGTATTATGAGGTAATACTGGCTTTTGAAGCTAGGTTGTTGTTTGTCATCACGACTTCATGTGTTTGTTACTGGTGGAAATAATATTGAAGGGATCACAGTTTCTTTTTATTTGTACAACAATAACTGTCCCTCTTGATTTAGTATTACAGTCAATTTTAGGGTGGGTTATACAAGGGTGAGCTGCTCTGGCTGACAAAGTCTTAACTCATATGTCGGCGGCAGGAAAACTGTCTCCTCTGCTCGCTTGCTTCTCAGTTATCTTGAAATACACCACTGGTCGATATCTTAGACAAGGAGTCTGCTGCCAGCCCTCTGGATCCAGCAAAACTCAGACCAGGTGCTGCTCTAATACTTCAGTACCACAGTCCCTGAAATAAGAAGGTTGTACCTCCTTCTTCAGAACTAATATATAATATATTTCCACACTGAAGTACAGGACATTACAAACACAGAGTTCAGCGCTGTAGGCAAACTGCTAGCTTCTCATGTGACAATATACACCAGTATTCCTCTCCCTAATGGCTACAACGCCTCTGCAATTCCAGCGTTAATTCCTTCTATACAATAGGATAGGTGTCATGTTACTAATTGGCAATCCCATATATGCCTATGCTGTTATACTCCTCTCTGACAAGCTTTTACATGGTGGAGCAATATCTAGGCTTTGCCTTCTGTTTGCTACTGAACCACACACATACAGACACAATTTATCATTAAATATTCAATTTTCATATTATATATATATATATATGTCTAGCTTACCACAGTTCAAGGAAATATACACAAGTAACGTTGACTGGCGATGAATTCTGGCACAATTTCGATCTGCCTTATCCCAGGCTTTTATTAGAAAAATGTAAGCTTGATCTCAACGCACTTGCTTCTTACAAAATTTATTTTCAAAACTGGCCCTGAACTGACGCTTCTATTTGACTATATCGAACGTTCTAACCAATGAGACCATGTTTACAAGAGCCTTTGAAAAAATTTTACCCATCCTACACGTAGCCATTAACAACAATAATAGTATTTGCAGTTCGACTAATAAGGTTTCGCCTTACATTTTACTACAGCCAATCAAATCGTATATAACTTGTTGGCCTCATTTCCCCTAAAGCAGTGTTTTTCAAACATGCCATTACAAGCAAATATGATCTTGTGCTGTCAGACAACCCCACTATAGTATTTTGGCTATAATTTGTTAATTACTAGACTATTTGCGTAACACATAACATATTCTTTGTCAGCAAGTCCTAAGGCACAAGAATATATAAGTTTAATGGGGCTAAGTGGCTTCGTTCAAAATATGTATTATTCTAGGACAGTCGTGTATTTGCTTCTACCACCCGTTCACTTCTATACCAAGGGATGTCTTCTGTACTGTCAGACTAATGTCAGGAGCTTAGACATAAATCAGTAGAATGTCAGGTTTCCCAATAAGAGCTTAAACCTGTTTTCAAAACCTAACCTCGTATCGTTAGTGTTTTTTATCACTGTTTATTTGAAAAAATCAGGTCTTCATGCCTTTCGCGTGTGGTTGGCGTTCCTCCGTGCATCTCTCTCTCTCTCTTCTAAGCCCGTCTGTCTTTTAGGTTAACGTAGTGTATATAATGACATTAATGTAGTATTATATCTAGGTCATTAAGCAGTGTGCCTATCAAGGTCGTCTAAGAAATACAGTACCAGTTTTATTTTTAGAAACATTATTGAGAGGGCATCTGAAAAGATTACTATCTGTTTTTCTGCCTGTGCTTTGCATTCAATAAGAGTTTCAGCTGCCTGAAACGCGTGTATGATGCTGTAGGCTTTTAATATCGTACGTGGAAGCGTTACAGTTATGCAGACGAGGTAGAAAAAGGGGATCTCTGGTTCAACCATTATGGCGCTCTACAACGCAGGTGTACGCTATTGGGAAAGCACTGGTCTTTCACCATTCTTCTTTCTTTCTATTGAATTACTTCGTTAGGCTTTACATTTATTTTCTAATTTATATATGTGGATTAGAATTTTTCACCACAGTGGCCATCACGACTAGTGGCGTCTTGTAGGGCAGCAACAAACTGCCCCTTTTGCTTGGTCGGTGGCCATCACGACTAGTGGCGTCTTGTAGGGCAGCAACAAACTGCCATTTTTGCTTGGTAGGTGGCCATCACGACTAGTGGCGTCTTGTAGGGCAGCAACAAACTGCCCCTTTTGCTTGGTAGGTGGCCATCACGACTAGTGGCGTCTTGTAGGGCAGCAACAAACTGCCCCTTTTGCTTGGTAGGTGGCCATCACGACTAGTGGCGTCTTGTAGGGCAGCAACAAACTGCCCCTTTTGCTTGGTCGGTGGCCATCACGACTAGTGGCGTCTTGTAGGGCAGCAACAAACTGCCCCTTTTGCTTGGTAGGTGGCCATCACGACTAGTCGCGTCTTGTAGGGCAGCAACAAACTGCCCCTTTTGCTTGGTAGGTGGCCATCACGACTAGTGGCGTCTTGTAGGGCAGCAACAAACTGCCCCTTTTGCTTGGTCGGTGGCCATCCTTCGTGCCGTGCCCCAACTCTGGTTCCTACTTTGCATCTCAGCCTCCACTCTTCTCCGCCAGCTTGTCTTTGGTCTATCTCTCTTTCGCCGTCATTCTTGGGTCCATAGCATAGCAGTTCTTATGGTGTCATGTTCCCTTCTGAGGACATGGCCAACCCAGTTCCACCATCTGCTTGCAATGATGGTGTGCATGCCTTTTTGACTGCACCGTGTAAGCAATTCCTGGTTGGAGATGGTATTCGGGCAAAAGATTTTTCCTTAGAGAAACTACAGGTTCCCAGTACAGGAAATATATTTGATGGAAATTTCTTTCAGAACCAGTGTGTCCTAATAATGTAATGCTCTAACTCCCCCCCCTCCCCCACAATCTCCCAGGGTAATGAGATCGGATGAAAAGCCTTCTCGGATAAGGGCGAAAAAAATAGGACATCCCGTGTGCAAGTTGCACATGCTAAAAATCCCTCGGCAGTTGGAAATCGTAAAGAGTAGGCCATATGGCCGCTGCCCTAGCACAATTTAAAAATTAGAAAACCTACCCACTACAAAAATTTTTATAGACTGTGTGATTCCTGTATGCACACACTTGGGTCCTCGCTGGTGCTACGGAGTTCGTGTACAGTGCTGAGATCCTCCGTGTGTGATCTAAGGGAGGAGATCGGAGCACTGATGGGGTTGTCCGTGTGCAATGAAGATGATCTTTAAAACGAAACCAAATGATTGTGTAAAATAAAGTGAAAAACGCAGGGGAAGAATGGGGTGCGCGGGGCTGGGGCATATTGTGCACACAAAAAAGCGGGAGGGGGTGGGCGGCGGTAGTTGAAATCACATATATAACTTTTAATTGTTTTGTCAACCAAATTTTTTATATTTTTATAAGGCATTATTCTTATTATGTTCGCAAATATTTTGTAAGCAAAGTATTTCCTTTTTTAAGTGCTTAAGGAGAAGTCATTTTTGGGTTGCTTCCCTTGAAAATAGTTCTGTCATCTTCGATCGGACTCCGCAGACGACTCTAGGCCTACTGTGATTTATTCTGTGGCTGGGTAGGAATAGATTGTTCTTGCTTCAGTATATCTATGGCCTGAATTTATACGTAGTGTTTGTATGAGTAGGACGAGTCTGTCTTATATATGGATATCTTTGCATTTCTAAGTCGAACTAATTTGGTTGTCGCTAGAAAAGGTCAAAGGCTATGCAGCGGAAGTATCGCTAGCAAGGGGTGTGATCCATGGCTGTCATCCTGTGAGGATGCCGAGTTTTGTTGTAGCAGGCTTTTTTGCCGAAATAGTGATCTATATATGGATGGGGAAAAGTGATAATCATTTAGACATGTTGTATGTACTTTACCCCAGTGTTTATTCTCTTTTGCCAAGGAATGGCAAAGTTATATTTCGCATAAAAAGGTAAAACCACAATTTATTATGAACTTGGGCTTCGCCATCGTTGTTGATAAGCAGATGCACAGTGGTACTTTTAAAAAAGAATATCCATTCAAAGGAAGAAGACATTCCTATGTATCAGCACTGGATTGTATGATATTATTCAATTACCTCTATGAGAGAAGCTATGAAGAAATGAGGACATTTAATGAATGACTAATTTTGGTCTATATTCTATAGTGAGTGAAGCTCACGAGAGAGAGAACAGCCATGTTGAAATTCATATACTTTGTATTTATCGAGTGAGAAAAAGGGATGCCTGTACTATCGCTCGATGAACCAAGAGATCACTGCTACATGTGAGAACCCATGTCTGGGATTCCTATATTATGAAATATATATATATATTGAACTTTACGTGAAGGAATATTCGCTAGACGAGGTTAGGTCTAGGAGCCTTCCTATATATTGGTTATGGTCTGACGTGCCCAGTCAGTAAAGCCAGATGATTTACATGATGGAACGCTGAATGCTTATTTACGAATGCTCCATTATGATATTTGCCAAGCATGAATGCTAACTTAAGATGATATTCCTGTGATCAACATTATGCTGTCTATGTCGACATTTGTTCCTGTAACCATACACGTACTGTCCAAGTGTGCGTCCCATTAAATGTTATAAAAAACCACCGTAGTTCCAGTACTTCTTGAATTCGAACAGTGTGAGTATGAGTGATGTACTACCAACCTGTCAACTCTATCGAATCATTCTACCATTCGCGTACTGACATTCAGATACACACTCATTGTTTACACTCACATTCTTGTCGGAGCCTCATCACGTTCCAGGACAAGATGACCTGTATGACCAAAACTGTGCTGGGTTTGATGAGTTGACAATCGTTACACTTTACTACACCAGTCCCAACATCTACATTTATCCACTGGTGGACATTCACATCATTTAACAAATAAAGCATGATTCAACAACTAGTAGCCAGTATGAGTTAACAACTACACAAAGAGTTTAACAACTGGTGTGCCAGCTTCCTGGGTCAACCTGCACAGTGACCATATTGAGAAGTAAACTACTGAGACCAGACGTTCCTTGGGGTCTGTTACGACACACAAATACATCAGCAGTACAACTCTACAGTGATGTCAGCGTGACCTGTCCTGTCGAGAGTATGCAGTAACTAGGTCAGGGTTTGTTGACATTTGGTTCGTTGGACATTTGCCATACAACTGACAGTGTTACACAGCGAGCTTGGTTGAAACATAGAACATTACACATCAGGACTGGAGAATATTTGACAGTGTTTGCGAAAGAAAATGTTATTGAACTGAGAAGTCCTACATTGATTGTTATCATTCAAATCAACGATGGAGCTTCTATTTCTGTGTTGAATTTAAAATAATTAGACCAGAAGTATTTGTTTAATAAAGTACCACAGTACTGTACTATTAGGCAGTGTAACTGAGCCTTCATTCCAACACATTCTTTCTGCAACACTCTATTTACATCATATTGCCATACTATTTATGCATTTATGTATTTATGTTTAACTATTTATATGTGATATTTGTTTGTATCCAGCGGGTTGTTGTTTCGGTTGGGCGGTGTCACACAGCAGAGTATCCCACGTAATAGAGGGTCTGATGTGTGCGTTTCTATAGGTGCAATTTTCTTCATTGAAAATTTGCTGCGACAGCTGTTGCTATTAGTGTTAGCTGTGAAGTCTGTACTCATTGTTGTTTTTGTAATATTCCTCTGTTCTTTAGTTTGTTTTGATTTGTTTGTAATTTGTTGGTCTACCCTATTCTATCTTTCAGTTCTATTCTCAATTTATATTTATATACTGTGGCGTTATTTGTATTTGTTATCCTCTTGCGGTTTATCTTTTATTGTTTTTCCCATTTGATTTATTTCATTTCCGCAAATGTTTTCATGTTCTTCTGTATAACTGTTTTGTTTTGTGCCTGATCGACATACACTATTTAAAATATAGTTGATCATATAAATTGATGTACAAGAATCAACTGATAGTTAATTGCTATTACTAAAGGTACACAGTTGATGATATAAAACACTATTTCTGGTGCACTGCACTTATATTATAGAGTGAACCAGCAACTTATAGCTGTTATTATATAAGGATTTATACAAGACCTTTGTAAGGCTTGTTTCCCACAGTGATTGGGATAGTTAAGTACTATTTTTCCACAGGTTAATAAGTTATCATACAAGGTCTTTGATTTAGACTAAGAAAGTAAATTTATTTACTTTTGCAAATTACTGATCTTATTAGACAAGATGTCTACCTTAGATTATTTTATCACACAAGGCAGGGCTCTTGATATGACTGGTCAGCAATTAGAACAATGGGCAGTTGCTCAATATGACAAAGCATTAGCTGCAGAAGAGAGAAAACTTGCTGCTGCTGCTGAAGAAAGAAAAGCATTGATTGAAGAAAAGAAATTAGCAGCTGAGGAAAAAAAATTACAAAGAGAGGATGAGCAAAAGAAATTGCAGATACAGACTGATGAAAAAAGATTCCAGATGGAAATGGAAAAAGAGAAAAGAAAAGATGAGGCTGCTGCTGAAGAGAAAAAAATTACAAGCTGCTACAGAAGAGAGAAGATTACAAGCTGAAGCTCAAGAAAAAAAAGCAATAAGAGAACATGAACACCAAAAAGAACTTTTAGCATTTGAGTTAGAAAAGTTAAAGTTAACAAACATAAGTAATGTTAATCAAGCATCTAGTGGTAATGGTAAACCCTTTACTTACAAGGTCAAGGTACCAGCGTTCAACCCTTCCAGTGATGACATAACATTCTGGCTAAACAGATTTGAACGCTCGTGTCGAGCACATAATGTGGACAAATCACAATATGCTAACCAGTTATCAGAAAATCTGAAAGGTGATTCTCTGACTAGTTTAAGTTTGGTTGAAGAGGCTGACAAAGATAACTATGATGTTATTAGGGCAGCCTTGTTAAAGAAGTATCAGTTGTCTGAAGAGGGTTATCGGAAGTTGTTTAAGACAATGGAGCCTGAGGCAGGTGTAGAATTCTCAGAATTCATTGCAAGAACACGTCTTACATTTGATCGTTGGATTGAGCTATCCAAAACAGAAAAGACTTATGAAGCCCTTATGGACTTGATACTCAGAGACAAGATTATGTCAAGTATAAATAAACCTTTCCTCGAATTCTTACATGAGCGTAAACCTAAGTCTCTAAAAGAAATGGAACAGTATTGTACCCAATACGTCACTGCACATCCGGACGTAGCTATTAGCAACAGTAAGGTTAAAGAAGGTATGCCAGTTGCTTCTGCAACACCATACAACCCTAATCACTCTCACAAATTCCAAGGACCTCAAAATAGGTTTAATAAAAAAGGTAACTATTACAGTTATCAGAACCAAGGTAACCAATCATTTCAGGGTTCTTCTTCGAATACCTGGAGAAGAGCTGACAGCCCTCGATTCAGGGGTGGTCATAATTACAGGAACTTTCGCAAAGGAAGTCATTCTAGAAACTATCCAAGTTTTCCTTCATGGAGACAACAGGATCATAATTACCGAGATACTCATTATAATGAATATGATGATAGTAACCAAAGGAGCTATGATTCAAACCCGAGTAGGGGTTATAATAGTGGAAACAATGATAAGTACAGAGGCAATAATAACAGAGGTAGAGCACAATTCAAAAAACATAAAGCTCATTACCAGGCGAACTCTGCACAGCAAGAGTCCCACGAAGCCTATAAACAAAATAAAGATAATGATGACTCTAATAATATGGCATGTGCCGCTTTTGATTTTGGGAGAGCATCTCAGTGCCCCCAATGCAAAACATTATTTGAGCCAACCACAGTGTCTACTTTAAGCTGTGGCCATCCTCTTCCCGCTCTTCCTGCGTCAATCGCGCATGATGGGAGAGGTTCTCTTGTCTTACACAAAGGTTTAGTAAATGACAATCCAGTCTCAGTACTTTTTGATTCTGGATGCACAACTATTGGGGTTAGGCAGTCACTCATAGATCCTTCTCATTCTACAGGCAAAGTAGTCAAATGCGTAACATTTGGCGGCACCATAGAGAAATACTCTACCGCTATCATTAGGATTGCTACTCCTTTCTTCACAGGAGATGTACACGCATGTCTTTTGCCGGATCCGATCGCTGATCTTATCATCGGTCGCATTCACGGAGTCAAAGAATGCACTCCGGAGCAAATTTCCGTTTGGGAAAATCAAAATATGCAATCTGCTAATGCAGTAGTCACTAGAGCTCAAGCTCTCAATATGCCTGAAACTTCATCTGTTGAAGATAATGAAGTGCATAACCAAGATGATCCCTTGGTAATTTCTCGTGACTCGTTTATAAAACAACAAGAAGAAGATCCGACTCTTAAGAAATTCTTCACTCTTGTAACAAAAGGTGATCCGAATAAAGATTCAAATTGTAAATCTTGGATTACAATGAAGAATGGCGTACTTGTACGTATGGTGCAAGACTCCACTAAGTCAAGTCATTCTCAGATTCTTGTACCCAAGAATTTGAGAGTTAAGATCTTACAACATGCACACGACTCTCAGTGTGCTGGTCACATGGGTTTTTCCCGTACTAAGTCAAGAGTTCTTGCGGCTTTCTTTTGGCCTTTTGTGAACAAGGACATACGGATCTATTGTCGATCCTGTAAAGTATGTCAAGAAGTCAAATCCAAAGGTCCTCGTCATGCTGCGCCTATTCAGGCTGCAGATATTCCTATTCGTCCATTCCAGAAAATGGCGATAGACATCATTGGTCCATTCAAGATCAAATCTGCTAGAGGACATCAGTTTATCTTAACGTGTGTAGACATGTGCACACGTTGGCCAGAGGCTATCCCTCTAAAGAGCATTACTACCGCTGACATTGCAGATGCTCTTTGGCTTATATTTTCTCGGCTGGGATTCCCCGGAGAAATATTATCAGATCATGGCACCCAACTGATATCGGATACCATGTCTCAAGTAATGTCTACTCTACAGATAGAGAGATCTTTGAGTAGCATCTATCATCCTATGTCCAATGGGATGGTCGAGCGACTAAATAGAACACTTAAGAACTTATTAGGGAAGATAACTGAGGATCATCCTCAGGATTGGGATAGGGTTTTACCCGCGGCCCTCTTCGCGTACAGAGAGGTCCCCAATGAACATACAGGGTTTTCGCCCTTTGAACTTGTCTTTGGCGCGCGACCGCGCGGCCCAATGTCTTTGCTGCATGATCTTATAACAGCTGACAATATTGACGATGACACAAAATCTTCTTACGAGTATGTCATCGCGCTGAGACAAAAGATTATCGAAGCATGCAAATTGGCAACGTCCTCTTCTGAATTTGCTAAGCAGAAGGCAAGACAATTTGCTAATAAGAAGAGAACTTTACGACAACTTTGTCCTGGTGACAAAGCATTTGTTTTGCTACCTTGTCGTGAAAATAGACTCCTTATTAGTTGGAAAGGTCCGTACGATATAATATCGAAAATTTCAGATGTTGACTACATCGTCGATATTAACGGGAAGCATAAAACCTTCCACATCAATATGCTTACGGAGTTCCATGAACGTCCTGACTATTTACAGCCTATTTTCCAGGCAACGGACGATTCTCATGTCAAACATGGTCATTACTCATCACTGTCTGTAATACAGGATGAGGAAACAAGTTTTTCGGATGTTAATCTCCCGCTTCCAATGATCCCACTTCATTCTAGTGAATCATGGAAAGACGTTACTGTTTCTCCTGATTTGTCTCTAGGAGAACGGCGACAAGTTTCGTCTATGTTACAAACATTTCAGGATGTCCTCACTGACATCCCTGGACAAACTCATGTCATTGAGCATGACATTGTTCTAACTGAACATACTCCAATTAGGGTTAGGCCTTATCCTATCCCTATACATTTCCAAACACAGGTTGAAAAGGAGTTGGATGAAATGATAGATTTACAAATAATCGAACCATCCACTTCTGCATATTCTTCGCCGATGGTTATTGTTCGAAAAAAAGACAATAACATACGTCTTTGCGTTGACTATCGCAAATTGAATCAAGTTACGAAGTTCGATGCTGAACCTATGCCTTTACTAGAAGAGTTACTTACTCGTCTTTCTAAATCGCATTTTTTCACTAAACTTGATTTGTCTAAAGGATATTGGCAAGTTCCATTATCCGAACGCGCCAAACCTCTTACCGCTTTCTCTACTCCCAGAGGCCTTTTCCAATGGAATTTTATGCCTTTCGGCCTTATGAACGCACCAGCTACATTTGTACGCATGATGCGTCGAATCCTATCGTATCGGTCAGATGTCATTGCTTATCTAGACGACATCTGTCTTTTCAGCGATACTTGGGAAGATCACTATTCAGGGTTAGTTGAATTATTATCAACTCTGCGTGAGTATAACCTGACAGCAAAACCATCTAAAGCTTGTATTGGCTTTAGCGAAATTGCTTTCTTAGGCCATCGAGTAGGTCACGGTTTCTTGAAGACAGAAGACCATAATATCACTAAGATACTTAACATCTCTATCCCTAGGACTAAAAAGCAAGTGCGAAGTCTTTTAGGTCTCATACAATTTTATGGACGTTTCATTCCGAATCTGTCCTCTATCATGGCACCTCTCTCTACACTATTAAAGAAAGGGTCGCCTAACATGGTTCACTGGTCTCATGAATGCCAATCTTCACTAGAGAAGATCAAAACTATGTTTTCATCACCACCTATTTTAGTGTTACCTACAACAGATAAGACATTTGTTCTTCGTAGTGACGCTTCATCCACTGGGATTGGAGCGGCACTAATGCAAGAGTACTCTGGAACTCTGCATCCTGTAATGTACATATCCAGAAAACTTAATGCTGCAGAAAGGAATTACTCGGTTTTAGACCGCGAATTATTGGCAATGGTTTGGTCAATTCTCAAACTCCAAAGATTCCTTCTGGGCGCGCATTTCGTAGTGGAAACTGACCAAAAAGCTCTTACGGCTATCCAAAGTAAGAACTTGAAGAGCTCGAGATCAACTCGATACGCAATTGCTCTTCAACCTTTTCATTTTTCGGTACGAGCTATCCGTGGTTCAGAAAATGTGATGGCGGACATTCTGTCCAGATGCCCACATGATGCCACTTAACTGTTAAATATTGGATCTTTTTAATATGTATAACTTTACAACAGTTATTTTTTTGTTTCTTTACTAAGATACACATTTGTAATTTAATAATAGAATGATGGTATCGCTACTTAGCGGTTTATTGATGTTAATTCACCGCTGTTCTTTGATGATTGTTTCTTCATAAATCATAAATTTAAGATTGTAGTGTGAATTTTTGGTATGCATTGTATAATTAACAGAATTGTATTATACGTACATCACACCTTCCTGGAAACATTTATTCGTAGGGAAACAATTTCTCTCAGATTTTGAGATATATATTCTCACCAGTCATATTGGGAATTATAGTTATTCCTGATATTTTCATCTGCGCAGTATTCTTGCGTTGTGAGCCTATTCTACGGTGCTCCTAGATGTATTTAAAAAAAAAAATTTTATTTTTTTTTTCCCGGGAGGTGTGGTAAGACTGTAAAGGGCAATTTTTACTATCTTGCAATATAATACATTTATATTCTTATTATGTTCGCAAATATTTTGTAAGCAAAGTATTTCCTTTTTTAAGTGCTTAAGGAGAAGTCATTTTTGGGTTGCTTCCCTTGAAAATAGTTCTGTCATCTTCGATCGGACTCCGCAGACGACTCTAGGCCTACTGTGATTTATTCTGTGGCTGGGTAGGAATAGATTGTTCTTGCTTCAGTATATCTATGGCCTGAATTTATACGTAGTGTTTGTATGAGTAGGACGAGTCTGTCTTATATATGGATATCTTTGCATTTCTAAGTCGAACTAATTTGGTTGTCGCTAGAAAAGGTCAAAGGCTATGCAGCGGAAGTATCGCTAGCAAGGGGTGTGATCCATGGCTGTCATCCTGTGAGGATGCCGAGTTTTGTTGTAGCAGGCTTTTTGCCGAAATAGTGATCTATATATGGATGGGGAAAAGTGATAATCATTTAGACATGTTGTATGTACTTTACCCCAGTGTTTATTCTCTTTTGCCAAGGAATGGCAAAGTTATATTTCGCATAAAAAGGTAAAACCACAATTTATTATGAACTTGGGCTTCGCCATCGTTGTTGATAAGCAGATGCACAGTGGTACTTTTAAAAAAGAATATCCATTCAAAGGAAGAAGACATTCCTATGTATCAGCACTGGATTGTATGATATTATTCAATTACCTCTATGAGAGAAGCTATGAAGAAATGAGGACATTTAATGAATGACTAATTTTGGTCTATATTCTATAGTGAGTGAAGCTCACGAGAGAGAGAACAGCCATGTTGAAATTCATATACTTTGTATTTATCGAGTGAGAAAAAGGGATGCCTGTACTATCGCTCGATGAACCAAGAGATCACTGCTACATGTGAGAACCCATGTCTGGGATTCCTATATTATGAAATATATATATATTGAACTTTACGTGAAGGAATATTCGCTAGACGAGGTTAGGTCTAGGAGCCTTCCTATATATTGGTTATGGTCTGACGTGCCCAGTCAGTAAAGCCAGATGATTTACATGATGGAACGCTGAATGCTTATTTACGAATGCTCCATTATGATATTTGCCAAGCATGAATGCTAACTTAAGATGATATTCCTGTGATCAACATTATGCTGTCTATGTCGACATTTGTTCCTGTAACCATACACGTACTGTCCAAGTGTGCGTCCCATTAAATGTTATAAAAGACCACCGTAGTTCCAGTACTTCTTGAATTCGAACAGTGTGAGTATGAGTGATGTACTACCAACCTGTCAACTCTATCGAATCATTCTACCATTCGCGTACTGACATTCAGATACACACTCATTGTTTACACTCACATTCTTGTCGGAGCCTCATCACGTTCCAGGACAAGATGACCTGTATGACCAAAACTGTGCTGGGTTTGATGAGTTGACAATCGTTACACTTTACTACACCAGTCCCAACATCTACATTTATCCACTGGTGGACATTCACATCATTTAACAAATAAAGCATGATTCAACAACCAGTAGCCAGTATGCCCCTTGTCAACCACCACCTTAGCCCCTCCGGCCAATGTTTTTTTTAATATTTTTGAATTTCAATTACGGAAGTAGTTTTGCAAAAGTGGCCGAGTTTTTCGTCATGTACATTCTAACACTCTCATAACGCCGCTTTATAATGGGTAAATTTTCATTTAAATAAAAAATATTTATACATGGTTCACTATTGGCTGTTTTTTCGTATATGCACATAGTTTATTTGATTTATTGATATGTTTTCCAATTTTATTCAACTTTAGTTGAAAGTTGGCGTAGATTAGGAATAGAAATATGTTAATAATTTGGCCAATGCAGTTTCACTGAAATTGTGCCATGTAGGCTATATCCTATCTTTATCAAATGTTTGCCATTGCTGAAGCTTCGAGTATAAATCATTTGAATCTGTACCAGCTAAAGTGAAAACTCTGTTACTCTTATCGTATAGATGTGCACAGCACAGCAACAGTGAGAGTCAAGAAAACTTCCATTCAATTATGCAGTGTCCTGAGATTAATTTTTGATTGACATTCCGTCGTCCAGTTAGTGAATTTTTCACTTCAGAAGAGTTTGCTGCTATCACTGATTATGAAAGGCGGCACTTAAGTAATCTGCGACAAAACTTTGAGGCCCTTCGTCGTGCCGGTAAGTGTAAACAAAGTAAATATTTAGCATCGCTTTCATTCAAAGCTGCCATACAAGTTTGATCTACTAGTATATGGAAATAACAAATTACTGAGCTGTTGAGGTAGTCCGTCTGTCTGTGACATTTCGAGTTATATCTTAAAAAGTTTACTTTTTTATTTTCATCGATGAAGAAAGTATCAGGTTCCGACCAAAACGATCATAATGAAGTTAGAAATTGTAGCAAAATATTTTTTTTTCAATCCAGTAGGCAATGTGTCAGCCAGCTTGCACTTGTGCAGAAGGGTGTTAATATATTGCTTACTTACTTACTTAGTCGTTCACCTTCTACCGTGAGGTGTAGAGGTTTGAAAGAGAGAGCGCCAGACTATCCTATCAGCTGTCTTCCTCCTGGCCTGGTTCCATTCTAGTCCTCGGTCCTTCAAAGATTGTCTAATGTTGTCCTCCCAGCGGACTCTGGGTCGTCTTGGGGGTCTGGATCCCTGGCTCTTTGTTTCCCATGCTTGTCGTGGTAGCCGATCTTCTCCCATTCTACAGACATGGCCAAACCATCTTAGTTGGGACTGTTCTACTTGGGTCTGCAGGGGTGACATTTTAGGCCTTGACGTATCGTCTGGTTGCGGACCATGTCTCTTCTTGTTACTTTAACCACCTTCCTCAGATACCTCATTTCTGAGGTTTGGATCTGGCTTTTGTGGGTTGTAGTCATTGCCCATGACTCGCATCCATATGTCAAGACTGGGACATAGTTGGAGCGGTATACAGCCATCTTCGTTTTCTTACCAAACTCTCACTTGCTGAGGAATCCTCGATTTATGGCCTGAAAAAGTCTCCCAGCTGCTGCTTTTCGAGTGGCCAACTCTTCTTTGATGCCTCCCTTTCGGTCTATAATAGCTCAGATGTATTTAAAGTGGTCAACCTGCTCCAGGACCTGTTCTCCCAGCTTAATCTGATGTCTTCTTTCTTCTCGTGATATCACCATGGATTTTGTTTTAGAGCTGCTTACGACCATCCCTCTCTTCTCCAGCTCTTCCTTCCAGACTTGGTGTTAATTTATAATAATCCAAATTACTCAAATTAGGTCAATTTTGATGCTACATGCTTGTATACATTTTTCTTATTAAATTATTTATATTATAGAATTTTTTTACAGCAAGCACACTCATGCACATTTTTATTGTTGTTGTTAATCATCTGTCAACACTGTTTCCATTGGGCTGTCCTACTATGTGTCATCAACAGCAGAATGAGGCAGAATATTAGATGTGATGATGCTTTATTGCTGGCTGAAGTGAAAGCAGATTGCTCGTACAAAATGAATAAATAAACAACAAAATCAGCAAATAAGGATTTGACATTTATTTTTGCTTTAAATTGACAATTAGCTAAGTAGATTAGAAGCCACAAATTGTGTGTCTGTATATATATATATATAAACAAACTTAATTTTACTGGAGCAAGCACACATTTTCTCATATCTTTAGACAGATAATAAGAGCAGATATGAAAAAGGACTGGTCAAAAATAATTTCAGTAACGTAGACAGATATTAACATTCAACACAAAAAATATAGAACAAGAGAGTCAATAGATGTAATCCAATATGATACTGCTTCTTGTAGTTTAGTGTGCAGACTTGGGCAATAGACAATGATATAAGTGGGAAGACAAGGAAGCATCAAGAAATCAACAGAAAATAATCTGTCTGAGTTTACCATTAAGGCAAGTTACATAATAATAATAATAATAAATTCTTTAAGCACCAAACACGGTGCATAAGGCAGTACCCAGTGCTCTCCAGGTTGTTCGTTGTGACGCCACTCCTCTTAGCTCTTGCACATTATTTAGGCCCAACGTTCTTCCTTCTCTTATTATTGTTCTTCTGAGTGTTTCTTTTGGTCTTCCTTTTTTCCTCTTACCCTCAGGAACCCAAGTGAGCGCCTGTAAGTGGTATTCTGTTGTTTTGCATTCGTAGGACATGACCGATATATGACCATCGTCTTTTCCTTATATAGTCGGAGACATATTTCTGCCTAGAGTCTTCTCTTATTTGTCGATTAGTCTTGAATTCTTTCCAACTGATGTTCATGAGTTTTCTAAGACATTTGTTCTCGAATGTATTCAGCTTGTTCTCCAATGATTTAGTTATTTTCCAACTCTCACAGCCGTATGTTAACACTGAGATAACATTTGAATTAAACAGACGAAGCTTGGTATGTATATTCAATGATCGTAATTTCCAAATGTTAGATAATCTATTGAAGGCGCTAGCTGCCAAAGCAATTCTAGTATGGATTTCTCTTGTTGTGTCACCATCCTGAGTCATTTTACTGCCTAAATAATTGAAACTTTCAACTTTCTGTAGTTTTTCCCCGTTCAAGATGATATCAAAGGTCTCATTAGAAAAGTTCATAGCTTTAGTTTTAGAGGCATTTATTTGGAGACCTATTTTAACCGAGAGATGACACAAATTATTTACATAAATTAGTTACATAAAGATATATAAATGGCACAGGTGCTCCCATATCTTGGTTAGTAGTCTGATTCTATAGTTCACACAAGCACAATATGAATTCTTTTGCATCCTGGGTGTAATGTATAGTCTTCATTATCGTATGGTGCAAAACAAATCCCACTGAACAAGCAGTTAGAAGACAGAATGTTGAAGCTTGTAAAATACAGTAGGATTGCATGGAAACAGAAACAAAAAGGTCAGAAGGAAATCATAAATAAAAGGGGGACAAAATGAAACAGATTTTGAAATTTAAAAAAATGAAAAGTACTGCTTATAGCAAAAATGGAAGGAAATGTCAAAGGCACATTGGCAAAAGATAACAACAATGTAATTGGAAAGGAGCCTCTAGCAAGAGTAGTGACAAACAATAAATTCTCAGATAAAACCATATGGTCAAGTTAAAAAAGAGAACATTCTTCACATCCATCACAGCAATCTTTAGATATGTAAATACAACTTGATCTGATCTGTTGTTTTCTATTAATTTCCTTTCCATAAAGTACAAATCTTCTCATTGAATATAATCATCACCGTCTTCATCATCACCATTATCAAAAGCTCCTTTCTCTCTCATTATGATGAATCAACTCCACCTATGCAGATGGCTCAGTTGAGGAAGCCTACATCAGAGCAGAAGCTGTTGCATCACTGGTTTCTGTAGCTATTTCTCATTGAATATGATGATATACTGAAGCACATTAAAACGCACCACTATTATATATACTGATGCCGAGAAGCTGGAAAAAAAAAGTGTGGGAATGGATTTTCCCCGTGTTTGTCATGAGGTAGAGAGCGAATGGCTGCTGGAATGGAAAGTGCAAGATTCAACCCATGGGTTTGTGTACAGACTACATGAAAACAATGAAAGTTACTCGTGCAACACGATTCCCAACAGCTATGACCCTGAAAATGTGTACGCGTTGTGGCAGTATACTCGGTATAAAAAGGCCGTTGAGACAAAACACCCAGTACATGTGCTTGAAATGCCACGACTATCTGAAAACGACCGCCAACGAGCCATTGGTATGTTGGAGACCGGAATGAGCTCGCGGGCCATTGCCAGAAGGATGAATTGCCACCACAGCACTATTGTACATCTCAATGAATGTTACGGAACCACTGGCAGTGCCCGGGATAGACTTCGGAGAGTGCCCAACCACGAGTGTTACTACCCCTGCGCAAGATCGTCATATTGTGCTGAGTCACCTAAGGAATCGTTCTCTCCCGGGCAAGGTCAAACAGCAAGGAGCAATAGTGGGTAGACGTGGGCAAGTCTCTCGAATGACAGTCATACGACGACTCAGAGATACAGGCCTTACTGCAAGACGACCTTATGTTGGGCCAAACTTGACTCACAGACATTGTCAGCAGCGCCTGCAATGGGCAGAGCAACATGTCAGATGGACTAGACTGCAGTGTGAATGCTGTCCTATTCACAGACGAGAGCAGATTCAACATATCCTTTGCTGATGGACGTAATGCGGATTTGGCGACGGTGTGGAGAGCGCTTTGCAGATTGCTGTGTTCGTCAGCACAAACCGGATTTTTGGAGGTGGCAGTATTCACATTTGGGGAGGATTCAGTTTTCACCATCGCTTGCCTCTTCACGTCTTCCGTGGAAATGTTAATGCTGTGACATATCGAGATGAGGTTCTGGATGCATTGGTTTGCTCCTGCGTTCACAAATTATCCAGACTTGCAGCTTCTCCAGCAGGAATAACGCACGTGCGCACACCGCGATGCATTACGCCAGCAATATCTACAGCAGCAGAAACATTGTGACGATTGATTGGCCTGCCCTATCACCAGACATGTCCCTATTAGAAACATCTGTGGGACGAGCTTGGACCGCAGAGTCTACAGGCAAGGTTCTCCAGCTAATCTGCAAACAGCTCAGCCATCGAAGCTGCTCTTACACGGTGAATGGGACTTGATTCCCGGAATTTCCTTCAGAGACTTGTGCGTTCCATGCGGAGCCTCTGCCACGCTTCTTTGCAAGCACCCGGGGGACATACCAGATACTGAGGATAGTGTCAATGAATTTTTTTTTATTGGTTGCATTTTTTGGTTTTCTCCCTTGCCTGCACAGAATGCAATGAATTTCATAACGATCAAATGTACAAATTAATGACCAGCATGGATTCATAGGAAAATGAATAAAGATTCCAAATATGTAAACTTGTAAACACTTATACTTACATTTCACACTCTTTTCCTGGATTATACAGGTGGTGCGTTTTTAATGTAGCTTCAGTATAGTTTATGTTTATCTGACGGAGTATTCATTCACCTTTTTTGTATAATCATACTTTCCTATTTTAAAAGTGTCCTAAAGTTGGTGAGTCTTGTTTTTTTTTTTTGTTTTTGCAAGGGGTATTCTCTCTTATTGCTGTATTTTTTAAAACAAAAACAAGAAAAACAGATGTTAAACTGAAGCATCATTTAGTGACTAGTTGGACGCCCAGGTGCCTTGTCGCTCTTTGGGTTCCCTCTACACTTTGTTTTTACGGGGTAAAGAGGTTTACGATTATGAGATTGAGAATGGACATCCAGTGTTCATGTTTAAGGTCCTAAAGGTGTGTGTCGGCTTGTGATGAGTTTAGTAAACGTAACGTATCAAGGGAGGTATTTCAAATGTTGATGTCTATATTTTTTTACATATATTAATACTTATTTTTGCATATAAGTTTCTTAACATATATATGATGTAATCTTGAAAAATATAATTTTTAGTACCATGATATTATTTTTGGTTGACCCTAGTGTATTGATGTGGTGTTTAATGCCACTATTTTCTCTGCCTCTAGGTGTACAAGTTTAGTCTACCACCCGAGTTCATGCTTTGAAACAGCTTCAGAGAAAGAGAGGGAAACAAAATTTTATACATCCTCCATTTTTAGAATCATCTGATGGGCTCGGAGTCAGAATGGACTCAAGCTCTAGAAAAAGCCATTAACCCTCAAAGTAAGTACATTTCCTTTTATTATTTTTCGTGGATTTTTTCTATGACCATTCAGCGAGACCATAATGGTTTATGTTTTATTTCACCATTTTCTTGTTAAAGGACTTTCCATATAAATCTTTTTCTCTGGTGTTTCGTTGTCCACAATGTCCTTGAAGCTTTTTGAAGGTTGGTGTTTAAATTATTAAAAATAGTATATTTAATTACTTCTTTATGATGCATCCATTTCACCGTAGTGCTAATTTTTTTTTGGTTTGTATGTCTTAGGTCCAGTTGTACGATTTATTTGCTGTGTACTTGTTGCTCGCTATTTCCAGCTCTTATAATTTTTCTTTTCTTTTTATTATTTAATCTCCCATTGCTGAATTAAAAATTTGTGTTTTATTATTTTATTTACTAACAATAAGCTGACTGATTTCTGCTACCAGCAAACAGAAACAGTTCAATGAGAAAATATATATTACTCCTGAACTTAAAGTGGTTCCCAGGTGCTCTCTCTATGTAGACAAAAAAACATGATAATATGGACCTCTACCACATCCAGTTTTTCGGTTGTCATTCAATAGGGTAACCAAATCAGTGCTTGCACCGGGCATTGGGCAACCTCCATAATATGAAAGGAGGTGAAAGGGCGGGGGGGGGGGGTGAGGGGGGTGTTGCCTACAGAAACCACGTAGACTACCAATATACTTACGCAAGCTCCATGTCTGACTTGGGTCCGTTCGGATATGCAAGGAGGCCACTGAGAATGAGTATTGAGGTGTGGGTCCCATCGCTCCCCAGAGTGAAATTGGCCAGGATGGATAGATTTGATTCTCAGATAAATTTTATGCATTTAGGCTGTGAGACAAGTGGAGGACAGAAGCATTAGTGGATAATCAAGGAAGTTATATAGGTGAACTATTTTAGGGGGACTGTAAACAGTATGACAAGACTTGATACACCCCCCCACCCCCCCCCCCCCCCCCCCCCCCCCCCCCCCCCCCCTGACTAGCAAATCTAGGATGAAACTCAAGGCTAATGGTAACATATGTTGGAGGCGCTTAGTACATTCTTCTCTTCTTCTTTGATCCTTTGTAGCCGACCTTCCAAAGCAGGTCAGTGGCCATCAACGCACTAGTGGCTTCTTGTTAGAAGGCAGGCAAACAAATTGATTTCACCTTTGCTCGGTTCGGGTGGCCTTCCTGGACAGTGCCCAAACTTGGTTATCTTTGCATCTCAGCCTCCACAGTCCTCCGCCAGGTTGTTTTGGTCGGCCTCTCTTTCGTTTTCCTTCAGGGGTCCAAAGCATAGCTGTTCTTGTGATGGCATCGGGGTCTCTTCTGAGGACATGACCAACCCAGCTCCAGCGTCTGCCAAGCTATTGATGGCTTGTGCATGTTCCTACTTGATTGCTTACGACGTAAGGCAGATCTTGGTTGGTGATTAGTATTCGTGCCAATGAGTGCGGTGAATTTTTCTTAGGGCATGTTGTGTGAAAAAGAGGGACATTATTTTGACTTTTCCTTTCTCTGTTTAACAAAAAAAAAAAAACTCTCCAGCATTCCGCACCTTAGAGAAGCCCAAAAAAGCACCACAGCTTGATATTAATCTTAATTTTGTCCCCCCCCCCCCCCCGCCCCCCCCATTGGGAGGGACTTCCAGATGTTATTTAGGCTAAAGAAGGCTGTTCTTGCCTTATTCATTCTGATGTTGATGTCTTTGCCTGCCCCACCGTCTGGTGTTACTATGCTCCTAGGTATGTGAAGGTATCTGTCTGTACCAGTTGCTGATTCCTTACTGATATGGGCTCAGGGTTGCTCACATTGAGCGTCATGACCTCAGACTTCTTTAAATTGATATTCAAGCCACCTGCTGGTAAAACTTATTAAGTCTATCCGTTTTTTCCTGGATGTGTTGATGTGATTGATGTGAATGTGCTTGTAGTGCATAGTAGCAGACAATGAGAAAACTATCAGGTTGTATCACATGTGGGACAAATGCATACAAGACTGTGTTCAGCTATGATTGCTGTGTACACTCAAGATTAAACAACATCTCTGTCTTGTTTGTGATTTTGATTATCTTTGTAAAGTATAGGAGAACAAAGAAAAGGATTCACAATTTAAGAAAGTAACAGCAACCAGTGTTCATTACAGACTACTGGGGAGGTCACACACACAATCATTCACACAAATTTGGGTTTGATTTACTCTATTTGGGTCTGGAGAGGGGAAGAGGTACTATATTTGGGTATTGGAAATCTGACTGTAGTTTCTTAAAGTGTACTCCGTATGTCTTGATTATAACCATCAAGGTTGACAGGATACTTTATTTTTTTTTTTTTAAATTCAGACTACTGAACATTTACACAAAAGTCCACTAGTATGCTTTTTTAATGGTATGCCTATTGAAAAGTTCTGCAGAACGTAGAAGTGTCAAAAAAGTAACATGGCCATGTTACCTTCTGTGCTCAGCATCATTAGAGTATGATGTTTAAAAAAGATTACCCAGCCTTTAATTTTTTGATGGCATAGATTGAATCAGCCTCCTCATTTACGATTGAAATTATGGATTACTCACCTTATCAGATTTTTTGCATAAGGTGTGTGTAATACTCATTTTATGTTACAACATTGCTTTATAATTACTGTAATTGTATATGAGATTGTAGTATATACCTTTGATTAATTTTGTGGGATTGTATAAGGTGATTACTTCCCAATATGAAGGTAGGCAAGATGTTACTGACACGTTTGTAAAATATTACTTTTTTTTTTTTTTTCAATCCTGTGGAAATGTGTGTGCTTTTTAGTATGTGTAGAATGCCAGGATAATATGCATACTGAAATGAGGGCAGAATGTTAGATGGATTTATGTGCACAATTATTTCCTTTTTAATAATCACAAGTTTGTTCGTTCATTGTATTCTTCTGGCTGTATACAGGATCTCATGACCTGAGAGCAGATTGATGTATTCTTCTGACTGTACTACTTGTGGATTCATGACCTGAGAGCAGAATGAGGTATTCTTCTGGCTGTATCTACATGTGGATTCTCATGACCTGAGAGCAGAATGCTGTTTCTTACTGGCTGTACTACATGTGGATCTCATGACTGTGAGCAGAATGATGTATTCTTTGGCTGTACTACATGTGGTATCTCTTGACCTGAGAGCAGATTGATGTATTCTTATCTGGCTGTTCTATGTGGATCTCATGACCTGAGAGCAGAAGGATGTAATTCGTCTGACTGTATACTTGTGGATTCATGTCCGAGAGCAGATTGATGTATTCTTCTGGCTGTACTACATGTGGATCTCTATGACCTGTGAGCAGA
>JAMPIV010016550.1:0-385014 GCA_024509875.1 Oreohelix idahoensis | reverse complement strand
AAAACAGGTGCGGAGAGGCCTGGTGAGTTGCCTAAAATGTGTTGGCTGAAAGGTATCAAGCGGCCTCGGCAAGAAGTAATCAGGTAATAAAAAGAAACAGGTAGAAAATTGTAGCGCACCACAGAACTTTAATAAATTTGATCCTAGAGATCAAAACAAAGGTAAGCACCAATTAGATAGGCCACGGTATGACAATAAAAATAAAACCCCACAATTCGATGAAAGGAAATATGATGAAAGAAAATCTTTCAACCAAGGGAAAAGGTGGTGTAAAAATTGTAAGATGAACAATCATGACACTGACCGTTGCAGAAGGAACCCTATAGTTATGGCCACCCTTCAGGTCAGGTCGACCTCAAGACAGGAGGAGGATATTCTGTTAGATACCACTCCAGAAGAGATGAGGAAGGCACAGGCTGGAGATAAGACCCTCAAGCCTTGTTTCAGGAAATTGTCAACTTGTCATACAACTCCAGGCAAGGGAGATTTTTACATGAAAAACAAGTTGATGTATAGGAAGACTGGAGCTAGATCCAAAGGTCAGGGACAGCTGGTACTTCCTAAAAGATATAGGGCAGAATTAATAAGGAGCCTACATGTGAAACCAGATGGGGACTATGAGAAAATAGGTACCATCATCCAAAAGGTGGCTCACAATTATTATTGGCCCAAGGCAAGATGGGACATTGAGAATTTTGTAGAAAGGTGTAGCATAGCACATGAGGGAACACCCACAAGTGGGAACATGGATCAGGACCTGGACACCCCACGGGGCAAAATTAGGCCTGATAATAAAAAGAAAAATAGATTTGATAAAGTGGACCAAATGGAATGGGAAGCCCCTTTTCACGGACAAGCTTCACTTAACTGTTTTACAATGGCCACTATGCGGAGAGTGCAAAAAGATGTCTTACCCCAGGATAAGCCGAAAATCCCCTCAAATCGGACTTAAACAAACTGGAGGAAGAAGATGTAGAGAGGAAATCTCTCATCAAGAATTTTAAGTGGGGAGAAAGCCCCAAGAGGAAAATTGGTAGTGGTCGTTTTGTGCATGATAATTCTGGGAAGAAAAATCATCACTACAGAGCTTCGGGTGGATAGGACCTGGCATGTGCCAGGAGAAATAAGTTTCCGAATTTAAAAGTCCATATGTAACTCTGTTAAGAACGTGGACTGACGAAAAGGCAGAGGAAAATATTACATCCTCATACCAATATGTGAATGAGCTGACCACTCGTTTAAAAACTGGCTGGAAACTTGCCAATGAAAATTTGAAACAAGCCAGGAAGAAACATGCTGCCTATTATAACAGAAAGCTAAAGACAGAGATTTGGCTGTGGGAGAGAAGGTACTGCTTCTTCTACCCGGTAGCCAGAATAAGTTACAAATTGGATGGCAAGGTCCATATACAGTTCTAGAGAAGGTGTCTAGAACAAATTATAAGATAGATAAGAAGGGGAAAGAAAAAATCTATCATGTGAATCTCCTGAAGAAATATTTGGAAAGAGAACATCAGGAAGAGACACACTTGTTGACCTTGTCCATTGCCATGGAGATGAAAAAGGAACCACTTTCATCATTTGAATATCCATTACACCCCTGTGAGACAGCGGCACAGGTGAAAATCAGTACACATTTAACAAAAACTCAGAAAGAGAGAGTGCAACCGGTTCTAGATAATCATGCAGAGGTGTTAACAGACCGACCTGGGCATACAAACTTATTGGAATATGATATGAAACTGATAGACCCCACACCTGTATGTATGAAACCCTATTCGATTCCTTTTGCTAAGGAGAAAGCTTTGAAGGAAGAGATAGACTATTTGTTAAAGGAAGGAATTATTTCACACAGTGAATCTTCGTATAGTTCCGGTGTTGTACTCTTAAGGAAGCCCTCTGGGAACATAGACTCTGTATAGATTACAGGAGACTGAATGCTATTACAGAAGGACAGGTGGATCCATTGCCGGATACAAATCAGCTGTTTGCCAGACTAAATAAAGCTAAATATTTCTCAAAAGTGGATCTGAGTAAAGGATACTATCAGATTCCAGTAAAGCCTAAGGTTAGACCATACCTAGCTTTTAGTACCTCAGAAGGACACTATGAGTTTAATAGATTGCCATTTGGATTGAAGAATGCGCCTAGTGTCTTCTCTAGAATGATGAGAAAATTATTGGACCCTCTGAATAATCCATGTATCACAAATTTCATGGATGATATCCTTATAGCAACAGAAACATTTGAGGAACACATTGACTCTCTGAACATGCTGTTTAATCGACTTAGGGAAGCGAATTTAACAGCCCGACCAACCAAATGTTGCGTTGGATGTAAAGAATTGGAATTCTTGGGACACACAGTTTATCAGGGAAACATGACCCCTGACCCAAAGAATTTAGAGAAACTAAAGAAAGCCCCGAGACCACAAACCAAGAAAGACGTGAGATCCTTTGTCTCATTATGTGGTTTCTACCAAAAGTATATCAAAAACTTTAATTCCATATGTGCACCGTTAACTGATTTGACACGTAAGGGAAATCCAGATCGAATTACATGGACACCACAATGTGAAATGGCTTACCAAGAATTGAAGGAAAAGCTCACAAGTAAACCTATTTTGAAATTACCTGACTTAAGTCAAGAATTCATAGTAAGGACGGATGCCAGTAATATTGGGTTAGGTGTGACTCTGCTACAGAAATCAGATGCATTGGATGGGGAATTAAGCCCAGTGGCATATGCTAGCAGAAAGTTGAATAAAGCTGAAACCAATTACTCAACTAGCGAAAAGGAATGTCTTGCAGTAATATGGGCGATAAAGAAATTCAATATTTATCTGTATGGGAAGGCATTTAAGTTGCAAACGGATCACAAACCTTTGTCGTTTCTAGCACAGGCTAGACATGAGAATTCTAGATTACTCCGTTGGTCATTATTGATGCAGCCATTTGAGTTTAGCATAGAGTATATAAGTGGAAAAACAAATCTGGGAGCGGATTTTTTAAGCCGCCATCCGTGTGATGAGAATCACCCTAAACCCCAGGAATAATAAGAAATTTCTCTATGTGTATATAGAATTATAGACTGACATATAACGTCTGTTTTAAGTGGGGAGGATTTGTCGTGAGAAATTCTAATCCACATATATAAATTAAAATGTAAATGTAAAGCCTAACAAATAAATTTAATAAAAGGAAAGAAGAATGGTAAAGAACAGTGCTGTTACAATGACTGTACTCGAAATCCCCCTTGTTTTCTAATTCGTCTGCAAATTGTAACGTTTCACGTTGATAGTAAAAGCCTACTGCTTCAATACCCGCTTTCTACGATAAAACGTGTACTGCCTTTCTAAGAAAAAACCTTGAGATACGCAAGCTGACCTATATTTAATATTCCATTCATGTCATTTTATACACTAAGTTACCATAAACGAAAGACAGATGGACTAAGGATAGAAAGAAAGGGAGGGGCTGAAAGCCGGAACGCAGGCAATACTACCACAGTCTCGCGATACACAATTACTACCATCACGCGTGTAAGGCCACAAGCACTAGCTTTTTTTCAAATCGACAGTGATAAAAAACACTACCCATACGAGTTAGGTTTTAAAAACTTACAAAACGCTTATTAGGAAACATGACATTATACTGGTTTATGTTTGAAAACATTACAGTACCCAGACACCACATCGTATTCGAAGTGAACAGGAGGTAGAAGAAAATGCATATTTTGAACGCAGCCACTTAGCTCCTTTAAATTTGTATATTTGGGTTCCTTAGGACTTGCTGACAAAGAATATGTTGAACGTTACGCAAATAGTCTAGGAATTAACAAATTATAGCCAAAAGAAATAGTGAGGGATGTCAGACAACACCAAAATCAGAATCGCTCAGTGGCAGATTTTCACACCACCATTGTACGGGAAATAGGCTGACATGTTACCTCCTATTTGATTGGCGGAAAGTAAATGTAAGGCTAAACACGATTAGTCGGGCTATAAATATTGATTCTTTGTTGTTAGGGAAACGTGAGTAAGGTACTTTTTTTTTGAAAAGCTGTGTAAACATGGCACGATTGGTTAGACCCGCCAATATAGTCAATCAGAGGCGTCAGGTCAGCACCACATTTTCAAATAAACTTACTAAAGAACCAGTGCGTTGAGCGCCAGTGCATATTTTTCTAAATAAAAGCCTGGGACATCGGCAGATCGAAATTGTGCTATATTCATTGCCAGTCAACGTAACTGTGTATTATTCCATGAATTGTGGGACCGTGGTCCTAAAGTTATTGAGCAGCACCTGGTCTGAGCTTTGCTGAACCTAGAGGCTGACAGCATACTCCTGGGTCCAGATAGTGACCAGTGAGGTGTCTCCAGAACACAGGGAGGCTATCGAGCAGAGGAGTCTTTTCCTGCCGCCATCACGAAAGATAAGCGTCTGTGGCCAGAGGAGCTCAACATTATGCCCCCCCCCCTCAAAATCTGACTTTATAATAAAACAGAGGGAAAATACAGTGTTTAAATTGATAGGAACTGTGAACTTTTCCCCATACTATTTCCAAGAGAAACAAACACTTGAAGTCATGATGACAAATAACAACATAGCTTGAAAAAAACAAAACCAGTATTACCTCATATTACTACTACACAACTGACACACATAGGGTAATATTAATAAAATATGTCACTACAAGGTTCATATTGATAAATTCTGTACATATAAATTGTAATTACAATTGATTGTGATTCCTGGTTCACTTTGTATTTGAATCAGGACACATATATTAGTGAAAGTAAATAATACATATTTATATTTGAAAATTTACCAGTGCCTCATTTAAGATAGTCTTATAGTGGTTAGTGCACTGGCTTCCTAGCGCAGTGGTCTATGGTTCGATCCCCAGATGAGGCGGGAATTTTTTAGGCCACAAACGGTTCCTGGGTCGACCCAGCCCCAAATGGGTACCAGAGCAACTCTGGGAAGGTTAAGGCGGCCGGCGTGATGCCGACCACATCACCCCTCGTGTGCCGACGGTCAAGATAATATGGGCCTAACACCATATTCCCAATATGCCTGAATGGGCGTGTAACGGGTTCCTTTACCTTTACCTTTTATAGAGTGTTAAATGTGTGTGAGTGTCACAGTGTTGTCAAGTGTGGTGGAATAAATTAAATTGTTTATCTGTCTGTTGTTGTTGTGACTTTGTTGCGTGGGTGGTTTACTGGTGTTGGAGGGTCCTTCGTTCGATTATTATAAGTTTAGTTGGTATGCTTGCTTATTTATCAGTACACAGCTTGTGTCCAAGCAAACCTCGGTTCCGTACGAACTGATCCATTATTACTATAAACTTCCTACAAGAAAGAGTTCATCAGGTCAAAGGACCATCAACAATGCAAGTTGAAGCAATCAAACGTAATCAAAGGAATGTGGGTAAGCCTTCGATTCGAGTCCAATATTTATTACAAGTTGACGCACGAAGACAGTTCACATTTGTATACATTCATATATAGTTCATTAGAAATTACGTGCATAGTATTCATGTCCGTCCGTGTCAAAACAATATGTCAGATGAACATCATGGCTATATACATGCGCTGCTATAGTCAACAGCCAGAAATGAGCGCATGAGTTCTTGACAGCTACAAATTGAATCATAATACGATTCTCCTTCCATTATTTAATTTACTTAATAATCTCCTACTTTAGATTAATCCGAACTGACCCTGAGTTCTACATTGATTCATATATAGGCTATATACTAGGCCTTTCCTTGGAAGAAATACAAGACACGACTTCTCTGCTTGACGGATAGCGTAACAAGGGCAATGTAACCAAGTCACCCAGCGTGACCTTCCCAACGCGAATGCGTCATAATCTTAGCATATATTTCGCGTTCAGTATACCGTAAAATATCGACATATCCTATTAATATTATTGACCCCTAAACGTTGCGCACGGCTAAACCCCAGCAGACGCCGTCATTTAAAATAACACCGTAACAGATTTCCTGTCAGACGGGGAAAAAAAAAATCTATTAGATAGATTTTTTTTTTTTTTAAAACTATATTAATCAAATTAACAAAAATTTAACAAAACCCGACGTATGGCCTAAGATGTTCTATCTAGAACAGTGTCGCGGTCATGTCAGTAATATCTTATAATAAAATCAACGTCATATCATACATATAACTTATATTAAATAAAGAAATGTCACTGTCACTAATTAATTAACTAATTAATTTGATGTATGTATTGACTAACTAATGTGAGGTGTTATTAAAATTATTCTAACTAATTAAAATTAAAATAGTTAATTATAATATGTACGTATGGTACTAACTAATTAATATCTAATGAGAAATAGTATAAGAGAGAAAAAGAAATAAAAATTGAGAAGTACGGACAATTAAAACTAAATATTAAAGTATACATTAACATAGTAATGAGTGTGAAAATGAAGTATAAGGATAGATACCTAATTAAATTAAAGCAATCAGAAAGAAAAGAACAACAAAAAAAAAAATTCATACATTTTAACTATTCATATGAAATATCATAATCTAATATCTATCACCTTAATAATTAAAATATTAATTGGTGTGATATTTTTTTGTTTCATCTTTTCTTAGTATATTTTATTTTTTTTATTTCATCACACTTCAACTTTATTTTATTATATATTAATTTAATAGCTAGCAAATTTAACAATATCGGACATGAAGATCCAATCGTTGTTACATCCTAATGACTTGTATGAAAGTTCATTAAGACACAAAGTTCATATTATCGAATTTTGATATGATTATCCAATCGTCGTTAGTTCCGTTCTTGAAATTTTGAACGTAATTTGAATAAGTCATCACCGTATCTGTGCAGTTTATATCAGAGGTTGTTACTTTTTACTATTTTGCAATCGAAATGAGTGATACGCAGAGTCCAAGTGAAGTCCAAATTTTCAACCGATCTGTAAAACTTGATATTTTGATTACAATAGTTTATTTCGAAATGTCCTCATTTAAGTAGGAAGTCCAACTGAAGTGTTGTATATTCTGACGTGGCATTAATACCGTTCATTGCAAATGTAATGCTTGATTAGTCAGAAAATTTTCTTGAAATTGTAATATTCATTCAGAATCCGTAGGATGTCTGGACAACGTGTCGGCCATAACGTTCTCAGTTCCTGGTATCGACTGTATTTCGAAATCATATGGTTGCAACGCAATAGCAAATCGTGCAAGCTTTGGACTTTTATGGTTTGAACGACGTAATGCTGCCACAGATTTCTGATCAGTCTGGATCAGAAATGGTGATCCCAGCAAAAATTTTTCGAGTTTGTTAATTGCCCAGATCACGGCGAGCAATTCTCTGTCTACAGTCGAATATTTAGTCTCCGGAGGTTTCAGCTTGCGTGAGATGTATAACACGGGATGAAGGATATCATCATGATATTGGAGTAGACAGGCCCCGAGTCCGTAATTACTCGCATCTGTACGTAGAACAAACTTTTTAGAAGCATCTGGTAATTTTAATACTGGTGGGCATGAAAAAATTCTTAATATACTGCGAACAGTTCTGTCACATTCGTCTGTCCAATTTATCCTTAATGGCATGTTCTTCTTTAATAACGATGACAAGACAGCCGTGATGGATGACAAGTGAGGTACAAATCTGCTATAGTATTGGACTAACCCTAAGAGACTCCTAAACTGTTTCTTCGTTTGAGGAACAGATAAATTTAATATTTTAGAAACCGTACTCGGAATTGTTTGGATACGTCCTGATCCAATAATATGCCCCAGGAATGTTATCTCATTACACGCTATTTTAATTTTAGTTGGTTTAGCGGTTAAATGGTTATCCCGCAATATTTCCAAAACCGATTTAAGAATCAAAAAATGTTTTTCAAATGATGAAATTAAAAAACATATGTCGTCAATGTAAATTATGTCTGATCTACCTGATAAAATTTTTCGCAAAATGACCAATAAAGAAAAGAAATGATGAATGACTATGCTGAGTCATCAACGATATGAGACAATTGTGTGAGTACACCATTATCTGCGTGACGCAGCATTAGGTACTAATTGTAACCGTAGACAATGATGGTGGTGAAAATAAACACCATTATCCTGCTCGATGACCATTCGTGCATCTCTATTGTTACGAAATGTAACTATAGCTTCACCATACCTGTCATTGGTAGGTGACAACAACCGTACAAACATCACGTCTGCCGTGTCATTAAAGAAATTGCTAAGTGCCTGCCATCTGGTACCTTGTGGCAGATTGCGCACTAACACGGATGCACCCTTCCCAATGTAAGTGGGATCAGTGTCACTAACATGATAAATAGTTCTTCTATTTAATCTTTTGGATATGGTGGTCTTATGAGATGATGTCTCATAATGATTGACATATTTATTTGTCCTAATTTTATTAGTTAAGTTCATAAGAACTTCACCATCATTACCCTTGTCTGGGACATTTTTTCTTTGCCCATTTTCAACCATTTCATTCAGATCAATGTTAATATGATCTTGTCGCCAACATTTATTTTCTGACTTGGCAGTATTCTCTTGAGAAAAGGTATATCTGCCTCGAAATGATTTTCTAATCTTCCTAGGATGGGCTGGTAGTTTAGTATACTTTTTATCCTGTAGGAGAGTCTTATCCTTCTCCTTATCGATTTCCAGAATGGTACTGAGACTGAAATTGGAGAAAACTGTGCCACATGTATTCATTTTGTTGGCCCGTAATGTAGCCATTGCAATGACAGCGTTAGCATTGCAATAAGATTGCACATTCTTTAATTCCCATTCCTCAATTTCCTGTGGGGAACAATCCTTACTACCATGGATGCGTCCCAACATCAGATCTGCAATTGGATTCTGAAGCATGCATACCTTAACTTGTCCTGAAAAGAAAGGTGTATTAACATGGACAATAGCTGTGGGGTAAAACTCAATATTCCCCCCGAAAGTCATGCAACGGACATATTCCCCAGTTGCACAGCTAGGATGTACCAGCGACTGTCGCACTCCAATTGTTGTGGACCCCGAATCTCTCAATACAGAAACTATGGAACCGTTAACTATCCCTCTGTTAAAAATCAGAGAGCCTGTTCCATCATTGGCTGCAAGACCTACTTCTGGTGGAATGTGTCCGCAGTTTAGCACTGTCTCCTTTGCCTTCTGAAAAATAAGATTGCATTGTGGGCAACTATTCGCCACGTTATAATTTATAGCAAAACATGCAGCAGAAGACTGTATTGCATTATCGTTAGGTGGAACCTGAACACTAGGGGTTGTATCATTTGTAACTGCTGCACCAGTATTATGGTGAAAATGAGATGATCCACGAGAATGAGATCGATTACGGGAATAATCGTTAGAATTATCTCGTTGTCCCCTGTAGTAACTGTTATCTCGATGTCTCGAGCCATGATTATTAGCATTCCAATTGCTTTTATTATTGTAGTTATTTGATCTATTATAATTAGCGTTCTGTTGACTGTTGTTGTAGGTTGATTGCTGTGAATAATTCCTATTTCGTGATCTTCCTCTGTTCAAATCATTTTTATTGTTGAAATTATTATTATTATTATGTCCTTTATGAAAATTGACATTGTAATTTCCCTTGAACCTACTTCTGTCTACGCTATGAGGTCTCGGTTTGTTATTGTTATAGTATGCCATATTGGAAGCCACAGGTAGAGGTTCCCTTATCAAAGAGTTAGAAATGTTCGCATTCGGATGCGCATTGCAATAGTTCAAAGAAATTTTTTCTAACTCATCAATGGTAACTGGCTTTCGTTCTTGCAAATATGCGAAGAATGGTGGGCTGACAGAGGATAATACCTTATCACGTAACAACAAATCAACTAATTTGTCATATGATTTGTTGACATCTGCCAGTTCAAGCCATCTATTAAATGTATTGCGAATGTTCGCAATAAACCCTGCAAAGTCTTTAGGAGAGTCAGGTAAGATATTTTTAAATTTTAACCTACAATTTTCTTCGTCCAAATGAAACCTTTGTAAAAGTAAGGTTTTAATAGCATCATAATTATTAGCTATTGTTGGGTCAGCATTCAGAGATGCCGTCAATGGTTCCCCATCTAAAAATTCATTTAACTTAAGTACCCATGTATCCTTAGGCAAGTGATTTGATTTGCATGTCTGTTCAAATCTTGATAAAAAATGATGATAAATCATCAAAATTTAATTTAAAATGGGGTAATTTAAAGTTGTAAAAATGTTTGTTTTGGTTGGATGAAGACCCATTTTGTGCGTTATCATTCTGGGTTGCAGCAGCACTTTGTGCCTGAAATCTTGCTGTTTCATTCTGAAGACGGGCTATTTCCAATTCGTCTCTCCTTTTTTTTTTTTTTCTTGTCGACGTTCCTCCCTTTCCTGTCTAGCAATTTCTCTTTGTCTATTTTCTTTTTCTATTTCTTTCATCTCCTGTCGTGCTCTCCTGTCTTCTTCTTCTTTCGACGTTCCTCCTCTTCCTTTTTTTAAGTTGCTATCCGTTCTGCTAATTCTGCTTTTTTGCTTCATATTTAGCAAATTCAGCCAATGAGTATGCTTCTAAAGCTTCTCCTTTTTACCAAAATCTTTCCCATTTTTAATAAAATGGTCCAAGGTAAGCATCTTGAAGTTAATTATCTTGTAAGTAATTACAGATCTATAATAATCAATAATAAAATCTATGTCTTATTTGTAACAGCTCAAGTATGAATACTCAGTATACCTAACTGTAATATCCTCTTAATAATTGTTGTAAGTTCAACAACTATTCAATATTTTATAATAAAATTATATGTAATCAATAATCTATATCATAAATAGTTATGATATTTATTTATATCAGATGCTGTGTTTATTTCCTGCACCTAATATTAATTGTTAAATAATTATGGGCATTATTCCTCCATAAACTATTTTATTTAATTAAAGAAATGTGAGAAGTCAACAATATAGTACTATGAAAATGTACCAATTACTATGTTATATATATAGTTTTTTAATTCAACACCTATCCATGGTGTGAATACCAAAAAATAATTCAATAAATTATTTTAATATAAAATTTTACTTGCACTTAGAAAGTTTTGATTTTATGCCTTACTCATCGTGTATAAAGTGCTTTGCTAGTTTCTAGAACCACCACTGCAAATTGATAGCCAGATTAGAATAAACAGGATAGATTACGAACATATGACTGTAACTGAATAAAAATCAAACTGAATATGGTAAAATACAACGGTTATTTAACAGAACTAGACACCTAACATACAAGGTGAATTAATGCAGGTCCGAACGAAACAACCACCGGTAATGTCTTCGACGCGTTCTTCGCGAAATGCGATTAATTCACGACCCTAAGAACAATTAAAATCAGTTCGTGGCATCCAAGGAGCCATAGAATTGATTTCAATCCGCCGCCCATCCATACCCACTACATGTAAAAAGACAGAAACAATATTTAACATGGCTAAAAAAAAAAAAAGAACATGGCGTTGTCGGACAAATAGGATTAACTTATTGTAACCTTCAAATAAGTTACTTATCTTTTTGCCTCGATAGATTCATACAATGCTTGCTTCGCCAACGGACAGTAGGACCTATATTTCATGCTCATGTTGATTGAATCTATTTTCCAATGTTCGATTAAGCGTTTATAAATAATTTTCTTCAAAGACGTTGAAAGGCGGCTGCCATCGCTACAGCTGATTCATCCTGTTGTCAAGGGGGTGTGACGTCATCGGTGTAGATACAAAAAGTGTTCATTTCGCTCGAAGGAAAATTATTTCTTTCAACTCGATAATCTTTGAGTATTTTTTTACAATTAAATTCCAGTTCCACATCACATTGGCCACCACTGTTGCGTGGGTGGTTTACTGGTGTTGGAGGGTCCTTCGTTCGATTATTATAAGTTTAGTTGGTATGCTTGCTTATTTATCAGTACACAGCTTGTGTCCAAGCAAACCTCGGTTCCGTACGAACTGATCCATTATTACTATAAACTTCCTACAAGAAAGAGTTCATCAGGTCAAAGGACCATCAACAATGCAAGTTGAAGCAATCAAACGTAATCAAAGGAATGTGGGTAAGCCTTCGATTCGAGTCCAATATTTATTACAAGTTGACGCACGAAGACAGTTCACATTTGTATACATTCATATATAGTTCATTAGAAATTACGTGCATAGTATTCATGTCCGTCCGTGTCAAAACAATATGTCAGATGAACATCATGGCTATATACATGCGCTGCTATAGTCAACAGCCAGAAATGAGCGCATGAGTTCTTGACAGCTACAAATTGAATCATAATACGATTCTCCTTCCATTATTTAATTTACTTAATAATCTCCTACTTTAGATTAATCCGAACTGACCCTGAGTTCTACACTGATTCATATATAAGCTATATACTAGGCATTTCCTTGGAAGAAATACAAGACACGACTTCTCTGCTTGACGGATAGCGTAACAAGGGCAATGTAACCAAGTCACCCAGCGTGACCTTCCCAACGCGAATGCGTCATAATCTTAGCATATATTTCGCGTTCAGTATACCGTAAAATATCGACATATCCTATTAATATTATTGACCCCTAAACGTTGCGCACGGCTAAACCCCAGCAGACGCCGTCATTTAAAATAACACCGTAACAGACTTACACTTCATCATATACATACCCTAGACATTTAACGTAGTCATCACAATATTCCAGAATAATTCTGACTGAGGTATAACGTGGTAGCAAGTAAGGTTATCTGCAAAACACTACACCTATTAGATACAGATACCTTCACAGCTGATCTCAGTCAGTACACTAAGTCCCCTATAAATATTTATAACATCCCACTTTACCACAGCATTTAGTTTTTTTTGTTCTTCGTTTGCGTGCTGGGATCAACTGTTGGGCATAATTCATTCCATTTAGTTTTCTTTTGCTTTGCATATAATCTTGTTGGTCTCATTCCCTACGTTGTTATATTCACTATAGTTTTCCTCAGTTCTATTTGTCCTATATTTTTGTGAGGCTTTTTGTCTGTTTTCGTGCATCTGCGAACAACTGTTAGCACAACAAGATACTACTTTCTAGCATTGGAGTTTTCTTGCTTTCTGCCGTTTACACCTGTTAAACACTGCTGTCAATTGTCGTAGATTTTAGATAGGAGTATTAAGACTAGGGTTGGTCCCTTCAGAATAGGTTGGAATGAGTGATAGTCACAGTGAGAGCTGGTGAAAAACAAAAAACCACAATAGAATTTCCCCCACGTGAGATGATAGAATGTGATAAAGAAGCTGTCTTTGAGAATCGAGATAATCTTCTCTCTCTCACCTATCTTCTACGACCGCTTTTAAAGGCGTCAGACAGTCTACACACAGATATATATATTAATATATCTCTATCTACTCACGGGCACGCACATACACGTGACGACAGGTAAACACACAGATGTGGGAATCTATCACAATGAATTTATATGTATTTGAACGAGCTGACCAACGCACTGATTTAGTTCAAGAGAGAGATTTTTATTATTATCATCAAAAAAAAATCTTCTCACAACACCAAAAATACATCAAGGAAAAAACATATACAAATAGTCATAAAATTTAAGAAAAAATGCTACAAGGATGATATCCCCGTTATGATCTTAGCTCTAGGTTTAGCCCACAGCCCCGTTAAGAGAACAGATGATGGCCCAAAGAGTTTTAGATACGTAGGGTTTAGGCTAAGAGTTTTTCTTCTTTTCTCGTAAATGTATGCACAGAGTTGAATAATCTGATTTAGCCTAAGAAGTAAAGAAACTCTAGCAAATAGTAACAAATTCTGCAGGTTAAACAAAAAGAATTAAGACAGTAAATGGGTGACAATCTATAACTGTAAAATAACACTCTGATCTGCGTACACTCATTCATTCAGCCATGGCCATGCAGTTATACTCACTTCTGGCGCGAAGGCCTCTTACTTCATTTAACTGTTACAGTTCAGGTAATGAAAGTGATTTGTTTCTTCCCAAATAAAGTTCACGTACTAGAACGCTGGTAAAGTTTGGTACCACCGTTTCACTATATAAAAGAAAGAACACATATCAAATAACTTTTACAATATGTACCCACTATAACTTACATTATTAAACCGCAAGTGTACTGCTTGACTTATCATTTAAATTTCCCGTAAAGTAAGTTATATCTTAAAAAAAAATCATCAATCCCCATGAATTTAGGAACACGTGCGTGTTCCGTCAACATCTCATGAGGTTTCTAGCATTTGTAAGTTAGCTTAGAAAATTATGATCTCGTCTGATTTCTTAGCAGTAAAATTTAACTTCATTATAGCTACATTATTGTTTAGTAAGCTAAGATATAATTTATTCTGCTATCCACTGAAACACGTCACTAGAAATTAATACAGACTATATAAATTTGGCACTCTGCGCAAAATCTAACTAGTGAAATATGAAATAAGCGACTTAACACTTTATCATTTCACAAAATACTAGATATAATATATATTACCTCACACAGAACTACAGGTAGTCGCACAACTTAAGAATTATATGCTGAATATTTAAGGAAGTCTAGAAGTTCGACAAATTGCCGAAACAAACTGAGAAAAACTTCGCTAACAGCTATTCTGTTTCGAACAACCTGTCTACTGCGAATATAGGAGCGAGAATGAAATTATAGTTTCAAACTCGGGCCAATATCTTTTAAAATCAGACAAAAGGGGTCCCAAACTTATTTCGCCAAGCGAAATTATCTCCCCTACTCCCAAACATTTATGTCAGCTTAACGCGTGACGTAACTGCCACCAGTGACCGAGAAATGCGCGTGACAGTTGCAAATCTCAGACAACCGTCTACAACTGCGTCGTACAGATGCCGGGTTTGACACCTTAAGCTAGTGACAGGTGAACAAAATGGTAGACCAAAAGTCTGCTCTATGTCCAGCGAAACGAATTTCTCACACCTTCACGTCTTACCTGCGCGACTGACATCTGATGCAATAAGGTTACTAGTCAGTATGAGAAAGAAAAACGATGATGGGAAAGAAATATATTTTTCGCAACGAGTGATGCGAAAAAAATACAGGAAAAACAAGTACGGAAAAATAATAAAATGAAAGGATTAGGGTGAGAGAATAGGAAGAAGATGTAGGTAATTTAATGATATAAAGACCCACGTGACATCAATCAATCAATACCCTTTAGGTTCCCGAGGACCGTAGTATATCTGCATTTGGTACATATCTGACAGATATTTTTCCAAACTGCATTTGTAAGTTTTTATCGAAGCAGTCTGCGCCGTCATTTTCTATTTCTTCCTTCTCAACCATTTCCAGGCCCTAACTTAATGCGTCCCAGTTTGCATTTTTAAAGCTGAAAATATGATTTTCTTATCCATGGAAGAGAACACAGTTGTCATTGCGGCTTATTGTGATGGGAAGATGTGAATTCGTCCCCTGTATCACTTCCTACTTTGCAATAGATTAGTTAGGCTGTCGGTCGTCAAATTTGTATCGACTGCTTAATCTGATTTTTTCTGGACTGATCCATGCTTTTGTCCCATCATTCAGAGCAATCAAGCCATTGTTTCCTTTACGGTCAGGAGGCACTTTCCTCAGTTGTCTACATGGTATCCCCCAGCCCCCCACCGGGCATAGTGATGTGTTAAATTTCCATATTTTAAGGGTCTTGGTGCTAACCTTGGTGCCTATGGACAAGATATCGTCGTCTTAGATAACGCCATTCCTGCAATACATGTTGAATATTTTTAGATTTTCTAGTTCATTGGCTACTGCCACATCCTCTAACTGTGTTGTTTCAAACCATGCAGTCTATTATTTTTAATGAATCATGTACCAGAAATGCTACCCCCATCTTCTTCACCCTGCTCCTATCGTTTCTTGGTATTTTAAACCCTGAGCAGCTGTACCTGTAATTTGTACTTAGGGTGTCTCCTGTAAAGCATATTCTGTATTTACATATACAAATTGTCCTAGAACAAACTATTCTTATTTTTTCACATCCCAACAGTTGCAATGTACTATTTTCCAGCTGTCCTTGTCCATTTTCCACATTGTTAATTAACTTAACTAAGCTCTTTTATCTGCCCATAATTTGGAACGTCTAGCTCTATCTGGTTTCTTAGTGCAATTCTTGGGGTGACTCTTTAACCTGATCTTTGTGAAATAATTGAGTTTGTACAGACAGTTCCGATAAATAGTTTAGGACTTTGCTTGTTTTATCGATGGTTAAGTTGTCACCCTTTTCGTTTATCTTCTTCGTGTTGTCTGCCCATACCGGCTTCCTTTTCAGCACTGTTTTATTTACTGTACTTACTTTTTTTTTCCTATAACCAGCGGCACTCGAGCTTTCCAGCTCTTTCGGCCCAATGACATGTCATTGCGAGGCTGGGGGGTCAGTGGACTTTCCTTCCAACCCGGTCAGGAGCTTCGCTCCTTCCCATCCACACGGGATTTATGTGCAGGAGCCGTTCAGGTTATTCAGTCAAATTTCCGGTCGTAAACATTTCTTCAAACGCCGACGGCCGGGTTTGAACCATGAACACCTGGTCGCCAGTACAACGTCGTAGCCATTACACCAGCGCGGCTCCCACTGTACTTACTTAAGTTCTGCGCTCAGTTTGTAGTCATGTTATGTTAAACTGTGTCCTTTTGTCGCCAGGTGACGAATAGGACAACAGTCTTTTCCAGGTCATTGAACTCCACCGTGCACATTGCGCCCTTTTATCAGGTCTTTCTTCTACGACAGACAGCCCTGGAGTCGTGCCCAATACAAAAATAGCTAGGGAACATGTTGGGTAAAACGTTGTCATCTTTTGGCACCCTCCCAGTTTCCGTGCAAAAGGAGGATTCTCTGCGCAAGTACCTATATAAAATAAGGTTTTACTCAGTTTACATGGTCGACTGATCAGACCCGCCGCAACTGGGTTAATGGCAAGTTGTGGGTCTCACGCTAATTATGAATTTGAGTTATCTGAGGCATGCGTCAGTACAACAGGTAGCTCGTGTTTAAAACAGCAGCGTGTTGTTCTACACGTCACGTCTTGGAACCCCACACAGCGCGCTTTCTTAGTCAATTCTCGTTTTTTTCTTTTCTAACGGAAAAATTTCCAGCTGAACGGCTCTTTGGATAGATAGGCGGCTAGGAGGGGGTACAGAGGACTGCCCGGTAGTAAAGTGACGTAAAGCTTGCTTTGAAATTTAGTAAGTTTCTTAGAGCATGTCTGAAGTCTAAGAAGACACTTAATGCCATATAAAGCATGATATCCTACACCTTACCTCTTCAATAGGTCCTTATGGACATGTCATCAAGGCATGTAAGGACGTGACATAGATAGTCACAGAAAGTATTCAGTGGGGTACTGGAAGATGAGACAGGTCTATATTTCGGAGCTGGCATTTGCTGATGATGTTGCCCTGATTGCTAAAATCAGAGGCACATCTCCAATAGTGAACCTGCAAGTCTGAGAGAAGGAAGAGCTGGAGAAGAGAGGGATGGTCATAAGCAGCTCTAAAACACAAAATCCATGGTGATATCACGAGAAGAAAGAAAACATCAGATTAAGTTGGGAGAACAAGGTCTTTCCAAGAGCAGGTCGTCACACTATCTCGGAGCTATTATAGACCGGCAAGTCTGTCCAATGGATATGTCACACAGTTTCATAATCACATATACACAAGTTTCTTCAAGAACACCTGTGCAGGCTTTCACCAGATCACTTTCACAAGTTTCTCCAAGGTAACGCCAGTCACACGTTCACCAACACACCACAAACTTTTCCAACGTAAAAAATTGCCTTTCAAATCACAAACAGCCAATAACAGCTGGGGTTGATTGGACGTCCTGTAAAGGATAAGCAAACTAAACATTATATCGACCGAAAGGGAGGCATCAAAGAATATACGAGTATATACTCGAAAAGTAGCGGCTGGGAGACTTTTATAAGGCAGGCCATAACCACTTTCCTCTGCAAGAAAGAGGTTGGTAAGAAAACGAAGATGGCTGTATAACGCTCCACCTATGTCCCAGTCTTGATTATTTACTTATACTATACTACAATTATTGCTGCTACCCTGTTTCCGTTTCGTGACTACTATATTTTGTGTGTACCTATATGTAATTTTTGTCTTTGTCACCTGTTTGTGGCTGACGAAGGGTAAAACCCGAAACGTCCCTTGTCTCATGTACTACAAAACTATTAGTGGAAAACTGATTAAATACCGTTTTATTAGTCTTATAAAAAAGATATTCCTTTCCAGTTTTACTGCATGTTTAATTATGTAAAAATACTATACTACAATTATTGCTGCTACCCTGTTTCCGTTTCACGAACTACTATATTTTGGTGTACCTATATGTAATTTTTGTCTTTGTCACCTGTTTGTGGCTGACGAAGGGTAAAACCCGAAACGTCCCTTGTCTCATGTGAACTGTTATTAGTAAAACTGATACTGCAGCCCCTTAATTATTTACTTATACTATACTACAATTATTGCTGCTACCCTGTTTCCGTTTCGTGACTACTATATTTTGTGTGTACCTATATGTAATTTTTGTCTTTGTCACCTGTTTGTGGCTGACGAAGGGTAAAACCCGAAACGTCCCTTGTCTCATGTGAACTGTTATTAGTAAAACTGATTAAATACCGTTTTATTAGTTTATAAACTTATATTCCTTACCAGTTTTACTGCAGCCCCTTAATTATTTACTTATACTATACTACAATTATATTGCTGACACACCCTGTTTCCGTTTCGTGACTACTATATTTTGTGTGTACCTATATGTAATTTTTGTCTTTGTCACCTGTTTGTGGCTGAGAGAAGGGATAAAACCCGAAACGTCCCATTGTCTCATGTGAACTGTTATTAGTAAACCTGATTAAATAACCGTTTTATTAGTTTTAACACATATAAACTTATATCCTTACCAGTTTTACTGCAGCCCCTTAATTATTTACTTATTACTATACTACAAATTATTGCTGCTACCCTGTTTTCCGTTTCGTGACTACTATATTTTGTGTGTACCTATATTAATTTTTGTTCTTTGTCACCTGTTTGTGGCTGACGAAGGGTAAAACCCGAAACGCCCCTTGTCTCATGTGAACTGTTATTAGTAAAACTGATTAAATACCGTTTTATTAGTTTATAAACTTATATTCCTTACCAGTTTTACTGCAGCCCCTTAATTATTTACTTATACTATACTACAATTATTGCTGCTACCCTGTTTTCGTTTCGTGACTACTATATTTTGTGTGTTCCTATATGTAATTTTTGTCTTTGTCACCTGTTTGTGGCTGACGAAGGGTAAACCCGAACGTCCCTTGTCTCATGTGAAATTAAGCTGTTATTAGTAAAAACTGATTAAATACCGTTTTTATTAGTTTATAAACTTATATTAAATAATAATAATAAATTCTTTAAAGCGCCAAGAAACGGCGCATTTAAGGCAGAAAACCAGTGCTGGTCTCCAGGTTGTTCGTTGTGACGCCACTCCTCTTAGCTCTTGCACATTAAAAACCCAAAAGTTCTTCCTGTGCAGAAAAACTTATCTAAAGATGTTCCTTCTGAGTGTTTCCTTTGGTCTTCCGGGTTTTCCGCTGGTACCCTCAAGGAACGGGCGCCTGTAGTGGTATTCCATGGTCGTAGGCATGACCCGATATATTGGGACATCGTCTTTTCCTTATATAGTTCGGAAGAATAAGAGTCTTCTAATTTGTCGATTAGTCCTTGAAAAACTTTCCAACTGATGTTCCCTGAGTTTTCAGACATTTGTTCTCGAAATGTTCCTTCAGAATGATTTTGTTATTTTCCTACTCTCACAGCCGTTCCTGTTAAACACTGAGATCTAAAGCATTTGAATTAAACAGACTAAAAGCTTGGTATGTTATTACAGATGATCGTAATTTGGTCAAATGTTAGATAAAAGAACCTATCTGAAGGCGCTAGCTGCCAAAGCAATTCCTAGTATGGATTTCTCTGTTAAAGTCACCATCCTGAGTCATTTTACTGGTCTAAATAATTGAAACTTAAAACTTTCTGTAGTTTTTTCCCGTTACAAGATGTCTAAAGCGGGTTCGTTAGAAAAGTTCATAGCTTTAGTTTTAGAGGCATTTATTTGGAGACCTATTTTAACCGAGAGATGACACAAATTATTTATTGCTTCTTGGGATTGTCTTGGTGTTGAACTTAAGAATGCTCCATCATCTGCGAAATCCAGGTCCCCCAGGAATTTTCCATTTGTCCATTTTATACCCAATTGTTCATTGTGGGTATAGTTTCTCATAACCCAATCAATAGCTATTCCAAAAAGTAGTGGTGACATAATACAGCCTTGTTTCACCCCTGTTTCTACTGTAAACAATTCTGTATTCCCTTTATTTGTTCTAACACAACATCTTGCATTGTCATATAGCGCTTTGATTATATTCACATATTTTGTTGGAAAACCATAGATTGTAAGTATCTTCCACAATGATGGGCGATGTAGACTATCAAAGGCTTTTTGAAAATCGACGAAGGTGATAATAAGTGACTTATATTCCTTACCAGTTTTACTGCAGCCCCTTAATTATTTACTTATACTATACTACAATTATTGCTGCTACCCTGTTTCCGTTTCGTGACTACTATATTTTGTGTGTACCTATATGTAATTTTTGTCTTTGTCACCTGTTTGTGGCTGACGAAGGGTAAAACCCGAAACGTCCCTTGTCTCATGTGAACTGTTATTAGTAAAACTGATTAAATACCGTTTTATTAGTTTATAAACTTATATTCCTTACCAGTTTTACTGCAGCCCCTTAATTATTTACTTATACTATACTACAATTATTGCTGCTACCGTTTCCGTTTCGTGACTACTATATTTTGTGTGTACCTATATGTAATTTTTGTCTTTGTCACCTGTTTGTGGCTGACGAAGGGTAAAACCCGAAACGTCCCTTGTCTCATGTGAACTGTTATTAGTAAAACTGATTAAATACCGTTTTATTAGTTTATAAACTTATATTCCTTACCAGTTTTACTGCAGCCCCTTAATTATTTACTTATACTATACTACAATTATTGCTGCTACCCTGTTTCCGTTTCGTGACTACTATATTTTGTGTGTACCTATATGTAATTTTTGTCTTTGTCACCTGTTTGTGGCTGACGAAGGGTAAAACCCGAAACGTCCCTTGTCTCATGTGAACTGTTATTAGTAAAACTGATTAAATACCGTTTTATTAGTTTATAAACTTATATTCCTTACCAGTTTTACTGCAGCCCCTTAATTATTTACCCAGTCTTGACATGGATGCGAGTCGTGGGCAATGACTACAACCCACAAAAGCCAGATCCAAACCTCAGAAATGAGGTATCTGAGGAAAGTGGTTGAAGTAACAAGAAGAGACATGGTCCGCAACCAGACGATCCGTCAAGGCCTAAAATCCCATCCGCTGCAGACCCAAATAGAACAGTCCCAACTAAGATGGTTTGGCCATGTCTGCAGAATGGGAGAAGATCGGCTACCACGACAAGCATGGGAAACAAAGAGCCAGGAATCCAGACCTCCAGGACGACCCAGAGTCCGCTGGGAGGACAACATTAGACAATCTTTGAAGGACCGAGGACTAGAATGGAACCAGGCCAGGAAGAAGACAGCTGATAGAATGGTCTGGCGCTCTCTCTTCCAAACCTCTACACCTCACGGTAGAAGGGGAACGACTAAGTAAGTAAGTATAAATGTATTTACGAGGGAAGGTCAAAAAGTAATGCCTCCTATTTTTTATGTATGTAAATACTGCATCGGTGTGCAATTTGTAAATTTAGCAGGATTCCTCAAAACACTCTTCTGCATTGTATAGCATTACCAAAATGTTTCAGTAACAGGTAGCACCACTGTAACAGTTTAAAAATGGCTGCCAAAGACGTTTGGTTAAAACAACGTTATGTCATAGAATGTTGACAGACCGACATAAAGAAACAAGGAAAACCATAGTCATCAACCTCCTGCACCGTTACGAAACTGAAGGAGAAGAGTTTTTATCGAATATTGTGACAGGTGATGAGACTTGGGTTCACTTTTTTGAACCAGAATCCAAGAGGCAGTCAATGGAATGGCATCACACAACATCGCCGACAAGAAAGAAGTTCAAAAGTTCACCATCTATAAGGAAAGTTATGGCCTCCGTGTTTTGGGATGAGAAGGGTGTGATTCTTCTCGACTTCTTGGAACAGGGAAACACGGTGAATGCAGACCGTTACATTGAAACTTTGAAGAAGCTTATAGGTCGTCTTCGGCAACTTTACCCATTAAAAGATCAGAAATGCACTACTGTTGCACGATAATGCCATGCCACACACCGCTAAACGCACCATTGATGTGATTGCAGAATTTGGCTGGACATTACTGCCACATCCCCCTTACAGTCCCGATCTTGCACCTTCTGACTTCCATCTGTTTGGACCACTGAAAGAAGATCTTCGCGGAAATCACTTTGAGGACACCGAGACCATTAAACGCGCCGTACGCCAGTGGTTTAGGAAAAAGGACACAAATTTTTACCGTGCGGGGATACATGCCCCTGTGAGAAGATGGACAAAAACTGTAACAAATAACGGAGACTACATTGAGAAATAAATTTTTGAAGTTCAGACTTGGGGCTACATTTCAATGTGAATTTTATGTGTTTTCTTGCCTATTGAATGAAATTAAAAATTACGAGGCATTACTTTTTGACCGTCCCTCGTACGTTTAGCAGATAAACAATGACGCTCGGGTTGTGACGTCAATTCTTCAACAAAAAAATGAAATACTCAAAAGCGTATCAAAAATCTGAACGACAGACGTACGGTAGTAACAATGATATGAAGATTAAAGTAACATTTTTTAAAATAATAATTTAAAAAAAAAACAAGCCACAAAGATCAAGGAGTTAAAAAGACGTTACTTGTGAAAGTTAATAATATAGAAATAAGACAAAGTATCGAATTCCAGAAAACAGGCAGTACAGAAGACGAAATATTTATCACAGAAATGCAAAGAGAATGCTATCGATGACCGGTTGATATCACTTTTTAAAATATCATTAAAAACCCATTAAAGGATCAATACCACCGTAGACCTCCTGTGTCCAAAATGTGCGCCAAATACGAGACATTAAGCAAAGCACATAAGCGAAAAATTACATCCTGGCAAATGTGCTGCCAAGAACAATACAAACTAAGTATGTTTTTTATATTAAATTTGTGTGTTTGTGTTATGTGGGTATTGTGTTGTTTGCAGAACAAATATTCCGTATGTGGAAGGGATATTTACTCCAAATGCAATCTACTTATTATTTGCAACATTTACTATAATGATCTTTTATCCACTCTGCGTGGGTTTTCAACCCAGGTTAAAGTGGCCTCTTCCACAGCCATGTCAATTTATCTAGCCCAGTGGTTCCCAAAGTGGGCGGTACCACCCCCTGGGGGCTTTGGAAGGATCCAAGGGGGCGATACGGAAAAAAGGGGCCAGAGGTTCAGTAGTAAACAGTGGGCGTTAGTAGTAAGGGGGGTTCAGGATTTGACAAGCTAATTTCAGTACGTGCGGGGGAGAAATGAATTGTGGATTTGAGAGACAACATCAGTGAAGCGGGGACGATGTAGATGGTTGTACTACTAGGATCATTAAGCAAGGCATAGTTTCATCTATGCGTGTCATTCTGAGCTCAGGTAACCATCGCTGACCATAAACGGTAATCGGGAACTGCTAGGAAACCAAACATCTATTGCCCATTCGTTCACTCCTGAAGAAAGAGAAATGATCCGTGCCGATGGCATGGACGAAATTAGATACTTGCCGGTGATTCAGAAAGTACCAACTTTGCTTTGTTGCGAAAACTATTGTCTCAGTATTTGCGGGGGCTAGTGGTAACTAGATATTCGCAGATTGGTAATAAGAGAAAAGGTTCAAGGCAGCAAGTTTTTAACGGTACGGTAGTAGAAATCAGTCTTTGAACCTCTGAACCGGCTTTCCTACCTTACATTCAGACTTTCATAAATCGAATAGCGCGATGTACGTTTCCCGTCTATTTCAACTTTGCGCTGGATATGAGCAAAACCAACAAACTTTCTCAGCTTTTCTTGTGAAAAGTGGTTTCAAATAAGCGTGTACCGGGTATCAAACAACTTCATCCTGTCGATAAGGTAAGTTTTCATACTTATATTTTTTGTTTGTTTGCACAGAGCTAGCATCAGTTTTACTAACATTAATTATTAATTAAGCAGATATATTTTGATATAGATTTGCCGTATATTGAATACTGCTGTTCAATCCATTATATTACATACTTTTAATTTGTTACCGGGATCTCCACACTTTGTAGTTATGCCACTGGTTCCCAATTTTTTAAATCTGAAGACCTATCATTATAGTGCGTTATTTAATTATTTATACTTTATGAAATGATTATTGGGTTACTTCAGCGTTGGTGTGGCTGTTGCTAATTGTGTTTTTTTCTGATTGTTGTTTTTTTCTAATTTATTTATGGCTGTGGTTAAGAAACTTTATAAAATAGAAGAGTAAACAGGTAAAAACATCTGTGTCAACATTTTTGTAAACTTACTTACTTAGTCGTTCCCCTTCTACCGTGAGGTGTAGAGGTTTGGAAGAGAGAGCGCCAGACTATCCTATCAGCTGTCTTCCTCCTGGCCTGGTTCCATTCTAGTCCTCAGTCCTTCAAAGATTGTCTAATGTTGTCCTCCCAGCGGACTCTGGGTCGTCCTGGGGGTCTGGATCCTTGGCTCTTTGTTTCCCATGCTTGTCGTGGTAGCCGGTCTTCTCCCATTCTGCAGACATGGCCAAACCATCTTAGTTGGTACTGTTCTACTTGGGTCTGCAGGGGGTGGGATTTAAGGCCTTGGCGTATCGTCTGGTTGCATACCATGTCTCTTCTTGTTACTTCAACCACCTTCCTCAGATATCTCATTTCTGAGGTTTGGATCTGGCTTTTGTGGGTTGTAGTCATTGCCCATGATTCGCATCCATATGTCAAGACTGGGACATAGGTGGAGCGGTATACAGCCATCTTCATTTTCTTACCAACCTCTCTCTCATTTTTGTAAAGCCACTTTTAAATCAGTTTTTGTTGTTTACTCGACGAACATTTTTCTATCTACAAAATTGTAAAATCAACTCTTTGTTCCAGAATTCAGAACAAAAATGGCAAAAGCAGAACAAACCAAAAAGAAGTGCAGACAATACAGCGTGGAATTTCTGAAATATGGATTTATTCCAGCACTAAATAACCAACAACTGCCAATGTGTCTATTATGTGAGAGGGCCTTTTCAAATGAGGCGATGAAATCTTCCAGACTACTTGAAAATTTGAAAAAAATTCACCCTGATAAAACAGATAAAAGTTTGACATATTTTCAGTCACTTCGTGAAAACTTTCAGAAACGTAAAACTGTCTGTGACATGTTTGTCAACACTTCACAACAAAGCTGTGATGGTTTGCGAGCTTCATACAAAATTTCATTGCTGATAGTTAAATCTGGAAAGGCTCACACAATTGCAGAAAATTTGATTTTGCCAGCCATAAGGGAGTTTGTGAGTACAGTTATGCATAAGTCACCTGAACAAATAATTAAAGCAATTTCGCTCAGCAATACCTCTGTTCAAAGAAGAATAGATGAAATGGCTCAGAATGTTGAAAATACATTGTGAAACATACTTAAGACAACAGAATTTGCATTGTAGTTGGGTGAGTCAATTTTACAGGGCATCGAATCTTTGCTTCTTGAATATGTTCGCTTTGTTAAAGATGAAAGCTTGGTTCAAGAGTTGTTATTAGCTAAGCAACTAGTAACAGATACAACAGGGGAGTCAATATTTCGTGTAGTAGAGACATTTTTCAAAGAGAAGGACATTCCACTTACTAACATTCTTGCCTGTGCAACAGATGGGGCACCATCAATGATAGGTTGTTACCGCGGATTTATCGCTTTCTTAAAAGAAGCTGTACCTGGTATATTTACAATACACTGTGTAATTCACAGACAACATCTTGTCGCAAAAAATCTAAGTGATCGGATTTACAAATCATTAAATACTGGTATCACAGCGATTAACAAAATTAAGTCCCATGCTCTCAATTCTCGACTATTTCGAGAGCTTTGTGCTGAGAATGATGAACAGTTTGAACGTTTGCTGATGCACACAGAAGTCAGGTGGCTCTCAAAAGGAAATTGTCTGAGATGCCGATGCTCTTTTTGAAACTGTGGTAGAATTCTTCAAAGACTCGCAGTCTTTGCTCAGTACAAAACTAATGAATATCAGGCATGACATTGCATATGTCAGATTTATTCACAAAGTTTAACGAAATAAATCTACAACTGCAAGGAAATTATATTAATCTTATAAAAGTCAAATCTGTCGTCTCCACATTTCTGGCCAAATTAATGCTATTCAAACGTAATATTGGCCGTTGTGAGTTAATCCAATTTCCCCATCCTCTTAGAGTTGGAAGAGAAAGACAAAATACCAGAGGATAATCTTCAAGTATATTGTGCACACCTAGATATGCTGCATAAAGACATGTCTCAGAGATTTCAGGATCTTCTTTTGATCACGATTCCAGACTGGATAATAAATCCATTCCTGGACACGTGCAGTGAGGAACTAGGAAGAGTGGAAGAGGAACTGATATTGCAACAAAATGACGCTGAGCTTAAGCCAATGTTCAAGAAATCATATCAAGACTTTTGGTTGCAGAAAGAAATCTCTGAACGTTATCCTGCAGTGTGGGGAAAGGTTAAGATTGTATTGCCTTTCCAACATCGTATTTAGTAGAGCATGGTTTCAGCGCGGTTGTCCAACTTCTTTCGAAGCAGAGAAACAGGCTGCAGATTACTGAACGTGGGGATCAGAGACTCCTTCTAAGTAACTTTCAGCCAGATGTTGAGAAGCTGATATCACTACACCAAGCACATCCATCTCACTGAAGTTAAAAATGAAGTAAGTTTGTTACTAATTTACTTTCGCATACTGCTGTTTGTTTTACTGCATTAAGTAATTATGTCTTTCATTTTAAATTAAGTTAATAAATAAGCGTATCTGTAGCTTTATATTAGAATGTGCTAAATTGAGCAATTAGTTGTTACTGTATTAACAGTTGCTCTTATTTTTCGCTCTTTACATTTTTTTATGTACTGTGGGGAAATGCAGGGTGGAACTGGGGACATGCCCTGGGAACCAAAGGGCGGTGACCCAACAAAGTTTGGGAAACACTGATCTAGCCTCTGGTTTTGAGTATGCGAGCACCGAGGCACGCTAGTTGACAATGAAAATGTCAGTGCGGTCATACCTTCAAGTAAATGGACTGCATACTGGTAGTTCCGTTTTCTGAAAGTGTCCCCAGTGGCGTTGTGCTCTGAGACAAAGTTTAGTTCGTTTGCTGGTGGTGATTGTGGAATAACTGGTAATATTTGTCGACAGTCATCTGCATGCACGACCAGTCCTTCCATTACACGGGGGGGAGTGTCTTTGTATCTTGAAGAGCCCAAAAGTACCATCAAAAGTTCATCCCATACAACGGCTGCACTGTTTACATTGATCTTAATAACAGCCCATGCTAATGTTACAACTCGGAGACCGTAAATGAGCAAGACTTAGGTGTAGTTTAAGAGCTAACTGAGCCGACCAACCTAAAAAATATGAGGGCAATTCCTGATGATGCAACAGCAAGGGCAACCTAATTTTGCTTCCGAGTTTCAGCAAGAAGCTAAATGAAAAGACATGTTCCTGTCCCATCAGGTGCATCAAAAAATAATAGTTCACTGTTAAGTCATATTTCTTATTAAGGGGAGTTAAGTGTTAAAGACTGGAATGTACGGGTCGGATTTTTGTAAACACTAGTAAACACGCTCTGCGTGATGAGAGAATTTCTTAGTTGGGAGCTGTATGCTCAGTAATTACTGAACACAGCTCAACTGACTAGTTGTTAGTTTGTTTTAAAATATGTTAAAGAAAACTGTTCTAGTTCCTAGTGAGATTTTTGGGGTAGGTACGGTTTGAGCTGAGCGGTGGTCTCACGCATGTAGTTTTTGTTACTGAGCTGGACTGAGATACGGTAATCTCGAGACAGTGGGTTCCTGGCAGTGTTCCGGGATGGTGGTTAGCCATGTTTTCGCGGTGTGTACCAGTGGATATTTTATGAAAGAGAGAATTTGTTATAATGAAGAAATATTTTCAGGCCATGGATTATACCGGCCATGTTTGTTCCTGAGGGATATTTATTGTAACAAGTTTACTGTGCTGAGGCCTGTGGTTTATGCAACCAATGTAATGGATATTTGATACTATGTTCTGCATCCACTTTGTCCATGGATATTTTATACTTTATGCTTCGTGATTTGCCGTGTTCTGTAACCTGTGACAGTGTGCTATTACCATGATGTCAAAGTTTGCTGTGTCGTAAATAAACTGTGTAGAACGTTACAGCTTGTTACAACATTCCCTGACTCATTGTTGCTGTGGTGTGTGAGTGCAGTTGATGGGTATCCAGGAACTCACAACATGCATATATATGTATGTTGAAACATTCTATTGCACCCCCGTCGGCCATCTGTAAGCCCGACTAGAGCTGATCGTATTTATCAGCATATATATTAACTTTGTCTTCCTGTGCCACATAGAAATGTATTGCAACATTCACCCTTTTCATTTTTGATCAGGTCCATAATAATGTTGTATGTCGATCTTTGAGCATTAACTAAGACAGGTTCACTGGTTGTGCTCTAATTTAGAAACAACCTTTAAAACGTACGTGCCAGCATGAAAAGGTGATTGTTTTTTTTTAAAGCAGTTACGCCTCGTTTTGGCGAGCCGCTCCATTCTTCTTAGACACAAGACCCGTCAGTTACATTAGTGTGCTTTTCCAAATATAAAAGGCCTCGTTAAATTATTGTTAGTTTTAAATAACATATCAAAGAAAGAAATATTATGAAAGATAACAATCTAAGCGCGCTCATGTAGAATTTGACGCGCAACCGTGACTTAACGCATAAAACCTGTTGTACCATGCTGTAATGAATCATCTTTAGGCAGTGAAACAGGACACCAAGCAGGTAATACATGAAACAGTTTTGATGTGGCTGGTAGAGGTTAGTTAACATTGCTGACAATGTGCGCGTTTTATATTTTCTCCATTACATATATTTGCGAAAAATACATCCAAAAATTCAAAACTGGTTTCCTCCATTCGTCCCTTACCCCCTCTCCTCACACATGCATGTACACATTCAAAGCCCTATCTCAGTGGTTCCCAAAGTGTGGTATACGTATCCTGGAGGGAGTATGCAAAAGGGGTTCAAGGCAGACATTTTTTTAAAACATACGATACTACTTTTTTTGCCACAGCAAGGTGATGGCGCCGTTTGGTTGGTCCTAGGTTCGATCCCCGGTAAGCCTATCACTTATATTTTCTTTTCTAATGTCTAGTGTCATCCTTTATCGAGTACCTGTTAATTACCTTTATTTATTTATTTACTAATTTATATACTTTTTTTCAGCTGCAGAAAACAACTCATTTAAAAATTAGATATGAGAATGATGTGCTGTAGAAATACACATATGTTGTTTATATACAAGTGTATACTGTATAACTTTTATAACATGCTGCGTACTTTAAAGCCCTCGTTACTCCTGGGGGGGGGGGGGGGGGTCTCTGGAGACAAAGAAGGAAGAATAGGCTTACGGCACCCCTCAGGCATGTCGCACAAAGCGACTAATATGAGGTTGTACACGGGGGCCGGCGATCTCATCGTGTACAACACATGACCAGAGGTCATCAATGGGACAGCATGTTACAGCTTGGTGCATGCTTCCTGCAAGGGGGCCGGCTGAAGCGGTGGCTCCATATGGAGCGCAAGGGAAAATTTTGATACTGATGATATTAATAAATCAATACCATGTATACGCTGCTGTAAATAAAACAGGATTATTAAACAGACCCCCAAATTATCTTCGCGCAAGAAGGGTACGTCTCATTAATGGATATTCCGGTATAATAGAACTCGCATAAGGAATACGTCGGTAAGACTAAACTCTCATAAGGGATATGCCGGTAAGACTAACTCATACGGGGTACGCTATAAGCGTAAGCTTGGGAACCACTGCCCTATCTGAAAACCAACCTTCACCTTGAAGATAGCCTAGACATTCGGCCAAACTGGAAGATCGATCGACCGTGCGTTGGCTTGGACCAGTCCGAGTTGCCCGTAGACAGAACGCACTGGCACAAGAAAAAGGATTTGTTCCCTTCGCAAACGGTGCAAACTATGATTATGAGCAAGCTATAAACCCGACAAAATGGCCTGCTCAGAGCTCTGTAATTAGCTCATAGATCTATAATTAGCTCTGTACGCGTGAGCAGTTAAGGAAACATTCCAATTAAATTGGCTGTCGGGGGGAAATTACAGAACGCATTTTTCTCTGTTTCACAAGATTCGAATATTCTTTTATTCAAACAAGTTCTTCACACTGCTCAGTCCTTGACCGCACTTGAACTCTGCCCCGTTTCATTTATTTCACCTCCAGATTTATAAAGTTTCCATCAAACTTCATCGCAGATAATCTCGGGTCTTGTACCTGTCGTCATTTCCATCTAAATTATGTCTCTGTTATCGTCTTAATGTACTAGTTATTAAAAAAGCACAAAACGGCGTTCAGAGACCACAAGTCATTTTAAACATAAAACAGACACGTGATGTATGGAGCACTGTTATGAACGAAGGGGATGTTTCCTGATACCTAATGTGGCTGTTAAGTCAGGGTGTCCGTAAGAATTTCGGTGGTCTGGTTTTTTTTTTTTTTAATAAATTATTAAATCAATTGAGTTTTTACTCGTGGCTGTACCAAACAGAAGTTTTTGAGACTTCATACCGCGCAGAATCAGGTACCCAATTACAGCCGGGTAGACTGAAGCGAGATGCTACCAGGTTTTGAACCGGGAAATTTTCGCCCGAGAGGCAAATGCTCTAATCACTCCGCCAGACGGACGCTCCATTCTGGAGTGCTGGCTTTAATAATAAATCTCTCGTATCGATTGTTCTCTTCCTTGTCTTCATCATTTTAAGAGAGATCTGATTTCACGTGTTAAAATAATTTGTGTTGATTTTATTAAGTGAACACACGTGACCATGACACAACATTTAATTAACCATTTGCCGCCGCTCTTATCTCACGGAGATAATCAGAAATATATAGGGATTACTACGCCCAATTAGCAGATAACAATGACGTAAGTACTCGTACACATTTAGTCAGTGCTTGCTGGCAAAGGACTGTATTGATTAAGTTATCCGTCTTGAGTGAAGACGAAAAGGCGTTTCCATAGCAGACACTACCGTAGGGGAGTGAATCGTTAGAGACTTCAGTATACTAGATCTAGCTTTATAAGGTGGGATGACCAGCTCCCTTCCCCACAGCCTACGCCTTCCCTAGCTCAAGAGCAAAAATCAGGTACCTATTTACAGCTAGGTCGAATGGAGCGTGTCGCTACCAGGTGTCGATCTCGGAAACCGGTCAGTTTGACGGGAGAGCTTAGCGCTCAACACTCTGCCAATCAGACGCTCCGCCGTTAATCTATTTCGTTTTATTACTGTCAGTATTCACGTGTAATCGTTGTTTTGTATGCCAAACCTTCATTACTTAAGACTACGTTGTATCTATTATGTACACTATTGATTAAAACTGTTTTTCATGGCCCGTATGTTCGAATTACTTCAACGTGAATAACTGCAGTATCAACATAAGCTATAAAAGCTTCCGATTAAATTCGGAACTAAATGGTTCGGGAGATCTTTTAAATATGGCACCGCAGAAAGGAAAGTCCAAAAGACTGGCAGCGGACCATAATGATACCAATTTGGAAGAAGAAAGGTGCCAAACGAAATATGCGAAACGTACAAAGATTTCTCACTCTTGCGTCAAGGGGGGAAAAGTATATGCCAAGACATTCGAGCACAGAACAAGAACACCTGAACATATATTAACAACGCGAACAATATCGTCTCCGGGAAAAGACGAGGATACGCGTTATAAAAACAATGCCAGTGAATATGACAAAACATGCAATATAGTTTTGGTAGATCATGTGAATGGTTTCGACAAAGTTGATAGGATAAACTTGTAATGTATCTTAGAAAACTGGAAATTAAAAGCAACATTAAGCAGTGTTAGAAGCAGAAATAAGTAGGTCCTGGAAAAGTCAGGAATGAAAAGAGAAATAAAGATCAAAATTAGACAGCTAAAGGGGCAAAGTCTACAGACAGGGGGTATGATGTGCTGGTGTTGTGGGTAGTGGGTTTCCCCCCTTGCTTCACCCTAGGCCTAGTGAATTATGTTCATGAAAGGAGCGACCATTGCGGTGTTAGTCTCTTGGCCTAGCAAAACCTCTCATACCCCAAGATCGTTGTGCGTGGTGAAGAGCCACACCCTCCTCGAGGTAGTCCTGGTAACTGAGGGTGCGAATCCTCAGGCTAAACACAACGGATCTAGAGGAGCAAACCTCGATAATAAAACCGGTGCACTACACCGTACACGCCCTCTGTGGGTGGGAAGGAGCCAGATGGATACTGAACAAGTCTTGGGAGTGGGAACGAGTGTGGACTGCTCCCTGAAGATCGGAACCCATCGTACAGGCACAGAGACTCAGGACGTGACGATCCTATTGCCTTCAACTCTTGGTCACATGCCTAGAGCCTCGGAGAACTCGGCGTAACCAGCAGGCAATTTGGTGGCGGGGAAAGAGCACTGTGAGCCCTGCCTTGGCTACGTATCACAAGGAGACGCAGAAACACCCCCTTTATCTCCCCCAGAGCTGGCACAGTACACTTCTGGCTTCTACCCGGGGCGTTAGGAAATCCACAGGCACCCCAGCATCACAATGCCAAGAAGATGACAAAGTTGGAATTTACTAACTCAAACCTGGCAGAGCAAGTCCTCCAACAGATGTGGCCGATGCTGGGCCCACTGGCGCGTGGACACGTCCCGATCCCCATCGAGACTTGCCCGGGGAGCCCACCCCGGCTCAAAAAAGCAGAGAAGGCCACTCTCCAAACCTCCGATGTCTTGCGGGCAGTGTTAGGATGTGCAAGAACATGGACAGGAAGACTCCACAACTTCCCCACTGAAGACACGCCCACGGCGACCGTTGCCTCAACTGGCTGTGTGTGGTGTACCCGGAAACGGGGCCTCCCAGTACTGAGACACAGTTAAGTCCCCGATGTCATTTATCGGTGCAGAGTTGAGAGAGATGGCTGAGCATCACAATCCCCCCTGTGTTGCAGCATGATGAGAACCCAGAATTGCACACTGAGCTTGGGGGGAATCACTTGGGCACCAGACTTAATACTGGCTCTTGACTGGATGGCCGCATGCAGGAGATTTCTACAATGGGGGGTTGGCAGGTGGTGGGTATCTGGAAGTGGCTCTGTGCAGGACGTGAGGATTCCTTGGGTGAGCCCAGAACCAGAGCACAGCATTGTGCAAGCTCTGCATAGTTGGAGAGCCCCCTGGATGACGGGGAATGCACAGTGTGCTACCCCACCTGTCCCCAACTGCTAACTTAGAACCAGAAGTGGGGTCCTCTGTATGCGTGCCAGGCCAGGATAAAATGCCTGGGAAAGAGACTGGAGCTCAGAACTCCCTAACTCAAAGTTGCAGGATGGCAGGAAAGACAGGGCTATTTTGAAGATAATGCAACCATATTTTCACCATACGAGCTCGGACGCCGCCTCGGTAAACAAGGTCCGCGCAGAGCAGTGACACCCCCAGGCTGCTTGCGAATAGTCTACTACTGGGAACATAAACAGATTAGGGATGAGCCCACTCTCCCGTTGAACAGGTGCTAAAGTCATAGATACTGGGCCAGAAGGCGCACCGGAAACCACAGTATCACGCAACTCGCTTTTTTTTTTCTATGGAGAGTACACCGTCAAATAAATCTCGTACTGGTGCTCGCCCTGTGGAGCTCCACCAGGCAGGTGCAGTGCCGGGCTCTGAACGAACGAACGAACGAACGAACGAACGAACGAACTTTATTTTCGAAGGGTTGAGAATTGGGCGCGCAGGCCCGTCTAACATTCTGCCCTTTCACTCTCATTTATCTTGCATACTATATCCTTTTATTCCCACATATTACTTTAAGCATTAATTTAAAAGCATGCAACATTATAAAGTTAACATAATAGCATTCATTTACAGTATACAATCATAATAAAAAATGAGTAGCCTAGGTTTTTTTTTTTTTTTTTTTTTTTAAATAAACAAGATAGTGACTGAAGAAAAATAATAATAATAAAAAATAAAATAATATAAACAAAACAATAAATAAATAAGTTATGTATACCGACACTCACTTATGCGGTCAAAACGTCTAATCTGTAGTATTTTTTAATGTGTCATCAATCCTCAATACAAGAATTACAAAAACACATTCTCGCTTACATCCATACATTCTTGGCGGAAATTGAAATAATAATAATAACACTTTCTTGCGCACTTCTGTAACAGAAAAAGTCTTTCAGCAGTTTAAAAAAAAAAAAAAAAAAAAAAAATTATATCTGCATGTACATCACCCATTTAAGCAAACGGAAACATTCACATCTCTAAAGTACAGTGGTATGCGGGTACATTCTCACATACATTACATTATATAATAGTATTACATGGATATAAAACAAATTATTCCCATTAAAAACGAGCGGAAGAGGAAAAGAAATGTTGACCTATGGATGAGATGTTGACAGGCAAATGATGTTTCTATGGGGGTAGATAATCAGTGTTTAGGAAGTGTTTGAAAAGTGCTTTGTTAAATGAATATTGTGTAGGTAGGCTTTTTAGGTGGTGTGGAAGGCTGTTCCATAAGTAGGCTCCAGAGTAGGCTAGACTCTGTTTGAACAGGTCGATCCTAGGTTTGGGCAGACGTAACTGATGTAATTGTAGTCCCTCTCTTCTACTGGTTTGAAACAATGATCGTAGGTACGGCGGAGCATTGTTTGATAGAATTGCGTGGGTCAGCTTGGCTTTGTTGTAGAGAAGACGTTTTTTCAGGGACAGTATTGTGGGTTCTTTTCCTGTCCTTGTGTGTGATATCGTGCGATTATCGGTGATCAGACGTATTGCTCTCTTATGCAGGGAGTGCAGTCTCTTTGAGGTGGAAGCAGGGCAACCATCCCATAGTGTAGAGCAGTAATCTAGATGTGTCTGTATATGTGAGGTGTAGAACAATAGTCTAGTGTCTGCGTCTAAGAAGTGTTTTATTTTGGCTAGCTGGTACGTCTTTTGAGCTAAGTGTTTGGTTAAATTCCGTACATGGGAGTTCCACGTTAAGTGCTGGTCAATCGTGATTCCTAGAACTTTGTGTTCTGTTACATGTTCAATTTGTATTGATTCCGCGTGTACCTGTAGCGATCTTTTGGTGCCTCGACAGAGCCCACCCTCAGCTACTGGAGGACCCTCTAGACCGTCTTGTGGAGTCAGCAGACGGCGGAGGAGAACTACTGACCAAAACAAAACAGAAAAAGAGAAACCCAGAGTGCCACTTGTCATGATGCACTGGAATGCAGAGGGAGTGAACAGCAAGCAGGCTGGATACAGCAAAAAGACAGAGCTGGAAAACATCTTGTATGAGAAGCAAGTCAGTGTTTGCTGTATCCAAGAGACTCACTTGAAAGCAGATCAAACCTTTAAAATAAGGGGATATCAATGCTTCAGATCCGACAGAAAAGATAGACAAAAAGGAGGAGTACTTACTCTTGTAAGGAATAACATTCCTGCACACGAAAGGAAAACCTTCATGGATGGAGCAGAATATCAGCTGTTGCAGATAAAGGTAGACAAGATGGAAATAGAACTCCTGAACTATTACTGTCCGAACAACAAACCCCTGAGTCTCAGCTCTATACAGGTACCAGCCACCAACTTTATAGCAGTTGGAGACTTTAATAGCCACTCCCAGAGCTGGGGCTATAACCATCTGGATCACAGAGGTGAAGAGGTTGAAACTTGGCAAGATGATCACTCCCTAATCCTAGTCAATAATGCCACAGATACTCCTACCTTCTACTCCAGTGGATGGCACACAACTTCAACACCAGATCTTGCCTTCTCCACACCAGATATAGCTGGATCTATTAGTAGAGAAGTAGGAGACCAACTAGGGGGAAGCGACCATCGCCCAATCTTTCTTACTGTCCAGAGTGCAACTCTCAGTACAGGCCCAGCCATTACAAGATGGAACTACAAAAAAGCCAACTGGGGTTTATTCAGGCATCAGGTGAACACGCTGCTGTCTACCCTCAAGGTACAGAACAGAGACATTAATGAAGTGGTAAAAGACTTCAAAACAGATGCATACTACAAGCTGCAAAAGAAACCATTCCCAAAGGATGCCGGCGTAACTACATACCATACTGGTCCAGCACACTCCAAGAACGTCAGGAAGCCATGGACAGGGCTAGAAAGGACGCAGAGTCTCAGCCTTCACTTGAAACTCACAACAAATGGAAAAAGGCTGTAGCAGAGTTTCAGAGAACAAAGCTAGAAGAAAAACGGAAAAGCTGGAGAACTAAAACGGCATCGCTGAACCTTGAGAAAGACAGCAGGAAACTTTGGAGATTAGTCAAGTCTCTAAATGAAGAGCGTTCCTCACCTAGGCAGACTATCACATTGGATGAAGGTGGCAAACTTTTCAGAGGAAAACAAGCTGCAGACTTGTTTGCTAGAAGATACAGTTCAGAAAGCAACTTACCCATTAACATAGATCATCAGAGAGAGATAAGAAAAGAAATACTGGCAACCATGGGACAGACAGATACTCCTGCCCCAATGAGGGAACCCATCACACTAGGAGAACTACAGAAGGCTATTTCCAAGCTTAAGTTTCAAAAGTCACCCGGCCCAGACAAAATCAGCAACGAAATGCTAGTAAAACTGCGCCCAGCAGCAAAGACAAAACTGCTTGAGATATTCAACCACAGCTGGTTGAAAGGAACGGTACCCCAAGTATGGAGAGAAGCCATCACAATACCCATACTAAAGAAAGGGAAATGTAAGACTGAGGCTGCAAGTTACCGGCCAATCAGTCTCACAAGCTGTGTTGGGAAGACTATGGAGCAAATAGTCAACCACAGATTGAAATGGTATTTAGAGTCTGAGCAGATCCTGGTGCCGGAACAAGCTGGATTTAGAGAATGCTACAGTATAGAAGACCAAGTTACTTACTTGTCTCAAGCAATAGAAGATGCCTTCCAGGAGAAGAAAAAGGTCCTAACGATCTGGGTCGACTTCAAGCAGGCCTTTGACAAGGTGTGGAAAGATGGCCTCATTGCAAAACTTAGGAGAAGTGGAATCCAAGGCAACATGATGAAATGGATCCAGTCATACTTGCATAACAGGAGAACTAGAGTCACTCTTGACGGTCTGCAGAGCAGAAAAGTGTTGCTCCACCAGGGGGTACCTCAAGGAGGAGTAATTTCCCCAACACTCTTCCTTGTTTACATCAATGACCTGGTGAAAGATCTCCCTGCAGGAGTTAAAGCTGCCTTATTTGCAGATGACCTAGTACTCTGGTGCGCTGATGAAAATGTCACCACAGCAAATTATAGAATGCAGCGGGCAGCAGACATGCTAGTGTCATGGGCAGAGAAATGGCTTATCACAATAAACACAGACAAAACCTCCACAACACTGTTCTCCCTCGCCCCCAAGGACAAATCAGCTAACATACACCTAGGGACAACCGTGATCAAGGAAGAAAGCTACCCCACCTATCTTGGGGTGACATTTGATCAAAGGCTTACATGGAATAAGCATATTGAAAACGCAGAAGGAAAGGCCCGAAGACGACTAGGCATACTCAGAAAATTAGCAGGTACCAACTGGGGAGCAAATGAACGAAATCTAAAGAAGATTTATAATGGAGTAATAAGACCACACTTAGAGTTTAGCTCAGCAGCATGGTCATCAGCTGCTAACTCACATCTGCAGTCTTTGGACAAGGTGCAAAATCAAGCTCTCAGGCTCATTACAGGAGCCCTGAAAACTACACCAATAACAGAGATGCAGAAGGTTGCTGGATTACAGACATTGTCCCATAGAAGAGACACAAAAACCATGATCCAGATGGAAAAGTACAACAGTATGCCAATGCACCCAATGAAGGCAAGACTAGATGATCTGGCATTGGGACGTCTAAAGCGTAGCAGCTTTGTGCATCGGGGGAAAAGACTTATAAGACAGCATCAAGAGGACCTATCCATGAAGACAACACCACTGAAGCCCACCCTATACCCTGTACCATGGGAGCAGGCCAGCAGTGCCCTCCAAATTAATACATCAGTCAGTGGTCTCACAAGTGGATGTGAGTATAATGATCTGCAAAAACGAACTGCTACATTGAGTATGATCCAAGAAAGCTATCCCGATCAATCATGGATACATGCCTATACAGATGGATCAGCAACTAATGCTGTTAGGAATGGAGGTGCCGGTATCTTTATCTCATATCCTGACAACCACTATGAGACTAGGCACATTCCCACTGGTAAATTCTGTTCCAACTATACAGCTAAGGTTCAAGCTCTAGAGCAAGCTGCAAATATGATTTATAACACCAACTCTGACTGCCACCAGGTAGTCATCCTCACAGATGCACTGTCTGTCCTGCAAGCTCTCAAGGGTGGTAAACTCCCGCATCTGAGAAATGAACTAAACAAGGTAGCTGCCAAAAAGAGAACTATACTTCAGTGGGTACCATCTCATTGTGGTGTACCCGGAAATGAAAAGGCAGATAAACTTGCAAAAAAGGGAGGAGAATGTGAACAAGAAGATAATGAAGTCACATACTTTGAGAAAAAGAGAGCTATCCAGACTATCAGAAGAGAACAGAACCAACCCAAAGACGACTATCACACTCTCCACCGGCAGGGACAGATAACTATTTTTCGACTCAGGACAGGGCATAACAAACTGAATAAACACATGCACAAGCTACGATTGTCTGCTTCACCACTGTGCACATGTGGATTAAACGAACAAACTGCTGAGCATGTTCTACAGGACTATCCTCTGTATGACCAGTTAAGAAAGATATACTGGCCCAATGACTCAACACTAAACTCAAAGCTATATGGAGTTAAAGAGGAACTTCAAACAACAGTCGAATTCATCATGAGAACTCGTCTGACGGTGTAATCATCAAAGATGCGATCGCAAGAAGAAGAAGACAGCTAAAATAAAGTGCCCATATAAAAGACCTAAATACCTTGTTGAAAAGCGTAATGGAAGGAAGCCGACGGCAAACATGCAAGACAGACAGCGTTATAAGTGAGAAGATGACATCAAAAGATAGACAGGAAAGAGTCTTTCAGAATGTGCCATCAAGAAAAGAGACAGATGACATGAGAAGCTCCACGGCAACTTTCGACGTGATAGCGGCAGCTGTAATATGACAGCTTTCTACAAAAGTGTAAACGAAGTAAGAGCAACAAATGACTTAAACATTTGTTTTAAGGTAGAGACTGGAGTACGACAGGGATGTGTACTACATCTTACGTCTCACAGGTATATGGGTTGAATAACTACAGAAACAACGGAATCAAAACACAATAGATATAATATAACAATTAATATATCCAAGAACACATAGAGGCAGTCAGTACGAACAAATGACAGATATAACATAGACATCAGTATATTTAACACAGAAGCCTGGAGGTTTGCAAGATTTCTAGCAAATTTAATATCCATGGCAACAGATAAAGGTAGTCCAACAGCATATACATAAGCAGTGGAGTGAAGTGTTAAAGACTTCACTATAATAAACCTCAGCTTATAAAATGGTATAACCAGTTTCCTTTCTCACTGATTTTGCCTTCATTAACTTGAGCAGTCAGGCACCTATTTACAGCTGGGCAGACTGGAGCATGATACATGGCTTTCTGACCCAATGACTTTGCCCTGAGAAGCAAGCAGTTTACCGTAACTAGTACATGACTATGCCTGAGTTAGGGAAGGCATAGGCAACTCGGAAGAGAACTAGTCACCCCACCTCCTAAAGTTGTGACTATAGAACGATGAGGGGGACTACAGTATGATGTCGTGCAGGGCACGATCTCTGATCAATTAAACAGGTCACGCTAGATCTTTCAGATTGTACCCAATTATATTTCTTATCTCGTTTCTTACTTAGCTCTTGCTTTCCTTCCTTCCCCCGATGAAGACATTGTGGTCACACAGTTGACTATTTTCGTTGTCTTTTGTCCAAGTAAGACGAATGACCTAGTACAGTGGAATCCCTAACACTTCCCTTCCCTATGGCAGTTATCTGCTATTAGGCAACCTTCACCTTTACATGGACCAAGCGATTATAAATGAAAACATAACAGTTTAAAGATAATTCAAAAGAAAACATACTCACCAAGGAAAACTAAAATATCAGACAAGAAAAGGTACAACAATAAACTTACTTTTCAGATCTGTCTCATCAACAATCTCACTCTGCAGGATTTCTTCGATCACATCCTCCAGCGTGATGACCCCCACAGTCTCAAAGTATGGGTCCTGATCATCTGTGTTGTGCAGCTTCTGGACAATGGCCATGTGAGAGTTCCCTGCTGCAAATGCTAGAAATCAGTTACAAGAACAAAAGCAAGCCCAATCATCATCACTGCCTTCACCTTCTCTGTAATGCACTTCTTCAGTGCTACCAGCATGCCATGCAAGTAAGTTCCACTCAATGTTTCATCTTCCTGATTCAGTCAAGCAGCTCAGTTTGTTCCAATGACTGAGAGACTGTAGTTCTTTCCTGATGCACAAACAGTTTGCAGTTCAATTTTATCGACTGACAGGTTGCAGTTTTTATTCTACTGACTGTGTAACAGTTCTCTGTTTAGTTCTTCCGATGGTATAATAGTTTACTGTTTAGTTCTGCTGACTGTATAAAAGGTTTCAGTTTAGTTCTGCTGGCTAGTTAACAGTTTACTGCTTAGTTCTTCTGACTATATAAAAGGTTTCAGTTTAATTCTTCTCACTGTATAAAAGGTTTCAGTTTAATTCTGACGGTATAAAAGGTTTCAGTTTAATTCTACAGGCTAGATAACAGTTAACTATTTAGTTCTACTGACTGGATAAAATGTTTCAGTTTAGTTCTTCTGACTGTATAAAAGCTTTCAGTTTAGATCTACTGGCTAGATAACAGTTTCCTGTTTAATTCTGATAACAGTTTGCTGTTTAGTTCATACATGCCACACCTCAGAGATGAAAAACCTGTACAAAAAATTAAAAAAACCTGTACAAAGACCCGCAAAACCTGTACAAAGACCCGCAAAACCTGTACAAAAACTGAAAAACGTAACAAAAGAGTTTATTCATGTAAAAGTATATTCAATTAGATGGTTCTGCACCATCATAGTGACATGCGGCCTTTGCCTTTTTAAGCATGTCTTCACTTGCTTTAAAACCTAAACAACAAGAGTTAGAATTTATTTTGCATTGTAGAAATGCTGTGACTGTATCATCATTTAGTCTATTTCTGCAGTCCGTGTGAATCTTTTTCATCATAGAGAAAGACCTCTCACAGTCAGCATTGCTGTGAGGCAATGTCAATAAGCGTTTCACTATGACTGCCAGACTGGGAAATCGTGTACGACCAGTGCTAGTTTTCAGGTTGATTATGTCAAGCCAGTACCTAGAAAAGCTTCTTTTTTGTCCAGCGTCAAATCTTGAAATACATTCATCAGGCAGCAAACAATAATCTTCAAATTCATCCTTTAACACCTCTTGGTCTAAATGTGGTGCAAAAGTGTTGGCCAGCTTACAGATTGCTGTATATTGAACTGTGTCTTTAAAGGCTGGATCAAGAATTTTGATATCCTTAAGGACTTCATTCTCAAATGGAAATTTATCCAATATCTTTTTCACAACAGCAACATAAAAGTTCCTCACATCTCTGAAAAATGAATTTCTCACTTGAGAACTTATATCTAACTCTTCCAGTAATGTCCTGTTGGACAGACCAACAGCAAGTGTATGGTCATCATGCTGTAGATCACGTTCAGCATACTTTAACAATCTTATATCTTTCACCTCTTTTACATATTTCATCTCTACAAATTTGACAATAAATTTTCGTAGCAGACGATCCATTTCATCCATCATACCACCTATTTGGGACTCATCTGTCTGAAACAATTTGTTAAATTCAGTCAACAGAGGTAGCACAAATTGGAGAAAACGTAGAGTCATCTGGGTCAGTGGTGATTTTAGTAACTGATGAATGTTTTTGACACGGCATGGTTTTTCCATATCGTCGTGGCTCTCGAAGTATGAAGATAGAGCAGAATATTGATTTAAAATTCTGTCCACTACTTTCTGCAAAGAAAGCCAGCGAGTCTGGCAGTGCTTTAGTATGTCTAGTGCATCCACTCCTGTAAACAGTTGAAACTCTCTGTATGATTTTTTCCGTTTTGAGCTATGCTCAAAATGATAGAAGATATCTATCAAAAGGTCATCAACAGGAATAGTCAGCTGCTTTATACCCTCCTTGGCACAAAGATTTGCAAGGTGGCAAATACACCCTATACTAAACACATCAGGGTTCTTGCTCTTGATTCGCGTTAGTACAGAGTTTGATTTGCCAACCATTACATTGCAGTTGTCACTTGCAAAACCTATACAGTTAATCCATGGGATTTGTAAGTCGCTGAACACAGCATCAATATCACTGAAAATAGCTTCACTGGTTCCACCAGTACCGACCGGCATGCCCAGCAACCTGGTTCTAGGTCCTATGCCATCTTCAAATACCCTCACCATTATAGCTAAACGCTTGTCAGTTTTTCTATCATTTGACTCATCGATCATCAAGGAGAAAAAGGTGTCTTCCTGCATAATTTGATGACTGGCTCCGTTGCAGATGGAGCCAAGCAGTTTTTAATAATGGCTGTTGTTTTGGTTCGCTTGCATTTTGAAACGTTTGGCAATAGCACTGTCCGGAAACATCTCAGCTGATAAGTCTGAAAAATGGTCAGCTATAGAAGCAGCTATGTTGTGTTGAGCAATAAAATTTGCAAATAAAACTTCAGCCCTCGTTATTTTATCATCATCTTCTTGTTGAGGCTGAGTAAAGAAGGCCTTGATAGAACTTCCGTTCTTCAGCTGATAGTTCCTTTCATGCAGTTTTGTTTTGAAATGCTCCCTCACATCGTGTAAGCCAGATGCCATCACTTTAATATCTCTATTGCATATTCTACAGTATGCATGTGAAGAGCCTAATTTGGATGTCTCAATAATCCCAGGGAATGTAGTTGTCCAGTCAGATTGAAACTTCCCACGACGTTGATCTTCTTCTAACCTCCTTTTTTTAAAGTTAGGCTCAGCCATGCTGTTAGATGGATGCAATATTTCCTGCTAGACAGAAAAAAAAAAAATATTAATGTGAAAAAGTAAATACAAATATTAATAATCAATTTGAAAAATATAATTATTTGTAATTTTAATATTATATAATGAAATAGAATCTTGGAAAAAAATTAATACAATTTATGGTTGAAATGAAGAACAGTTGCTGTGTTTTCTATAGTGCCTTATAAAAGTACAGGCCTAAAGAGACCAGTAATAAGCATTATGGGTTAGGAATCTTAAATTTAAAATCTAATAAATTTTTTGCTAAAGCTGGTAATGAAAATATAAACTAGCGCTGGCGTAATATTAGCCTGTATATTTTCTACCGAACTTCAAAAATTGGAATAGCCGTTAAAGCCCAACTGGTAGTTTTAAATAGACCTTCCCATACAAATTTTAGTGTCAATCAAACATTGATAGTAGGCTAATTAATTATTTAATAATTATAAATCATTGAATGACCGTAATGATGACCACCAAAGGCAAAATAACATTGTTTTTTCAGGGTTCATAGCAAATTTCTTCAAGCATTTTCCAGGCTTTTTCCAGGTTTTTCCAGGTCCAGCACATGATTTTCAAGGATGGGAAACTCTAATATTTTCCTCATCTAATTTTCTCAGATATAATTATCACTTTGCTGATCAGCAATCCGGAGCATTACCGTCTCCCATTACCAAGGGTGTTTGCAGATTTCTTTAAAAAGAACTTTTTTTTTTTTTTTAAATTCATAAAAGATTGAAAAACAGACATCTTTTCCAAGTTTTTAGTGAATTTGTTCAACATCAGCGCAATAAAATGTTAGTGACATGGATGGTAATGAATAAAATCAGCTTGATTGACGTATTGATTTAACGATTAACCACGTATATCAACATAAAAGGCTAATAAAATTGGAATAAAATGTTTTAAAAAAAAACTGTATTTTTCGTGTTTTGTCTTTTTTGAATGTATTCTGCGTCTGTGGCATCTGACAATGAGCGTTTTATTGTAAATGTTTGAGTAGTTAAGTACCTCTAGTTGGAGTCTGAGCTGCTTTTTTTTTCATTAACTGGGGTTGAAGTTGTAGCTGTAGGCCTCTGCAAGAGTCTTTGTCAACGATCCACGTTGATAATCCTTGACTGTGTGGTATAACTTGAAGCAGGGTATCAGGCATAGAGGTACATTGCAATCTGGGCAGTACATGCAAGTCTGGCTTCTGTTCCCTGCAGCCTTACACACTTTACAGTCTGGTTTTTGTACCTTGCCCTTTCATATTTATCAATGAAGTGGTGCTCAGTAAGTCGTGTTGTTGTGTGACATGTGGTTTTGAAGGTGTCACATTGCGTCGAAGAATAGCAGGTTCAATAAGTCCATCATACTGACATCCTGATTTTCGCTTTGATCTTTTTTTGTAGAGTTTGGCAGTGTTGTAGGTTATGTGCCCATTGACCAGGGCAGTTTCAACTAAGAAATAATATAAAAATAGGATCTGTGTGGGTAGGGGTAGCTTGCACCTAGTTGGCTGAAGTTTCCACACCTCCCATACTTTTGCTGTATTTTTTCTGCAAGCACTGGCTTCTGAATTGTTCTGCCCTAAAGAATTTGTCTTTCTAACTGTCTTGTTTATATTATCATTGGAGTGAACAGTGGATATAAGGTTAAATCTTTTCGTATCATGCCAGGTGACTGTCGGCATGCCTTATCTTCTGTCGCACAAAACACAGGATGATTTGTCTTTTTCAATTTGAGTTGTTTTTTTTCTTCAGTGCTACAGGAAAATGCTTCCTATTTTCCGCTACTGTTCCAAATGCACCAATCTGAATTTCAGGTCTTGAAATAAAGTTGAAGGCTGAATCAAAACTACCACAGAAGAGAATATGTCCCTTGTTGCGTATGAAATTTGAATTAAAACTATGGTGACTTTTCACTGAAAAAAAAGGAGTCCAAATAATCTCAGCTCTCAAGAGATATTTCCTTGGTCACAAATAATGTCACATCTGTAGGTCTCCTAGTAGTGTTAGTTTAAAAAAACAAACAAAAAAAAGGAACACAAATAACTTATGAGTAGGCCTAAGCTATGTATATTTACCAATTCAAAATTCTAAACACATACATAATACAGTCAAACAATATTTAACTAGAACAAAAGGTAATATATATAGTAATTGGGAGGGTAATACTTATGATAAGTGAAAATCTATTAAATATCTAACTGGAGACCTTTACAAACCCCACACATCTTTACTATTTTTGTTGGGTTTTGTTTTGTTTGTTTGTTTAGATTTTTTTTTAAATTTAATTTAATTTTTTTTTAAATAACATAGGCCTATCCACAAAATTGCTGATTTTCATTTATCCTAATTACAGTTATTTGACAGATGTGATGCCACTTTCGTGTATCGGCGGTTATTCATGTTATCTGAAATTGAAAACATGAAGGCCTAGGCCTATCCTAATTAGCCTATAACCCTTCAGAGGTAGAACGGGATAAGTCTTTTCATCATAAATATAATAAAAAAGAATTCAAAATATATTTATTTCCAAAAACTGTGGGACATTGTAAATACAGACGCAAGTACAGTAGGTCTATCTATAAACTGGACTTATTTAAATAGGTTTTATAAATGAGATAAATGAATTTATTACTTACGACGAGTGCTAAAAATAAATCTGCGTTTACGTCGTTAACGAAATGGATTTAATGCGCAAAGGGAAGTAAAAATTGTACGGTAACTTTGCGCAAAGGGAAGTAAAAATTGTACGGTAACTTTACAATTTTTACTTCCCTTTGCGCACTTCCATTTCCAGAAATTTTCGGTGGTTTCGTTTTCGGCGCTTTGCGTTAATGGCGTAAACGCAGATTTATTTTTAGACTCGTCGCGTCTGTTGTTGCGAAAAATATCATCAATAACCAAAAAATGGACACAAAGTAACGAACTTTCGATTTCGTATTATTTTTCAAGGTCCAATGCGGAAAATTCAAGGCTTTTAGCCATTTTTCCAGGCTTTTCAAGGCCTGGAATTTATTTTTTCGTTTTCCAGGTTTTTCCAGGTCGCTACGAACCCTGTTTTTTAAAGAAACGAAATTAAAACTAAGAAGAGAAGTAGGCTAACTCCAAATAAACTTTTCTCTGATCGAGTTAAGATGTAAATTTTCCACGCTATTGTGGGTTTTTTTTTCTTTTCAGTTTCATAATTTGGTAATATCGGAATGACGTTCGCCGAATGCTCCGCGTGTATTTTCGTACCATTTAGATTTAGGGTTAACCCTAGCTGTAACCCTAATTATAACTCTAAATGGTACGAAAATACATGCGGAGCATTCGGCGACCGTCATTACGATATTAGGCTACCCATAATTTGTAGGCTATTGTATTATTTTTCAAATTTACATTTCTTACGCACTTCTACGCACTTTCTACAAGTTTTAGTGAAATCAAATAATATGTAGTGGTATCAGCCTTTTTTTTTTTACCAGCCGTAAATAATAAATTATGCTAAACCTTAGGGGAAAAGAAAGCATAGGCCTAAGTTATCTGACAGTTAAATCTAACTTCATCTAAACAATGTTATTGTAATATTTTTTTAAAAATGAATTACTTACCAATACTAAACTGGAAATTAATCCTAAACAATAGGCTCGACTCAAAAAAGATTTCAGTGCTGCGTAATCGTTCAAATAATCAGTAACCTCGCGCTAGCTTTAGCGAAAAATTGTGAATGAACACGCCACGCACATCCCGCGGCAATTGAAAAATAGGCAGCTTGATTTTCATTGGTTATTTTTTTTTTTTTATCCACTTGGCTTAAAATCTCGCCGAATCTCATGACGCAAATTGTGTAGTGGCACAAGATTTATATGTATATTTAATAATTAGGCGAAAAAACCCGTACAGACCCGTGTACGGCCCGTACACATCTGAAAACGCAAACACCCCGTACAGATTATGGGTAAACCTTTAAGTGTGGCATGTATGGTTTAGTTCTACTGACTATACAATTTTTATGTTTAGTTCTTGTTACACAACACTTTTCTGTTTAGTTCTACTGACAACACTTTTCTGTCTACTTGTACTAACTATACAATATTTTAAGATCTACATACTGTGCACGTTTCTGTTTTCTGTGTAGTTTTACTGACAATACAATAGTTTTATGTTTAGTTCTACTGGCAATACAACAGCTTTCTGTTTAGTTCTACTGGCTGCTATTTAGGGTGACTGTGCATTATGTCATGACCATGTTTGACACAAACAATAAATTGATGATTAACAAATGCTATTTATCAGCTGTTGCCTTGTCTGGATGCTTAAGCAATGAAGTCAGTTGGTAAGCCTCTTTTTTTAGCCTGTTAGTGCTGCAGTGGGACTTAACCAAAAAATTGTTTTACAGGTTGGGGTTTCAAAGGCTATGATAAATCATAGGTGTTCTCTCAAGACAGAGAGGTTGGGATACACTGCTCTAACACATCCACAATGTAGTTCCATTGACTGTCATACTAGCTTATGTTATTTTGTTTATTTCAGTGTCTAATGTCAATTATATTTTTGATTAGTCTCTGACTAATAAATGCCACCCTCCCCTCAATGGGAGGGATTCAACATCATCACCCTTCAGCTCCCCAAGGAGACTAGGCCCTCAAGAAACTTATGCCAAGACTTCATGTCCTGTGCCATCAGCTTCACACCTTTCCATGTGTTCCTCATAATTTTTATTTATGTCTCCAGTTCTCTTCTCCATGTGTTTTTCTGTCTACCTCTGCTTCCTATACCCAGGGTTTCCAGAACAAGAACTGAACTGTAATGCAATCAACAAGTTTCCTCAACCTGGGTACTATCCATCCCCAGCATCTTCTACTGGCACTTATCTTGTTCTAGTCATCAGTTCCACATTAGTGATCTTGTCATATCACTTCAATCTTTTTATTCTATGCAAGTACACATTTATGAGTCTTTAGCTTTTTGGTTGTTTTTTTTTTTCATTGTTCTCTATGTTTCACACCCATGCAATAGGACTTTTGTGACAACCTGATCCCTTTGGGCAGGAGACAAAGTGTACTAACTGAAAAAAGGTTGGGAGCCATTATCTAAGCCAGTACTATTTTCTTCACTCAAGTACTATGTTCTGCTAACAGCACTGGATTGCCAGTACTATTTGGCAAGCTTGCGTTAACCTTGCATAAGCCAAAAAAGCACGTAAAAAGCAATTAATATGAGGCTGTGAACTGGGCTGACAACTTCATCACGTTAAACAAACTGCTATGGAAACTGCAGCTGCCAGTTTGCACTTTAGTGAAGGCTCCCTCAAAAAGGCCATCATTTTTGGTCTCCAAGTTTCAGAATGAACAAAAAATACAAGGTGGTGATGATAAACAAAAAAGTTTTTTTTAAATGGGTGGGTGGGTGTGCACGTGCACCCCAGACATTTAAAAGTATAACAGTATTTGACACTGCAACACCCAGATATTTAACAGTATACATAGGATATTGTTCTTGAATAAACAGTCTGATTTTAAGGCTCAATTCACTTTACTTTCACACTGTACAGAGCTGTGAAAAGGCATGTTTTGCTATGATTAGCCTGATGATGCCTTGACCACTCTCACCATACCACGCATACATCATGTGGCCTCTTTCATTTGTCTGATGTCTACTTTTATTGTTATGTTGTTGTCTGCCTTTTGTTTATCCTGCAATTTATTGTATGGTCTATTCTGCTTGCTTTCATTATCATTATTCTTTCTCTCCCCAAGGAGTATCATTATTCCTTCTCTCCCCAAGGAGTATCATTATTCCTTCTCTCCCCCAAAGAGCAGAGGTCTTCAACAAACTTACAATAAGTCTTCCTCTCCTGTGCCATCAGCTCAAGGTCCTTCTATGTCTTCTTCATGCCCTCTATGTCTCCAGTTCTCTTCTCCATGTGTTCCTTGGTCTTCCTCTACCTCGCTTGCCCTGGGGATTCCAGAATTGCATTACTGGATCATTTTTCCTACCTTCTGTCACTGCTCATGCATGTGATCTCTTCATACAGCAAAAATCTTTGCTTTATCAAATTTGTTAACAACAAAGTGAACTCCATGCTAACTTATGTTCAATGACATGGAAGATGACCAAAAAAAAAAAAGCTGAAACTAACTTTAATAACTGTGCAACAAACAAGTGATAGGAACCCAACGGGTAAAAAAGAGATGGTGCAGACAATAGAAGATGTAAAAGAGAGACTGAAAAAGATCTGAAAATAAATTGAGAAATGCAAAAAATAAATAAACAAAAAAATTCAATCAGACATACCTGAAAAGGCTGTATTTGTGACCTATGCATGAAAATACAAACATCAAGCAAGCCATAAGACACTGATTGATAATATCTTTGTCTCATCAGATGTCTAAAACAGGCATTTTTCATATTCTTTATTACCATTAATTCTTTCTCTTGCCAACCTATTAGTTACAGCAACGGGGGAAAAAAAAAAAACTGTGTTAGACCTACAGATAAAACGATCAAACTGGGTTCATTATCATTTTCCTTTATTCTCCTTACAGAGGATGGAGCCACCACTGCATTTAGTCCTGCAAGAAGCCTGCACCAAGCAGTCACATGCTCTTGCTGCAGTGGTTTCTGTAGCAAATTATTTAACAATGAGACTGCCAGACCCATGCACAACTTTATATTAGTCACCCTTTAGAAGCTATGGAGCTGCCATGCAGACCTGGAAAAGACTGTGGACTTGGTCCTGGCGACAGGCCTGTAGATTTAGCATGACTTCAAACTGGAGTTGCCTTGTAGGACATGCCAGAGGGTGCAGAAGTCCTATTCTTTCTGTCTCTTCAGAGACCCCTAGGAACTACACAGGGCCATGAACTGTATTCAGTAAACAATATTGACGCAGCAACACAATAAGTCTTTATTACTGTGTTTAACTGTACAGCATCAAACAGCAGCTATATGAAATGGCAATCAAACAAGGGCAGTTTTGGCAAATAACCTTGTGTTTTTAGATATATACTTCCACCAAGAGGACATGCACACCATCATAGCTGGCAGGCACTGGAGTTGGGTTGGCATGTCCTCAGAGGGGACCCTGATGCCACCGCAGGAACAGCTATGCTATGGACCCCCGAGGGAAAGCGAAAGAGAGGCCAACCAAAACCAACCTGGTGGAGAACTGCGGAGGTCAAGGTGCACAGAATGAACAAGAGCTGGGGCACTGTATTAAGGATGGCCGCAAAACCGAGCAAGATGGAAGCAGTTTGTTGCTTCCCTACAAGACGCCACCAGGCGTGATGGCCACTGACTGCTTTGACAGTCTGCGGCTAAGGATCAAAGAAGAAGAGTTCCACCAGACCTTTCCTCCATGTACAGTGAAAATAGCATGATATTTATTTTTAAAAATATGCCAAGAATATCATTTGGTGGAAATAACTGACTGGTTTCATATCTTTTTTTAACTCAAATATAAGTCGGGGTTATGTTCTTTAAGGTCCAAAAAGATACTTATACTAGAGTATATACGTTAATTCACTTTCACTGGGTATGTCTCGAGAAGAGGAAAGCTGGAATACACAGTGACAAGAGGAAACATTGACAGACAATGAGATACAGGATGACAGAGAGAGAAGTCACTGAACCATTTAACATCATATGGAAAAGAAGCAACAGCAGTATTAATAAACAACACTGGAGATTAGAAGCTGCGGGGAGACACTATCATCTAAGCCAGCAGGCATGGTACATGGCGGTGAAAATAATATTTGCTCTCTCCTACTGACTTGTCAATAAATAATAAAATGAGGTTGTCTTGAAGAAGACAGATCATAACTAAATAAAACTATTACCTTAATGACCAAGTAAAATGTCTACACTGTTGCAGGGCTAGAAATTTCAAGTTTTAAGGTTTTCAGCCAGGCTTAAAACTTTGGTCACCACTTTAAGAAACAAAGTGCCTAGCCATATTACCTTTTGCAATCATTATTTTCTGGTCGAAAAAAGTGATATTAAGAAAAAACATTTTTTTTTTAAAAATTGGACACAACCCCAAAACACATTCAAATAAAACAATTTTTTGGCATGGTTTGATAGAGTATGCATTTTAAAAAGTGGTTTAATAATAAAAACCCACAAAAGCCAGATCCAAACCTCAGAAATGAGGTATCTGAGGAAGGTGGTTGAAGTAACAAGAAGAGACATGGTCCGCAACCAGACTGTACGTCAAGGCCTAAAAACCCAACCCCTGCAGACCCAAGTAGAACAATCCCAACTGAGATGGTAAGGCCATGTCTGCAGAATGGGAGAAGATCGGCTACCACGGCAAGCATGGGAAACTAAGAGCCAGGGATCCAGACCTCCAGGACGACCCCAAGTCCGCTGGGAGGACGACATTAGACAATCTTTGAAGGACCGAGGGCTAGAATGGAACCATGCCAGGAGGAAGACAGCCAATAGAATAGTATGGCGCTCTCTCTTACAAACCTCTACACCTCACGGTAGAAGAGAAACGACTAAGTAAGTAAGGTTTAATAATAAAAATAATTTTTAATATGATTTTTTAAATTTGTCGAAAAGTAAATTAACACAATAGGGTTTTGTAAAGTATAAATTATTCAATGCTGTCTTACAGAAAATTATAATTTTATACAGTTTAAAAGAAAGAAAAAAAATCAAGTAAATTACATTTTCCTGCAACAGTGAGAAAGGAAGCAAATGTTAAAATAAAATGTCCATATCTAGAAAAACTTTAACGTTTACTGCATTGAATTCAGCTTCCATTATTGTGAGGACACAAGTTTCTCAAAAGTAAACTTAGTACCGTTTGTCAATATTCTTTTTACTTTCCAAATATACTAATATTATAGCTGATAATATTAATAATATAATCTGTACTATTATTAATCAACCCTGCTTAAGTGAATGCAGAAAAACAAAAGGTAAGAGCCAATAATTACAGAATATGAAAGAGACACAACAATAAAGACAAAGTAGAAAAGATGAATACTGAGAACATGGTGTTAAAGAAAGAATATTAACATATTTTGTATCATGAACAAACATAGGCTATTACCAGTTAATTTTGCGGTAATATGTCTCTGTGTTAAATCACGTTTTTGCACATGTTTTCACTTATATTGAACGCTGCATATTTAATATGTCACCAGTTATTAATGATGTAACGCATTCTGCACCAATTTATGCTAACGGATAAGATTCTTAGCCTTTCGTTATCTGTGGTCTTCATGGTAAGACGTATTTTATTCAAGCTCCTAATGTTGCGGAGGAAGAGCTCCAAGTGGCATATTATATTCTTCGAAGGCCGCCCCTATTTAACTAAGATGAATCAGAACTTAGCAAGAAGTTCATGATAACTTAAAGAAGTCTTCTTCTTCTTCTTTGATCCTTAGCCGCCGAGAAAAAAAGGAGAAAAAAAGATACTGACACAAGCATGCCTGCTAAGTGAAAAAGGATGTAAACATTCACAACCCACAGCCTTTTCTTTATCCAAATTGAAATACAGCTGAATAAATTAATTATATTATGTTCCAAGTTTACACTTGTCATAAAAGACAACATTTTCCCCAGACTGACACAAACATACAGTAAATTTAGTGTGCTGTGAACTGTTCCATCTGAGATGCTGCTGAGGGCCAAATGGCACACATGTAACTTAACCACTGCAGAGACACACGTACACTACTTCAATTCAAAGATCTATCCTCTAAATATGATGTAGGCCTACAGATGTCAAGGAAAGAGAACTGACAATATCTGCAGATATCTGAACGTAGAATCGTTGTGGGAAGTCCACTGTTTAAGTGTCAATAATGAAGGGTCAAAGCTTTCTAAAAGCCTGAGATACACTGTACTGTGTAATCAAATTTAGCTGACATTTTCAAAATAATTACAGTAGATACTGTATGGATTTAAATACAAAAACATGTAGGCCTACCTTGCAAGAATGCTTGAAGCATAGCATCCAGTCGCAGATCAAAGTCAACAAACAGAGGTTTGTGATCATAAAATTTGCATACTGTGCTAAGGAGAGTTTTATCATCTGGGTCAATGAGAGCAAGGTCTTTCGTGTTGAGTAGGCTTACTATGTTGGTTTTCTCTCCATCATACACTGGGATACGGGTGTAGCCTTGATGCATTATCTCTGTTAATGTCTCAAAATCCAAGATGGTGTTGACTTCTAGCATGTAGACGTCCTCAATTTTAGTCATCACATCTTCAACACTTTTGTTAGTCAGCTGCAGTGCACCAGAAATTATGTTTGCCTCATTATCATGCAAAACACGCCGATCTGCAGTCATTCGAATCAACTCTTGCAGTTTTTCCTTATTGTACACCTGGCCCATTTCTTCTCCCAAAATACAGTCTAAGACAAGAGAAATGGGAAAAGATGCAGGGAATGTTACAATCATGAAAAATACAGTGACCCAGTATGTTCTGGCACCAATAGCCAAACCATGACGAGAACAAATGGCTTGTGGAATAATTTCTCCAAAGAGTACAATGCCAATAGTTGAACTTATGACAGCAATAAGCCCATTAGTCATATTATCAAAAAATATTGTAAATGTACTGTTGACAAGTACGTTTCCAAGCAAAAGTGTACAAAGAAGAAAGTTTCCCCTTTTACGTAATGGGCCGATACGTTTGGCATGTTTCTTTTCAGAGTCTGATCCAACTTTTTCAATAATTCTCAGCTCTGTTTGGTCAAGAGACATCAAACCTAAGTTCAGCCCACTAAACAAACCAGAAAGCACCAACATGACGAAACACAATGTTATCTGAAGCCATAAGGGCAGTAAATAATTATCTTCTGAAGTTTCTTTGTACACTTTAATTTTTACCCACTCCATCGATCCTTGATGTTGAGCAATGTAGCCATCGCTAGATTTATTATTTTTCACAAGCAAACACATATACCAAAAGCTATCTTCCGTATAAAGCTGATCCAGTTTGACTTCAATTAATGCACTAGTCCTATTTAAAGTCGATTCTAACGGATAAAATGTTTCGCTCATTTTCACGGACTTGCAGGTGGAATTATTCGTCGTGAAGGAAAGCCCAGTTTCAAGAGTGAGATCTGTACCAACAAGTCGCAAGGCTATTTGTCTGTCGCTCTTAGCATATAAGCTACCGCCTATCAAAGTTGATGAATGAGCATCCATTGGAAATACGCTCAAGATCCGAGAAGCAGTGCACATGTAGATAAAGCAACAAAAAATACACAAAATGACGAGATACGGCATATTCTTTGGTCCAGCCATGTTCTGTTGTCGTACTGAGTTCTATTCCGGAAGTCAATTAATAAGCCAGATTTTTTTATCGAGGACAGTGCGGCGATGAATCTATTTCAAAGTTGCTGCAGTAACTCAAATTTTATATTGAATAACAAATCAATGTCTACTGTATACACTGCGTTAAAATTATCATTCTACAAAAATAGCCTTATTCTCACATAGAACAAGAAAAATATCACCCACAATATTTTCTTCTTTACACTATCAGCATTTCATTTCAAGCGCTTGAGAACACCGTTTTTCGATGCGTCCGCTCGATCTAACCTGTTGTTCCACACTTTAGAGCTCCATCTGTTCCGTTTATTTTAACAGTGGCAATAGGCCTCGCACACCTACCTTAGCCCGTCACGCTATCCTCTTTTGCTGTCTGTGATTATCTATCTATGTCCTTTTTAGGATAGTCAGGATCCTATTTGGTTCTCCTCTCTTTGTCTAGCTCATGTATGGCTCCTAGAATACCGCTTGTGTACGGCGGTGGCCACATCCCGGGCAACAGTCTTGGCTGACTGGCTAAACTACATGGGTGGAGTAGGAGCAATCTTACTCAAGGGAATGTCCATCCCTAGTACACAAAGACTGAGACGGTGAGTGAGGCGGAGGAATCTGAGAAGATCAACGGCTCGCAAAGCGAAACAGCAAAGTGTGTGGCGCACTAGAGGCATGTCGGACATAGAAAAAGACAATGGCTAGCCACCGTGGAAGAGATTGGGGCCTTACCACGTACTTCCTACAGAAAGTAATGGAATCACAACAACAAGATAAGAACCGATATGTAGAGAACTCTCTGTCCCCTGGGGAAGAATCTACTGTACAAATTAACAGGGAAGAGGCAACTCCTCTAATGAGTAAGGAAGTACATAATGACGAATGTTCCTTAAATTCTGTTGAAAGGGAGCATTCTGAGAAAGACCACCTAAAAACTAGTAGGAGAAGCCTAAAAATAGGAACATGGAATGTTAGAACTTTAAACGGAGAAGGAAAGCTGGACAATCTTATATTAGAGGCAACCGACATGAAACTCGATATACTGGGAGTTGCAGAGGCAAGACTTTTGGATACAGGCTACATAACAAGAGACCAGTACACGCTTATACACTCAGGAGGAGAAAAACACGAAAGAGGGGTAGGAATGTTGATAAAGAAGGAGTTAGAAAAATACGTATGTGGATACTGGACACACAATGACAGAATGATGTTACTAAAGATGAGAGCAAAGCCATTCGACATATCAATCTTACAAACTTATGCACCAACTAAAGATTACAGCGAGGAAGAAATAGAAGAATACTATGAAGAGCTACAACACACACTTAAACCAGTCAAATCTACAGATGTGTTGATAGTAATGGGTGATATGAATGCAAAAGTAGGAAAAGGAAAATACAAGAAAATAGTAGGACAGTATGGATTAGGGACAAGAAATGATAGAGGAGACAGACTTATCCAGTTCTGTGAAGAAAACCAGCTGGTCATATGTAACACCTTTTTTGAACATCACCCAAGGAAATTATACACATGGAAAAGCCCAGGAGATTTAACACGAAATCAAATCGACTATATCATGATAAAACATAGATTTAAGAACAGTGTCACAAGTGCAAAGACACATCCTGGCGCCGACATAAATTCAGATCACAATCCAGTTGTCATCAAAGTAAATATAAAGCTGAAAAGAGCAGGAAACAGAAGACAGGAGGAACCCCAGATAGAAATATCAGCGCTGAAACAACCAGATATAAAACAGAAATATTTAATCGAAGTCAAAAATAAATACCAACAGTTATTGACAGAAAGCATGGAGCAGTATAGAAGAGAAAACCCAGAAGAAAAAGCAACCGCAAAATGGGAATGCTTAAAAACAAGCATACAATCAGCAAATGCAAATTTACCTAAAAAGGAGTCTAAGAAAAATCAAATTTGGATGACAGATGACATCTTGAATAAAATGGCAGAAAGAAAGAAAGCAAAAAAATACTCCAGAATATAAAACAATAGACAATGACATACGTACTATGTGTAGAGAAGCAAAAGAACGGTGGATAGAAACAAAATGTAAGGAAATAGAAGACTTGGAAGCGAAGCACATGACAAGAGATATGCATGAAGAAATAAAGAAATTATCAAATCGGTCGCGGTTTGCACAAGGAGGAAGCTGTATCAAGAACAAAAATGGTGTAATATTACTTGATGAGAAAGACATATCAAACAGATGGGCAGAATACGTAAAAGAACTATTCGAGGACAACAGAGGTAAAAAACCATCACCAGATTCTAATGAAGGCCCACACATTCTCAGATCAGAAGTAGAGAATGCCATTCATATGATACAAAAAGGAAGATCAGCAGGCATGGATAACATAAACATTGAAATGATAGAAGCTCTGGAGAGCTTTGGTATAGATACAATCACAGAAATATGCAATGATATATACAATACAGGATATTTACCACACGACATGAAGACATCAGTTTTTTATAACATTGCCCAAAAAAACCAAATGCAACAGAATGTTCAGACTTCAGAACAATCAGCCTGATGAGTCATGCAATTAAGATACTGCTCAAAATCATACAGGAAAGAATAAAAAGTAAAGTAGACAGCGAAATCCAAGAAGAACAGTTTGGTTTTAGACGGAACAGTGGAACAAGAGAGGCAATATTTTGCCTAAGAAGATTAGCAGAAAAATATACAGAGGTCCAAAAAAGTATGTATATGTGCTTCATTGACTATAAGAAGGCTTTTGACAGAATCCATCATGAGAAAATAATTGAATGCCTCAAAGACATAGGTATTGATGGAAAAGATATAAGAATACTCAGTAACCTTTATTGGGAGCAAACTGCCACAGTAAGATCGGGAAGGAATTATTCACCATACATAGACATAAAAAGAGGTGTCAGACAAGGTTGTGTGCTGTCCCCCTGCCTATTTAATTTATACACCGAAAAAATTTTCAAACAGATACAGGAAATACCAGGACTGAACATCAGTGGAAGATCAATAAACAACCTTAGATATGCAGATGATACCGTGTTGTTAGCTGAAAGCGAACAGGAGTTACAAGAACTAGTGAAGCAAGTGAACAGTATAAGTCATGAATATGGACTCGACATTAATATTGAGAAAACTAAAACTATGATAATTAGCAAAACAGACGATAAACCCACATTAAAGATAAGCGTAAATGGGAAAATCCTGGAACAAGTCAAGAGCTACGTATATCTTGGTCATATAATAACAGAAGATGGCAGATGTGAAACAGAAATCAAGAAGAGAATAGGAATGGCCAAAGCTACATTCAACAACATGAAACATATACTGACATCCAAACAGTTATCTCATAAATTAAAACTGAGAATCATAAAGTGTTATATATATTCTGCATTTCTGTATGGTGCAGAAACATGGACGATGAATAAGCATTTGGAAGAAAGAATTGAGGCTCTTGAAATGTGGATATATATAGAAGAATGGGGCGTATCTCATGGAAAGAGATGAAAACAAATAAGGAGGTCCTAGAAAATCTAGGTATGAAAAGAGAACTAATGAGAGAGGTCAAAGTTCGGCAGCTAAAATACTTTGGCCACATAAAAAGGCATAACACCTTGCAGAAGACCATAACAGAAGGGAGAGTTGAAGGCAAACGTGCAAGGGGAAGACAGCGCTATAAGTGGGAAGATAACATCAAGAGATGGACGGGAAAGAGTCTATCAGAGTGTACCACCAAGACAAGAGACAGAAGACGTTGGAGATCCATTACAGCCAACCTTCGTTGTGGAGATGGCAACTGATGATGATGATGATTATCTATTTGACCTTCAGCGTCCTTCTTTGTTCGCACTCCGTTCATTGTTGCTGTTACTTGGGAAGAATGGGAGAAGGATATATTTGTGTTCGTTACGTCTCGCTCAACCGGACCCACAGCCCATTCCTAATCCTTTACGCTTTTGTAATATGAACTGAACAAATAGAAGCCAGCTATATAAAAAGAAAAGTAAGGAGATAAAATTTGCCAAACAGATATCAAGTGTTTACTGATAAAATCAGTAGATTTGGCTATTATAAGCTTTAAAAATTCGATCTAACGCTAAACTCTGCGGGAGGCAATAATATAACTTGCACATGCTCATCAAGTTTATTCAGGGGGGTGGGGGGGGCTGAAACTGTGAGATGGCCAAGAAGCATTCTCATTGCTAGCATAATGAAGTATGGCTCGAAAACAGAATACAGTTCTATGGTAATCCGTAACATAGAACAAGAAACGTCATTGCTTCAAGGTGCTTCTTGAAGAGAAAATGAAGGTGGCAAAGCAAAGCAAGCTCGATTGGTTTTTGTTGTATTTTTACGTCTCCTCGAGTGTCTTCTTCCCCGACTGACCAAACAGCCGTGCCTTCTACATCTGGAGCCAGAAAAAAATGTTCAACACCCACAAAATCTTCTACTAACCGGTCGTTTGATGTTGAAGACAGCTCCACCGAGACAATTGTAGCCACAAGCGACGGAAGTAGCAGCGATTAAAGTCCTATTATATATTTTTGTTTTCATATTTTTTTAACGCACACTAGGTATATATTATAATGTGTGTGTTCAATATGTCTAATAATTATACATAGTTAATAAATGTTGTTAACTGTTTAGTTTTAGTTTTTTAGCATTTTGTACTTAACATTTACAAAGTTTTCTGGAGCTTGTGAACGAATTAATTTGATTTTTATTAATTCTTATGGGAAATCAATTTTCATTTAGCGCTATTTCGGTTAGCGCTCGATTTTCCAAGAACGAATTAACAGCACTAAGCGGGATAGTAAAAGGATGGGTTTTTAAAAGGTAGCAACCGCTCAAGATTACTCTTGGCAGTGACGAAAATAGAAGGATGGTGCTGTATTTCAGGGGGTCTCACGTGGATTCCTAGGATGGCAAGTACAACAACTGCGTTTACTAATTTGTTGTAAACTTTGTGTCACCCGCCCAATTCTGTGAGATAATATTTGACTCGAATTTATTGAGCCCACAAAATTGGAAAATGAGTAACTTTAGGAGTCGAATGGCTTTTGGAATCACATTCATCGCTTTGCAAGAGTAAATGCCACAAATGTCGCCGCTTCGGGTGTCCTCTATACCCTTTTCTTGTAGGTGGTGTCCAGGGTTAAGTACTAGTAGCTAGTACCAGGACGTGAGAGAAATATAAAATTGAATCTCCAGTAAATCGTTTGTCTCCTGCCTTAAGCATCAGGTGACCTCCGCTTTCCTCCTTCAGTAAGTTTTGTGTTGATACTATATATATAACACAAGAAGCCAAATAGGGAATTATATTGTTGTAGATGTTGGAATCTCTCTTGAACAGGTTGTTTGGCTATGCATAAGACATTGTTATCAAACCAGCGGACAAAGGAGGTGCCATTGTGGTATGGTGCAAGGACCTGTACCTCGAAGAAGGTAATAAGCAGCTCACCAACAGCTCCTTCTACCAGCGCCATGACAATGATGCGACAGTCCTCAACAATCGTCTGGTCCATGACACCATCAAAAGTCTTATCGCTCATAAGTCCTTACCTTCTAGCGCTTCTCATCTCCGTATTGACAATAGTTGTCTGGGTAAGCCTGTGTTTTATATGCTTCCCAAAATTCACAAACCCTCTAATTCTGGGAGACCCATTGTCTCTGCCTGTGCCTGCCCTACTGAACATATATCAGACTTCCTCGATGGCATCTTCCAGCCTATTGTAGAGCAGCTTCCTTCCTTCTTAAAGGACACAAACCATGCTTTTACTACTTTTTCCTCTATCCAGCTTTCCCCAGACTGTACCTACCGTTTATTTCTGTTAGATGTTTGCTCGCTTTACACTTCCATTCCTCACTCTGATGGTCTCCGTGCTCTCCAGTTTTTCCTGGACCAGCGCACGCACCCCTCTATTGCTACAGTAACTCTCCTGCGCCTTGCAGAACTTGTCCTTCGACTCAATTCCTTTGAGTTCAATGGACAGTTCTTTGACCAAATTAGTGGAGTCGCCATGGGCACCAAGATGGGTCCCAGTTATGCCTGCCTCTTCATGGGCTACCTGGAGTATCAGGCGTGGCAGCAGTATCCTGGACCTTTTCCATTGATGTATCTTAGATACATAGATGATGGCATAGGTCTCACTGATATGCCAGAGGTTGACCTATCTAGGTTCATTAACTTCATTAACAACTTCCACCCTGCGATCCAATTCACCTCTCAAATCTCCACTGTCTCTGTTAATTTCCTCGACATCGTTGTCACCATCACTCCCCCCCCCCCCCCCTCACCACTTCGGTGTACTACAAACCCACCGATGCACACAGTTACCTCCTTTATACTTCCTCTCATCCTCCGGCTTGTCGTGACTCCTTGCCTTTCTCACAACTTCTCCGTCTCCGTCGGTTATGCCAAGATGATGACAACTTTCTATGCCGAGCACAAGAAATGTTGGACTTCTTTCGTAACAGACAGTATCCAGAGGATGTTCTTACCTCTGCCTTAGAGCGTGTTCTCCCTATCTCACGTCTAGAGGCCCTCAAACCCCGCCATAACACCTCCTCTGATAGAGTCAAGTTAATAATGACCTATCACCCTCACAACACTGCTGTCAAAAGGATCCTGTATCGTCACCTTCCTCTCCTCCAAGCTGACCCAAAGGCGCGGGAAGTGTTTAGTGAGCCACCCTTGCTGGCATATAGACGGGATAAAAATTTGAGGGACCTCCTAGTCCACAGCCGTTTGAAAACCGTCAACGATGGCCACTTTGGGACCAAGCCATGTAACCGAACACGATGTAAGACATGTCAGTATGTTATCGAAACACGTTCAGTCTTGTTCCCTAATGCCAAGTTCACCATCACACATGGCTTCACATGTGAGTCACGCAACGTCATCTATGCTATTATATGCAAACGTTGCACCATTACTTACATCGGCCAAACGGGCACACGACTGGGCGACCGATTCTGCAGACACCTCTACGACATCTCTCAGTTTAAATCCACACCTGTGGCCATCCACTTCATTGGCCCGGACCACCACGGTGAAACTGACATCCAGGTGACAGCTATCAGATCCTGTTCCTCGGACGCCAACAGTCGGTTTCGCCAGGAACAACGCCTCATCCATCTTATGGGTTGCCTTAAACCACACGGCTTGAATACCCAACATTCTTTTGTCTGAGACGCCTTTCTCTATCTAATTATATATATATATATATATATATATATATATATATATATATATATATATATATATATATATATATATATATATATATATATATATATATATATATATATTTTTTTTTTTTAATTAATTAATTTATTTATTTATTTATTTTTTTTTAATATCTATTTATTTTATTTTATATTTTTTTATTTTTTTTTTCTCTAAATCGCTTTTCCCTCACTTTATATATATATTATTATTATTATTTTATTTTTATTTTTTTTTTTATTGTTTTACTCACTCTTTTCCGGTCCTTATTTTCATTGTTTCTTATTTTTTGTTTTTAATGTACTTTCGACTTCCGTTTTCCGGTTTAGTGGCAGCCATCTTGCTTCTGTGACTGGACATGTGACTGGACACAAGGAAGTTATTTTTCTCTTATTTTTATAGTTTCATGTTCTCTACTTAATTCTCATTTTCTTTCTTTCCCTCCTGTCTTGTTTGTCTGTCCCTGACGAAGGCCTTGTGGCCGCAACGTAGGTTTTTCCTGTCCTTTCTCCTTGTAAGACGCATTACTATTTTTTTTTTCCCCATTCCACTATGCATAAGACAGCATAGTAGAAACCTACTTTGAATTTATGTTTTGTTTTTCGGTGCCTCTTGGGCCTCAAACTCAAACTGTGGTTTTTGTTTCCTTTTCCTAACTTGTTCTGTCTCAAAGTTTGGTAGTATCTCTAGCACCTTTGGAATCTTAGTAAAATATATCAGAACTTGTTGAAAACCCTCATCACACATGCAGACATGCAGCCCACAAGATAATTCTTGGTCACTTGTTTTTGGCTTGTAGCTGAATTTAAAACAGCTTCCTTATTTCTAGTAGCTTGCTTGTAAAATTAATATAAAAAAGGAAGTTGTACCATGTAACAAGGGATATCACAAAATATTTATAGAATGTGTGATTCCTAAATAAACACATTGGGATTCTCGCCGGTGCTACGGAGTTCGTGCACTGTGCTGAGATCCTCCTTGTGTGATACAAGGGGGGAGATCGGAGCACTGATGGATTATCCGTGTGCAATGAAGATAATCCTTCAAACCAAACCAAACCAAATCACAAACTTGAACATACAAATTGTATCAGCAAGGGCCTTAGTTTCAATTCGGGGAAGTATTTCTGGATGAACCTTTTAGGCTTGTCCCACCAAAGATCTCTATTAAAGCATCATATATATTACTAAGATTATATCTCAATGATCGATTCGAGATTATATCTCAGTGGTTTCAAAGCATCGATCCGACTCTCTCATCGTGTTTCTCTCAATGGCTTAATAGTTACGTCTAAGTCTGATACATGGCTAGTTAGAATTCGCCAATGCAGAGTGGATCAGAGAAATAATGTTAGATCTGTTGAACCAAACTGAAGAGGATAGTTTCTTCCAGACAACACTTAACGGCATCATTGAATACCAAGTTTAAAGTGAAAAGCACAAAAAAGGCACCTGGGTTTATGAACAGGACTCTCTTTTGTACGCAATTTTCTTTGCCTTTCATGTTACTCCCATTATCATAACCTTCACGAAGCAGACTCTCAATTGATAACCCCATTTGCTCAAGCCGTAGAAGAGGCGTTTCTGTCATAAAGGCACCTATAGTCTCATTTAGTGAAAAAAGAACCCATGAAATGTTCTCTTGTGATAACCTCAGACTCAGACATCTCATTGGCTGATTGTTTGGTTACTGTGGGTATTTTGTCAACACATACCTCGTTTCGTGAAAGCAAGACGGAACGCACATTAGGGTGTAGCACGGCGTGGATTTTTTTTTTTTTTTTTTGGTTAGGTTAGATGCTTTTCTTTCACACTAGCGGCGTTAGTATCACATATCGTCTGATGGCTTGTAACCACGAACTTTAGACAAATCGAAAGAAACAAATGCCTGCTGAGTACATTTGTTCGCCGCAAACTAACAGGCCCATTGTCATGCGCTCCACCCACCAATGTTAACTTCTCAGAAGAATTAAATTCCCGAGCACACAGTGTAACTCAGGGAACATGATGAAAATTCACCAATATCCTTCTGGATGTCAACTAGGAAATTGCGTCTGGAGTGCAAGAATAATGATTTGCCTGAATACAATTAAAAAAAGGTACATACATCTTCACAAGATAATGTTACACTGGAGGCACATATGATGTAGTCATCACTCATTACTGCTCCAGTCGGAGTCTGTGGTCGCTCTGCTGTCGGGTTTCCCGCACGACTAGTCAGAAACAATCACCAGCTCTTGCTGTAGTGGTTCATGAATATACAATTTGCATATGTTGAGGTTGCCAGCCTCATATATCCACTCGCAAAAGAACATGTTAAATTCACGTTTGTAATAGAAATGTTCACAACTTACCCCAATTTTTTTAGAATACACAATTTCCCTGCGCAGATTTCAGATGGACGCGAGCAATTTCAGTGCATATGCTTTCGAATTAATTTCGTCTGAGAAATTCCTCTTATGACGGTGTTCTATGAATCACTTGGCCTGAGAAACTAGTAATTCCTCTTCGACGGGTGTTCTGCGATACACTTGGTCTGGGATACTATTTCTCTTTATTATTTCGCAAATACGTCTTATTTCTCTTATGACTGATGATCCAATTCCTAGGTTTCCAATCCTTATATGTAATGTCCTGGTCCTGACGTTTTACAGTCTGTGTATTTAAATATGCGGGTTTACTCTTAAGGTTTCAGAGTTGCCCAAATACTGTCGATCTGTCACTTTTATTATAGGAATTCTAGGTCCGATCCTTCTCTTTCTGGCTGTTGGGAGTTGCTCGTATGAAATTGCGAAGCTGACTGTTCTGTGTTTCTGAGTTCACTAGATTATATTTCAAATTCTCAGTTCAATTCACAGATGGTGTTTTTGCCGAATGTTCCAATAGAATGCATTGTTTATTCTGGCATCTCAAATCAAACCAATCAAATCTCTCTAGCACTGTTTGGGTGGGGAAGTTTTAAATATCTCCTCGCGTGTTTAAAATATTAATTTTAATATCCACGCGTGACCTCTTTATAATAAGACGTAATATTGTTCCGGATGCACCTATCTGCCTCCCATAATATTGTGACCATGTTTTCCTGGCGTAATGTCTTCCCCAAGATGTCTACCCCAACAGGTTATCCAATTATTGCCGTTGTCTGCGTGCCTCCGCCAGACAGATGTCTGGTCAGACAATGTTGTATTCTTTTATCGTACGCACATACACGCTTGTGTCAACACGATCAGCAGCTTTTCACTGGGGTCAAATGTTGGACCGACACGTTTCCAAAGATGGTCAGACGGATTCAAAGAGATAGGCTGGTGACCGGTCTGATGACAGGGTATTGTTACTGTGATAGGGTGGGCGAGATGATGATGATGATGTGATATGTGATCACTCTCTTTTCACACTCGCAACCGACCCGATTCAACAATAAAACTCTGATTCTTGAGGCAGGGGCTGTATTTATTTTTACAACCCATTCAGTGACTAAGAGCACACTGAAGCAAACATTAAACAAATAAACCAACAAACCAAACACCAAACAAACAAACGCCCAACAGTGCTAGATTGCTAATCTGAAGAAGCAAACAAAGCAACGAATAGTTAAAAATCATAGTTAAATAATGATACTCTCACCTGCCAAACAGTCCTTTCATGCCACCTGACACCCTCAACTATCACACACGCACACACTCAAGCGTGTCGTCCAATGCGACTAATATGGTGTTGTGCATGAGGCTGGCAATCTCACCGTGTAACATCGGTTGCTACCGAAACCACTACTGCAAGAGCAGACACTCAGCTATCACACACACACTCATGCGTGACGTCCAATGAGACTAGTATGGTGTTGTGCATGAGGCTAGCAATATCACCGTGTAACACAGATTGCTACCGAAACCACTACTGCAAGAGCATCTGAATGCTTCATGCGGAGGCAAACCACACTGGTGGCCCCATGCTCCCTCAGGAGCGGAGAAGAGAGATATATATCTCCAAGTGAGCCCACGTGCTCTCACAAACCATTCTACTCATAACCATAATTAAATAATAATAACATGGACATAAAATAATATTCAACTATATGTACACCAAATACTCTCAATAATGAGAATAAACTACTACCTCTCAACCGATCCACATCAATATTCGTTCCTGCACTCTGAACATGTCGTAAGTGACGACTGGTGCGCCTGGCCACAAGCGTGTCGTATATGACCCCTGATGAGATTGAGAACTCATCACATGAAACACATTGTTACAGAAACAACCACTGCAATAGCATAAAAACGCTTCTTGTGGGCCTGTAATGGGACACCAGTCGCATTGGTGCTCCGCAAGGAGCAAACAGAGAAACACCTGTCTCAACGTGCCTTACGCACCAAGGAGTGGCCTTGCGCTCTCCAGAAATCTAAATCCATATTCTCACCTCACTCAAAGTAATCCACTACTGATATACAGCAGAATAATCAATACTCATGAAATACACTTAATAAGGCCCTTGAGTATAAGAGTGAGATCCATCTTTGTTTCATAGATCTGAAAAAGGCGTTTGACAGGGTCCCCTGGAGCAAACTTTGGGATTGTTTGACAAGGAAGAACATTCCAGCACCTCTGATTCATGCTATACAGAGCTTCTACAAGTCTTGCAGAAATTATGTGAGGACAGCAAACCATAAGTCAGAAGAGTTCAGGACCACCACTGGCGTAAGACAAGGTGATATCCTGTCACCTTACCTTTTCATACTCCTCGTGGACGATGTCATTAAGGCATGTAAGGAGAGAACAAGTATTCAGTGGGATACTGGAAGATGAGACAGGTCTGTATTTCGGAGCTGGCATTTGCTGATGATGTTGCCCTGATTGCTAAATCAGAGGCACATCTCCAATTCAACCTGCAAGTCTGGAAGGAAGAGCTGGAGAAGAGAGGGATGGTCATAAGCAGCTCTAAAACAAAATCCATGGTGATATCACGAGAAGAAAGAAGACATCAAATTAAGCTGGGAGAACAGGTCCTGGAGCAGGTAGACCACTTTAAATACCTCGGAGCTATTATTGACCGAAAGGGAGGCATCAAAGAAGAGTTGGCCACTCGAAAAGCAGCAGCTGGGAGACTTTTTCAGGCCATAAATCGAGGATTCCTCAGCAAGAGAGAGGTTGGTAAGAAAACGAAGATGGCTGTATACCGCTCCACCTATGTCCCAGTCTTGACATATGGATGCGAGTCATGGGCAATGACTACAACCCACAAAAGCCAGATCCAAACCTCAGAAATGAGGTATCTGAGGAAGGTGGTTGAAGTAACAAGAAGAGACATGGTACGCAACCAGACGATACGTCAAGGCCTTAAATCCCACCCCCTGCAGACCCAAGTAGAACAATCCCAACTAAGATGGTTTGGCCATGTCTGCAGAATGGGAGAAGATCGGCTACCACGACAAGCATGGGAAACAAAGAGCCAAGGATCCAGAACCCCAGGACGACCCAGAGTCCGCTGGGAGGACAAAATTAGACAATCTTTGAAGGACCGAGGACTAGAATGGAACCAGGCCAGGAGGAAGACAGCCGATAAGATAGTCTGGCGCTCTCTCTTCCAAATCTCTACACCTCACGGTAGAAGGGGAACGACTAAGTAAGTCTTCTTTATACACCCGCATGGTGACGCGCCGCCTTTCATGACCACGTGGCTGCCATCTTGATAACAGTTAATATCATCTAAATTCAAGTAATAGATCGCTTCTCTGCCTGGTTTCATGTATGAAATAGTTTCATACTATATTTGCCTTTCTTGCCCGGTCTGATGACTGAAATAATCGCTCTTACACTCTCACATCTGTGATTTGGGCTTAGCGTGCCTAATAAAACCTACCCAGACATTATTTTCACTCATTTATATTTCCAGACTAAATTATCAGGTTCTGGAAACCAATCTATTTATTTTCTTAAACATTAAAACAGACACGCTCAATATAATTCTAAAGCTACAGGGAAATAATGGTAATTTCACTAGGAAATAAGCTAATCTGCTTTTAAATCAAACTCACGTGTCATGTCTCTGTTCTACCCACACAGCTCGCCTCGTATCTTCGTTTTCTCTTGTCTGGACTGATACTGGAAAAGGCCGCTACTGGCCATCGCATTCTTTATATAGGTAATAGGCTAATCACTCGACTTACTGCGCGGCGCGTAGTAATTGCGCCACGCAAATAACACTCGCCTTTATTGCTCTATTAGGCATGAAAACACAAATATGGCCCACAACTATCAAATATAACACACGACTATCAAATATAACCCACCACAACTAATTCTTAAGCTTTATTATGGCCTAGTCATCAATCTTCTTCTCGTTAAACTTTTCACATCCCAGCATGCTGTGCACACATCGAAAATATATGGGCGATAAATATGCCCTGAACATGAAGGGGGCGTCTTTCCGGCCCCATCACATTACGATAATACCACAGTTTACCTAGCGGAACGCAAATACGTCTTAGAAGTGGTAAACAAGAAAAAGACAGTCCTATAGCAAATACTTCCATAGAGGAGTGGAGTGTTAGAGATTATCCCATACTAGATTCAGCATATAGAGTAAAAAAATGGTGCATAAAATATGCCACATAATAATGAATGAAAGGGCAACAATTATGCCAAATAAAAGCGATGAGTGAGAGGAAGATAAAAATGAAGAAAAAGTGATACTGAAGGAGTGGACGTGAGATCACACAACCGTATCGTCACACTAACAATACACAACTGAAAATAAAATGACACATACTAATATAAATTAAACCCAGCAACTGCAAAAGACAATAGTTACTTAAATTTATTACAAAATTAGTAAATAAAATGACACTAAATACCCCAATTATAACCAATTTTCAAGTTGAACAGGGTAGACCAAGATGGAACGAGGAGATGCAATAATGGTCAGATGTGAAGTGCCCGCTCTCCACCTATCACCTTTTCAAAACAAGAACATCAACATTTAAAGACACACACTAACACGAAGACAGGCCAGAGCGATAGACAAAAGAAGAGAGCTGCAAGGCTGATACTTTCCTAAATGTATGCCATGCAGACTGCTTCACTAAACCAAGTCTAAATCTGTGCTTATATCGATACTAGAGGGTATGTAGGTTTACTTGACATATTTTTGTAAATAATATCAATTTTATTTCAGATTTTGTTGAGAAATTTGAGTCTAACATACCTAACATTGATCTATATGGGTAAAGCTTGATGAAGATTGAAACCAACCATATAACCTAACCAATCCTTGTCAGGGCTAACCTAACCAGTCCTTGTCAGGACTATATAACCATGCTAGTACTTGTCTGGGATATTATAACCTACCAGCAAGTATATCACTGACTTGGCATGTATAGGTGGAAGGAAAATGTCGCATCCTACCCATTTAATCATAATATTTGATTTATTTACTCGTATGTATTATTTGAAAAATGTTCCACAAGTAGACACTTGTCTTAATATACTCTATCGGACTACACTGAACCATCTATCATTCATCCAATATACATACACTGAGACATCCTCGCCTCATGTACAATAGGAAATATGTGTGCTCCATTCCACAGTGTGACAGAGATTACGTAAATAGAAGTACATATATCAACACGTCTTTGCTTCCACCTGGCTTCACCTTGCTTCCTTATTAGTTATGCACGTTTTGTTAATGCAGGACCTTCGTACTTTCACATCTGTCCAACTCATAATTTTAGCCACGCCTATTCTTTTCTTTTCTCTCCGTCGTCTTATAGACACTAGGAATGTTTACGTACAGACTATGAACGGGTTGTATATTTGTAGAATCAAGGGCGTTAAGTTAGAATACGTATTTTTTGTTAGTTACATTGGTCAGGGGGAGATAATCACAAGTCCCCCCCCCCCACATCCGTTCAATCGTGAATGTAATTAAGCTGCAGACGAGAGAGATCTAAGAGACGATTTGCTCGTAGGTCCACGTCTAGCGGTCGGCGTAAGTGGCAAAATAAGCTTTGATTCAGAATTTGACCACAGATTTTCCCAAAGGTGTTATATATCGCACTCGTTAGCAATTTTATACTTAATTAATATATATATATATATATATATATATATATATACTAGTATATATATATATATATATATATATATATATATAGCTTCGTTTATATTTATAAGGTCATCTAGCTTCGATATCCATTATACCAGTGGAATTACTTATATTTCGGTTTGGAGATTGTTTTATATTTTCTGCCTGTTCAAAACTGTGGCGAAGATCTTAAATTTAACACAACCTATCTACCAACCACTGTGATGTGAAGAGGATTTATCCAGAAAATATTTATTTACCTAACATTCTATTTAACGATCGAATATTCCAAGCTACTGTACACTGTGGACATTAGATCTCGAAAGTGTTTTCCTAAACTGGACTAATTGATGTAACATAACCAGAAATCCTAATACCAGTAAAGAAGTAAACGTTCCCCGAAGAAGAGGATTTAATCAGTCTTTGTGGAGCTGGGGTTTATTTTGCCAAATTAACAATGGATTTGCTGTGTGTATCCTAAAGATTGTTCCAGACGTTGCAAATCGGCAATTAGGTAAGAGAGATTGAAATGTGGCCACATGTTTGTCAGAGCGAGAGAAAGCAGGAGTGAATAATTCTTCCCTTGTATAATCATTATACTCACTTTGTTTTTTTCTTCTTATGTTTGCTAATACTGTTCCTTTCAGAATAGACTAACTAGAAACTCTGTTCTTGACGGTATATTCAAATCCTTTACCATAGTACGAGCTATTTTGACCTTACTTACTTACTTAGTCGTTCCCCTTCTACCGTGAGGTGTAGAGGTTTGGAAGAGAGAGCGCCAGACTAACCTATCGGCTGTCCTCCTCCCGGCCCGGCTCCACTCCAGTCCCCGGTCCCCCAAAGATTGTTTAATGTTGTCCTCCCAGCGGACTCCGGGCCGTCCTGGGGGTCTGGATCCCTGGCTCTTTGTTTCCCATGCTTGTCGTGGTAGCCGATCCTCTCCCTACTCCGCAGACACGGCCAAACCATCCCAGCTGGGACCGCTCTACTTGGGCCTGCAAGGGGTGTGACCTTAGGCCCTGACGTATCGTCTGGTTGCGGACCATGTCTCTTCTTGTTACCTCAACCACCTTCCTCAGATACCTCATTTCTGATGTTTGGATCTGACTTTTGTGGGTTGTAGTCATTGCCCATGACTCGCATCCATATGTCAAGACTGGGACATAGGTGGAGCGGTATACAGCCATCTTCGTTTTCTTACCAACCTCTCCCTTGCTGAGGAATCCTCGATTTATGGCCCGAAAAAGTTTTCCAGCTGCTGCTTTTCGAGTGGCCAACTCTCCTTTGATGCCTCCCTTTAGGTCTATAATAGCTCCGAGGTATTTAAAGTGGTCAACCTGCTCCAGGACCTGTTCTCCCAGCTTAATCTGATGTCTTCTTTCTTCTCGCGATATCACCATGGATTTTGTTTTAGAGCTGCTTATGACCATCCCTCTCTTCTCCAGCTCTTCCTTCCAGACTTGCAGGTTGAATTGGAGATGTACCCTGATTTAGCAACCAGGGCAACATCATCAGCAAATGCCAGCTCCGAAATACAGACCTGTCTCATTTTCCAGTACCCCCCGAATACTTTTTTATTCTCTCCTTACATGCCTTGATGACATTGTCCATAAGGAGTATGAAAAGATAAGGTGACAGGATATCACCTTGTCTTACACCAGTGGTGGTCTTGAACTCTTCTGACTTATGGTTTGCTGTCCTCACATAATTTCTGCAAGACTTGTAGAAACTCTGTATAGCATGAATCAGAGGTGCTGGAATGTTCTTCCTTGCCAAACAGTTCCAAAGTTTTCTCCAGTGGACCCTGTCAAACGCCTTTTCCAGATCTATGAAACAAAGATGGATCTCACTCTTATACTCAAGGGCCTTTTCACTCAGCTGTCTGAGTGTGAAGATTAGGTCTTTAGTACTTCGGTCAGCTCGGAATCCGCACTGGACCTCATCCAATTGTGGCTCAGCTAATCTTTTGACCTTTTGGGGGTTAATTAACTTCTTCTTGTGGGATCTTGTCTCAACAGAGGGGATTGCACTTATGTGTCTATTTCTTTATTAATTGTTTAACATATGATTTGTTTATATTTGATATTGGATAATAAGTGTTGTGAAGTTTCTTTATGATAAATAAACCTAACATAAAACTTAATTACCTGTGTTGGTCAGCTCGTCCCAATATCCCTACATCCATTACTATAGTTTCATGTTTGTGCGTCTAATTGTCGTCACTTATCTCTCTGTGTGTGTGTATGTGAGTGGTTGATATATACAGACTCTACCTTTTTCCATCATTTCACTCGTGAAATCTATTTCTTTACCTTATCTCTCACTGAGTTATCACCTGTTCTAGTTCTATTCAGACGGGACCAAAATCGATCATAATTACCTATCAGAAATTTACGACACACAGAATAGCCACATATTACTCCTTGTTCCAAGTTCATATTTGAGTCTTTGAGCTGAAGCCACAAGCTATTCAATCCCGCTGCCTATACTCCCAAGGAGCACAGCGGTTGAAGCTTTAACAGACCTTAGTCCCCCTCAGTTATTGGGTGGGCTAACGGACAAGACTGTCAGCTACAAGAGAGTGTGTCACAACCTAAAATGACTTTGTTGTTTTCCAAAAGATGAGTAATATAGAACTCATTCCAGTGACTTATGTGAGCAGTCAAAAGAGTCTATGATGAGAAAAATTCAGTATATGACAGGATAGTTAAAGAATAGCGCCAGAAACTTTGTGGAATAACGCTGATTTCATTAATTCCATTCGGAAAAGCCAATATTATTTTATTACGTTATATATATATATATATATATATATATATATATATATATATATATATATATATATATATATATATATATATATATATATATATATATATATATATATATATATATATATATATATATATATATATATATATATATATATATATATATATATATATATATACAATCATTTGATGTAAATATGCTTTTCTATTAATCAACATAATCCAACACTCACCATTCATTACTGTCGTAAATTTATAAAGATAGGTCAGAAGATATTTATGGTCCCGTCTGAGCAGAGGTGATGGTTTTAAATAAGTGAGGTTAAAGGTATAAGAAATAGCTTTCACGAGTGAATAGTTTAAGGGTAGAATCTGTCTCTGGATTGAGAAGATACTCTAGTCCAGCCTATCTTTACGACTGTAATTTATTATCAGACAATCCTACTCTCCATACATGTAACATATATGTTTAACCACTCACACACACGCAAATAGGTGACTACAAGACACGCAACCGTGAAAAATTATGGTTATTGGGTATGGGTCTGACCGACACACAAAGTTTAGTTAGTTTGTTGCTTATTATCATTTAAACTTCACAACATCGAATATCAAAGAATCAAATACATCAAAATTACGTATAGAGAATTAACAGAATGCCTATGCCCTCCCCTCGGTGAGATGATAAGAACCCAACCAAGTTAATAACCCCAAAGGTCAAAGGTTAGCAATAGGTTACGTTATGTAGACAGTAAAGTGAGCAAAATTCCTAATACGTGCTATCCCGTAAAGTAAACAACTGTTAACGCCAAATAAGATAGTTTGGTACAAACTACATTAACAAGAAAATATTTAATCTCTCTCTCTCTCTCTTCTCTCTCTCTCTCTCTCTCTCTCTCTCTCTCTCTCTCACACGCATGGCCACGTTCTCTCTTTCCTTACCTAATCTGGTGTCATTTCTAGTCATGCATAATTATCCTGGATATAGTTATCGATATTGGAAATGTCAGGTTTCAGTGGCAAACTTGGCCACAGTTCAGCCTTAACAGTAACTTTATAAAGGTGGACGCCAAGTTTGGTGAGGTAATCCTGGATCGATACTGTCACTCTGACTAGTAAATGCTAGAAAAATCGAGATAAGTGTTCACCACAAGGAATGGAAAACGAATACTTTTGGTATTTGGACACAGCTAGTTGCTAAAAAGTGTTACTGATGTTGGTATGCGATTGATTAGATAGATCCTACCGGCTAACTCTGGTGGGTGCCGATTCTGAAATAGCGTGATTCGTCTGGAAAAATATGCTCTTGGAATAAAACGACTATCGGAGGTCGGGAGAACAATTATTGTTATTTCACCACAATGGGCTGATAAAATGCAAGAAAATATATCTGGGTATTTGGTCAGTCCCCGTTAAAATTTTACTTATTACAATGTTCGTTCGTCTCTGTGGCCCGTCCTGTTCACAACTGAAACTTGGAGACGCGTCAGCCAACAGAAGACAACTTTCCTTCCACTCAGTAAAAAAGTCGAGATACGGCCCAAGATATGGCCAAGTAAAAAACGCTGGTCGCTGTTGAACAAGTTGCCTAAAGGATATAAGAACATTATGAAACACTTACTGCTAATAATATATATATATATATATATATATATATATATATATATATATATATATATATATATATATATATATATATATATATATATATATATATATACACACACACGGAAGGGGACGAGACATCTCTCATCCTCTCCGTCATCCCTGATTAAATTAAAAAGGCGCACGTTATGTCTAGCCTATCTTGTCTGGTCAGTTATTATTTAATCTTTAACCAATACCGCGCTTATACAAATATCGCTTGTCGTTACTAGCTATTTGTTTCGCCACATGATGTTACACTAGTTACTTATATAATTACACTTAATGAATTAGAAGTGAATTGTATTCCGTCAATTATTATTCGCCTAGTGTATTTATAATTCAACTAAACCAACTCTTTCTGGGTGATAGCGGGTGATTAAATTTACATTACGACTGAAACATCTGGAATAAAAATAGCTACGTGTTATTTAATTCGCTAGTCTTAACACCTAGAAAATCCCAGGGAATTACAATGGTAAACTTAACACATCAAATCACGTAAATGCTAATTTTTATTACCACGATCAGAAATGAAACAATCTCCACGAAATGCTAATAACACTCACAATGGCTCTAGAATAACGAGCTAGATTATCCCCAAAATCTGAGCGACAACTGATAATGGTTGGAGACAAACGCGGTTTATATAGGATCATCGAATTTTGATCTCAGAAGGCTGTTACTTTTCGCACTTCTCGTGCGTAGCAAAAATTCATGAAACTGATTCCTTCGATCAAGGGTTCTCGTTCGCATTTGTCGGCCGCTGCTAACGACAACAGAGATTAGTCTATGTATCGGGCTCCGGTCTGCGAATTTCCCTGTTTCACGAGATCAAAGAGATACTTTTGTCGTCATTTTGTAGTCGTGTATTGATAGTGAAGACCAGTTGACTACTTGTGCTTATAACGCGAATAACATTTAGTTGGGTGACGATCAGGCAACAGGACTATCAACAGGGCACGTCAACTGTGCCAATGTCAAGTGAAGCATACTGGAACTCTTGTATGAAGTTACACAGTTTATTGAACAATCACGTTTGACGTACGATAAGACGTATGGAGCAAACATACTCCGACATTGACAAACGACATATTAATGTACATCGGGAAAATGTCAATATAACGATACGACAGGACATCGTAAGTAAAGATCAATGTTCATATATGATCAAGCCACTTAGATCATGAGCTTGTATGACATCTATTATTATAACGGCTGACCTCTCAAGGGCAGACAGACATGTTCTAATCATGGGAATATAATACATCAAGAATATCCCATCTTTCAATGGCCTCGTAACCTATATATCTGGAACCTCTGTATATCATAAATTGAGGCATCATATTATACAGTGATTATAAACTCCTACGTTCTGAATATGAATGACCTCTCCTTATGTGCCGTAATCCTTAGGACTGCGAACACATACTTTATCCTTGTATTTACGTTTTGAAATACAATTCTTCAAATTAATAGGCTGGATCAACTAACTTTACTTTATATATAATCCATTTCAATACATCCTAATGAAGGGTCAACGATTCCCACTGAATATACTGACTAGATTTCAATATGGCGAGGACGTAATATATATATTTTTTCAGAATAAATGAACTTACTGTAAAAATTTTCACGGCGATGGCTTCCGTATGGAAGGCCGTATACAATCGATTTGAACAGTAGATAACCCACGAAAAGGGGTTCAAACAAACAGACATAAGTCTGATAGCCATAACATCTCTCTCAGGGGGTCACTACGTCATCTACTGTTTAGCAACAAAACGCGAAATACCCACGCACAAATATGTGCGCTCCCGTGCGCGATGAATTTAATTACAATATATTCTTACCACATTTGTTGATGCGTACCCTCTTAATAGTAGTAAGACCCATGTCAACTATGCTACTGTTAAGGAACAAAAAAAGGACGCAACAGTTTACCTTATTCCCCGCGAAAAAAAAAATATATTTATATATTTTTTTTATAACTTAAATAACCGCGGAGAGGTAAATCAAATTATCATCTACATATAATTTCACTCTAAATATACTAAACAAAATATTACTAGTGAAAAAATATGAAATTGAACTCAACTGAAATAAACAAAATGCAATGTAAGTAACTGTAAATACGCTATTAACCAACGTGAGACCAATATGGCAACACTAGATAATATAAAGTAATAAGGACGATGAAACACAAATAAAATGTCAACAGAAAGAAAAAATGTCAATACATTAATTCAAATCAGTGGAATATGAACGCATCAAAACGATGAGTTATAAATGAAGAAGAATGCAAATGAACTACGCAAAGTGAGCAACACTCCTAAAATTTCCTAGAAATAATTAGTGGGACTAATTAAATACGAGTGCTAAAACACTACACATTATGAGCGAAAATTACTAGCTCTATGAATTCGCATTAAAACAATGATAGTTAAATATCTTAAACATTAAAACTAACTAAGTAAGTTTAATTGCTAATAGTTGAAGCATAGTGTTCATGGCCTTAAAATGTTATTAATTCCACCTGAGTTCACTATTAAATAAAGTCACGAAGTTGACACATTACACTAGAAGAATGTTACCATGCCGCGTTTGACTTAAAACGTATCAGTGTTAAATGTTATATTAGAAAATAGTCAATACTTCACAAAGTTCCGCTTAACTTAAAATGTTATCATTTTGAAATGCGAAATTCACACAATAGTCAGTTATTTAAAATTTCAAGTCATTTAACTGGCAAACTGTATATGCCAAATTACTGAAATGTCAATGCAGACACAAGACTAGCGTACAAGTCAATAATATTAAAAATATCGCTGAACGAAATAATGTTCTTTGAGTATAAAGTCACAATTAAGGAACTGAACGTGATGGACATATTTAAATAAAAGGGCTCAGCTAAACATGCAACGGTAAGAAAGAACCACAGTTTATTGTTACTTATCTGTTTTTAAGAAAAAATTTCCCGGTTCTCACGAAGTTTTCGATTTTGGCAAACGGGCGCTGCATGAATGAGCCATAGTACAACTGTTGACGTAAAATAATAACTGTATCCACCGTTGATGTTGGTAGTTGAGGTCCACTTGACCTTGAAGAACCGTTATAGTTGATTCAAAGTCCAAGATGATGTCGCCTTGAAAGCTCACGAGATTTGAAACGATTCTTCTCTGGACATTAAATTCGTTCCCTTGAAACTTGCTACCATTGTAGTAGATCTTTTCAAATCACACTGGCCAACCAGATTGTTGTCGTCATTTTGTAGTCGTGTATTGATAGTGAAGACCAGTTGACTACTTGTGCTTATAACGAAAATAATATTTAGTTGGGTGGCGATCAGGCAACAGGACTATCAACAGGGCACGTCAACTGTGCCAATGTCAAGTGAAGCATACTGGAACTCTTGTATGAAGTTACACAGGTTATTGAACAATCACGTTTGAGGTACGATATGACGTATGGAGCAAACATACTCCGACATTGACAAAAGGCATATTAATGTACATCGGGAAAATGTCAATATAACGATACGACAGGACATCGTAAGTAAAGATCAATGTTCATATATGATCAAGCCACTTAGATCATGAGCTTGTATGACATATATTATTATAACGGCTGACCTCTCAAGGGCAGACAGACATGTTATAATCATGGGCATATAATACATCAAGAATATCCCATCTTTCAATGGCCTCGTAACCAATATATCTGGAACCTCTGTACATCATAAATTGAGGCATCATATTATACAGTGATTATAAACTATTTCGTTCTGAATTTGAATGACCTCTCCTTATGTGCCGTAATCCTTAGGACGGCGAACAAATACTTTATCCTTGTATTTACGTTTTGAAATACAATTCTTCAAATTAATAGGCTGGATCAACTGACTTTACTTTATATATAATCCATTTGGGAGCCGCGCTGGTGTAATGGCTTCGGCGTTGTACAGGCGACCAGGTGTTCATGGTTCAAACCCGGGCGTCAGCGTTTGAAGAAATGTTTACGGCCGGAAATTTGACTGAATAGCATGAACGGCTCCTGTGATAAACCCTCTGTGGATGGTAAGGAGCGAAGCTCCTGACCGGGTTGGAAGGAAAGTCCTCAGGTTCCCCAGCCTCGCAATGACATGTCATTGTCCCGAAGGGCTGAAAGCCCAAGTGCCGCTGGTTAAGGGGAAAAAAATATAATCATTTCAATACATCCTAATGAAGGGTCAACGATCCCCACTGAATGTACTGACTAGATTTCAATATGGCGAGGACGTAATATATATTTTTTTCAGAATAAATGAACTTACTGTAAAAATTTTCACGGCGATGGCTTCCGTATGGAAGGCCGTATACAATCGATTTCAACAGTAGATAACCCACGAAAAGGGGTTCAAACATACAGACATAAGTCTGACAGCCATAACATCTCTCTCTGGAGGTCACTACGTCATCTACTGTTTAGCAACAAAACGCGAAATACCCACGCACAAATATGTGCGCTTCCGTGCGCGATGAATTTAATTACAATATATTCTTACCACATTTGTTGATGCGTACCCTCTTAATAGTAGTAAGACTCATGTCAACTATGCTACTGTTAAGGAACCCAAAAAGGACGCAACAGATACCTTTCCATGAATGTATCGACATTACAGGATTTGCTCCCCTCGTAGAGAAACTTCAAAGCTGTTACCTCCCACGTGTTCTGCACGTGCTATCTGCCAGTTATCATAATATTGACAAATCAGCTCGCGTGAGAAACTCACGTAAGCAAACGTGATTCGCTCCCCTGAATAAATGACGGTTTGCGGAGTTTGTAAACAAGCTCACAAGCTCGTTTGGTATGGTCAAGTAGACAAAAAGAGGCGTGGATTAAAATGTGAGTCAGACAGTCGGAAATTGCGTGGTTTTGCTTTAGCAAATGGTAAGCATTAAATGGGAAAGCAAAGGCTGTCAGATTACGGTATCAATATTTACATTTCCACGTCACAGTACGTCCGGGCTTTGAAGATGTGAAACCCTTTCATATCTCATTTATGGAAATAGAGGTATTGTCAAGCGCCGTGTCGGAGTGATTGCTATCTTCCATTTCATCATCCTCCTCCATGCTCCAATTTCGACTCATAAAATCCGCTCCTACATTCTCTTTTCTTGGTATATATTGTACTTTACAGCAAAGCCCAACGCATAATCTTTGCGTTAAATTCTTTATTGGCTCCAAGAAACGCCAATAGAGCATGGTCAGTTTGTACGGTAGATGAAACGCCATAAAGATATTCATGATGTCTTCTTATTCCGCAAGTCTGGGTAACTGTGACGTCGTATTTCCCTCCGATACAGCCGCGCTCGCAATATAAAAAGGCCAACAGCGGACATTTCAAACTTTACACACACAGCAGAACACAGATAGACTAAAGGAAGGAGACGCTTGCAAAGGCTATAATCTTTTACCATATCTATGCCGTGCAGATCTAACTCACAAAACTGAGTCTGTTCTGTACTTTGCATCCATTCTAGAGGGTATGTAAATTTATGAATAAAAAGTTCGTTTTGTAAATGGTTCTTAGAAAGTCTTTACGAAGTATTTATTCTTACTTAGCTGCTTCTAAGTTGCTTATCAAAGAATATCGTTAGTAATCGTCTGTCTCACAGTTGGAGCATAAGACACAGAACACAGTTTACTTTTCTTCCCCGTCTAAGGCCTATTTCTTTCTATCTATCTATCTATCTATCTATCTATCTATCTATCTATCTATCTATCTATCTATCTATCTATCTATCTATCTATCTATCTATCTATCTATCTATCTATCTATCTATCTATCTATCTATCTATCTGTCTGTCTGTCTGTCTGTCTGTCTGTCTGTCTGTCTGTCTGTCTGTCTGTCTGTCTGTCTGTCTGTCTGTATGTCTGTATGTCTGTCTGTCTGTCTGTCTACCTACCTACCTACCTACCTACCTGCCTGTCTGTCTCTCCGTCTCGCTATCTATCTATCTATCTATCTATCTATCTATCTATCTATCTATCTATCTATCTATCTATCTATCTATCTATCTATCTATCTATCTATCTATCTATCTACCTACCTACCTACCTACCTGCCAGCCTGCCTGTCTGTCTGTCTCGTTGTCTATCTATCTATCTATATGTCTGCCTCTCTACACACCTGCCTACCTACCTACCATCCATCTATCTATGCATGCATCCATCCACCGATCCATCTATTCATTCATCCATCCACCCATCCGTCCGCTCATCCATTCATCGTCCTTTCATCTGTCCATCAGTCCGTCCATCTGTCCATTCATGTGTCCGTCCGTCTTCATTTCTGTCTCTCTGTCCATCCACCAGTTTATCTATACTTTTCTACTACATTTGTAAACTTGTCTGAACAACAACATAGGAAAAGAAAATTAAGCTGATAAGAAATTCGTAGGCACGTCTCAAATGAATCTCACTGTTTTAATTATATTCCAATCTCTGACTACCATATGATATTTATAATGAAACTCCGATGGAAAATAACTACTGGCTTTAGGGGAGAACTCGGTTGTGTCGTAAGTAAAGCACTGTATTAGTCCACTAGTTATGTGGTAGTTATTAAATAAATTACAGAACTAGAATGAAAAGTTCATAGGAATGTAAGAGGGCAACAGTAATAAAACTGTATGACTGGTTAGAATTAACGTATAAAGCAGTTTATGCAATGACGTGCATTCATTTCTGCTATTTCTTTTGTCCCAATCAAGGCGTTGTTGGCTTGCTAATGGACTCTCTTGTGTTTGGCATGCCAAAAACACAACAACAAAAAATTGGTCATTTTAGTTTTCAGGTTTGCCATGAAAGGGTAGTTAGAGTGGGAAGATAAAGGTATTCCTATAGCAGATACTGCCATAGGGAAGTGAAGTGTTAGAGACTTCACTATATTAGGTCCAGCATCATGAAGTGGGGTGACTAGTTCTTGTCCTCGCTGCCTTTTCCTTTCATAACTCAAGAACAAAGTCAGGTAAAAAAAAAAGCTAGCGAGAATAAGTCTAGAATAAATAAGTTATTACCATAAAGTTTAATATTCGGGTATGCGAAGCTGTATGGGTATTATAACATACACTCTAATATTCGTGTATACAATCTATATGTGTAACCATTTTAGAACTCTAATCTCACATATTACCGAACGTTATTACATATTTTTGCAGCAAAAAAAAACGCGTCCACAAAGTGAATTCGTTGTGAAAATACAAGATAATACAGTCAACTTGCTTGTATTAGAAGATTTGAAATGGTATGGCAAAGTCACCAATGAGGATCTGATGACAAGAACCAGACATGTGCCAGTGGAACAAGATATGAGAAGAAGACGCTGGCAATGGATAGGACACACACTGAGGAAACCTGTTGATAGCATTACAAGGCAGTCCTTGTTCCTGGAATCCTCAGGGTAACAGAGGCAGAGGTAGACCAAAAACATACGGAGAAGAGAACTGGAGACAGAAGTGAAGATAATGAAGAAAACGTGGACAGGATTTGAGCTGATGGCACGTGACTGGAGCCTAGCACGTATTTGGTGATGGCCTATGCACCTTGGGGAGCTTAAGGAAATTGATTAGCTGGACGAGAGTAGGCTTAACTGCGTTATCCATTTATCAACCCATTATATCATCATCTTCTTTCTTTTCCTTCTTCGTCTACTTTCCCGTCTGCCTTTTTCCATCTCTTCCCCCAATGTTTACTATCCGCCTTTACCCATCTCTTTCTTGGTCTTGTGCGTATTTTCTTCTGCTCCTCATTTCTTTCTTCGTATCTGAATTCTCTCTCTTCCCCGCCGTCATGCTCTTTTCCTCATTCTTCCTTCTTCTCTTTCGTTCACTTCTTTATTTTCCTCCAACTACTTCTGCATTTGCCTCGTGTAGTCTCCAGGGGCTCTGACAAACAAAGAGTAGCTTAACGAACTGGGGCGTTACACAAAATAAAAAGCTCGTTCTATGGTTCAGAAACGATCAACAAAAGCAACTTTCCATCAACGATGAACAGTAAAATTCAGCCAACTGTGGCAAGTGTAAAGTCCACAACTTAAGTGCATTTGGTCGATCCACGTAATTATATACAGCACTTCTGACACTGCTCAGGCTCATAATATAATTACATCTTATAACAAAATTTAGCATCTTTGTACACATTGTCAGACACTGCTATATACAAGATATAATGCAAGACGTAGACCACATTTCAAAATTTAACAAGCTGCAAGTTAAAATTCACGCCACAGAACATTAGAGATAATTTATTATTTCCTTACCACTTCAGGCCGCCATGTTGATTGGACACGAGGAGTTTAGCTTCGAATCTGAATTTTTATTTATTTATTTATTTTTGTCGTGGAATATTCTAATCCACATATATAAATTATCAAGTAAATATAAAGCCTAATAAATACATATAATAAATAAAGGAAGAAGAATGGTAAAGAACAGTGCTGTCACAATGACAGTACTCGAAATCCCCCTTCTTTTCTACTTCGTCGGCAAATTGTAACGCTTTCACGTTGATATTAAAGGCCTTCTGCAACATACACGCGTTTCCCAAACACACAATAAAATGTGCTGCCTTTCTAAGAAAAACCTTGAAATATGCAAGTTGACCTAAATTTTAAATTCCATTCATGTCTTTTTCTACACTATGTTACCAAAAACAAAAGACAGATGGACTAAAGGATAGCGAGAAGGGAGAGGCAGAAAGCCGAACACTAAACACGCGTCGCGCTATACACAAATGCTGCCATCACGCGTGTAAGACTACATGCACTAACTTTTTTTCAGACGGACAGTGATAAATTCACTACCCTTCCCAGAGTTAGGTTTTAAAATCACAAAAAACGCTTATTAGGAAAGATAACATTATATAGGTTTACGTTTGAAAACATTACAGTACCCAGACAGCACATCTTCGAAACAGGAGGTAGAAGGAATTGCATATTTTGAACGCAGCCACGTAGCTCTTTTAAATTTGGATATTTGGGTTCCTTAGGGCTTGCTGACAAAGAATATGTAAAACGTTACGCAAATAGTCCAGGAATTAATAAATTATAACCAAAATAAAATAGTGGGGATGCCTGACAACATGGAATCATTTCTGCTCATAAAATTTTTTTATAACGTGTTTGAAAAAAACCTTACGTTACAGAAATAGCCTACCATGTAAACTCCAAATTGATTGGAGCGCAACAAATGAAAGACTAACCACGATTGGTCGGGCTATAAATACTATCTTGGTTGTTAGGGAGACGTAGGAAGGTAACATTTTTTCAAACACTTGTCGAAACGTGGCTCGATTGGCCAGACTCGCTGATATAATCACTTAGGAGCGTTAGTTCGAAACCACTTGTTTAAATAAGCTTGATAAAGCAACAGTGCGTTGAAGCCAGCTCATATTTTGCTAAATAAAAGCCTGGAACATAAGCAGATGGGAATTTGTGCCAGTAAATGTGCCAGAATTCATTGCTAATCAACGTATCTGTGTTTATTCTATGAATTGTGGTAAGCTTGAACCATTCAGTATCTTTTAATGAAAATTGAATGTGAATTGTTAATTTATGCCTGTATATATATGTGTAGTTCAGTGGCAAACAGGAGATAAAGCCTATAATGCTCCAGCCTGAACAGAGGGTGTCGGAGGAAAGTAAAACGGCATGGAATGGCCAAATAGTACACTGACACCTGGATGATTGACTAGAAAGAAATAATGCTGGAAGTGCAGAGGCGTGGTAACCATTAAGGAGGTAAATACTGGTATAAAGTATTTCAGATGAAGCTGACAGTTGGCCTAACGCTCTGAACTCAATGTTTGTGATGTATTGTGATCAGTGTAAAAAGAGAGTATAAGTTAGTTATGAAGTAGAAGGTACATCCTTCTTGTTTACAGGGACCGTGGTCTTGATGGTATTGAGCAGCACCTGGTCAGAGCTTTGCTGAATCCAGAGTCGGACAGCATACTCCTTGGTCCATTTAGCTATCAGTGAGGTGTCTCCAGAGCCGAGGGGAGAATCGAGCAGAGGAGTCTGTTCCTGCCGCCATCACGCCAGATAAGCTGATGTGGCCAGCTGAGCTCAAAATTATGTACCCCCAGCTTGAAAATGACCTTGTAAAAATAAAATTAAGAGGGGAATTAAATTGTGTTAATATCAGGAACTGAGAACATCTCCAATAATAGTTCCCATAAAGACAAACTATTGAAGTCATGATGACAAATACCAACAGAGCTTGAACAAAACAAAACCAGTATTACCTCATATTACTACTACACAACTGACACACATAGGATATTTTTAATAATATATGTCACTACAATATTCATATTGATAAAGTCTGTACATATACTTGTAATTAAAATTGATTGTGATCCCTGGTTCCTTTGTATTTGAATCAGGACACATATACCTTTATAACAACAATGAATACATATTGTTATTTGAAAAGTTATCAGTGACTCCTTAAGATATCTCATAGAGTGTTATATGTATGTGAGTGTCACAGTGTTGTCAAGAGTAGTGGATTAAATTAAATTGTTTATCTGTCTGTTGTTGTGACTTACACTTCATCATACACATACCCTAGACACATAACGTAGTCATCACACTATTCCAGAATAATTCTGACTGAGATATATAGATATGTGGTAGCAAGTAAGGTTATCTATAATACACTACTCTTAATAGATATAGATACCTTCACATCTGATCTCAGTCAGTACACTAAGTCCCCTATAAATATTTATAACATCCCACTTCACCACATATATTGGGGGCTCGTCCGGGATTTTGAATCTTTCCCTATTAAAAATATTGGGGGTAATTTACTTCAGGGAATATAAGAATTAAAAGGTATCCTTGGGTGGAATTAAATAAGGTTGAGCTCACGGTGCCTGTGTTGTCCATTAGATATATAGTTAGAAATTGAATTGTTGGTTAGACATTGTATAAACTTACCTGATAGACAATGGCGGACCTGGCCAAGTTTCGATCTGCTGCTGTTCAGACTGCAAAAGAGTTAGGATTAGATGGGCAAGTTATGGTTGCCTATGTCACTACGGAATGTGACAAATTTATTGAACGCGAAGAAAGAAGGTTTGAAGCCGAAAGAAAGTTAGAGGCTGAAAGGGAAATTAAGAAGTTACAATTTGAGGCTGAGGCTGAGACTAAGAGGTTGCAGATTGAGGCTGAGGCTAAGAAATTGGAAGCAGAAGAAAGAAGATTGACTGCCGAAAGGGAAGACAAGAGATTAGCTGCAGAAAGGGAAGAGAAGAAATTAGCTGCAGAAAGGGAAGCAGAAGATAAGAGATTACAAAGGGAACATGAGTTACGACTCAGGGAATTTGAGTTTCAAGGCCATGCTCCTGAAAATGGTGCCAGTCCCTTTGCCTCTGATGCCACTGCTAGCCAAGGAGCCTCAACCTCAGCTATGAATTTTCATTTAGATCATTTTGTTGAGAAAGACGATGATATAGAGAGCTACCTAAATAGGTATGAACTATTAGCTACCACGTATGGGTTAGAGAGAGAAAGGTGGAGCTTAAAGTTATCTCAGGGACTTCGTGGGGCAGCTTATGAAGTTTTTGCAAAAATGAGTAGAGGTGATCAGGAAAATTATGACATGCTAAAGCAGGCTCTTTTGTTAAGATATGAAAAGAATGCAGAATTCTATAGGAAAAAATTTAGGAATGCTAAACTACTGTCAGGTGAAACCTATCACCAGTTCTCTGCACGAATAGAGACATACTTGGAGAAATGGACTTCTCTGGGAAAACCCAAGATCTTAAGGAAATGGTCCTTATAGAGCAATTAAGAGAGTCCATGGCTCCAGACCTGAGAAAGTTTCTCATGGAACAAGGTGCAGAGAGGCTGGGTGAGTTGCTAAATATTGCTGAAAGGTATCAAGCAGCTCAAGCAGAGGTAACAGGTAATAAAAAGAAACAAGTGGATAACTTTAGGGCACCACAGAACTTTAATAAATTTGATCCTAGAGATCAAAACAAAAGTAAGCACCAATTTGATAGGCCACGGTATGAAAATAAAAATAAATTCCCACAATTCGATGAAAGGAAATATGATGAAAGAAAATCTTTCAACCAAGGAAAAAGGTGGTGTAAGGATTGTCAGATGGACAATCATGACACTGACCGTTGCAGAAGGAAACCTGTGTATATGGCAACCCTTCAGGTCAGGTCGACCTCAAGACAGGAGGAGGATATTATGTTGGATACCACTCCAGAAGAGATGAGGAAGGCACAGGCTGGGGATAAAACACTCAAGCCTTGTTTCAGAAAATTGTCAACTTGTCATACAACTCCAGGCAAGGGAGATTTTTACATGAAAAACAAGTTGATGTATAGGAAGACTGGAGCTAGATCCAAAGGTCACGGACAGCTGGTACTTCCTAAAAGATATAGGGCAGACTTAATAAGGAGCTTACATGTGAAACCAGATGGGGACCATGAGAAGATAGGTACCATCATTCAAAAGGTGGCTCACAATTATTATTGGCCCAAAGCAAGATGGGACATTGAGAATTTTGTAGAAAGGTGTAGCATAGCACATGAGGGAACACCCACAAGTGGGAACATGGATCAGGACATGGACACGCCACGGGGCAAAATTAGGCCTGATAATAAAAAGAAATATAGATTTGATAAAGTGGACCAAATGGAATGGGAAGCCCCTTTTCACGGACAAGCTTCACTTAACTGTTTTACAATGGCCACTATGCGGAGAGTGCAAAAAGATGTCTTACCCCAGGATAAGCCGACAATCCCTCAATCGGACTTAAACAAACTGGAGCAAGAAGATGTAGAGAGGAAATCTCTCATCAAGAATTTTAAGTGGGGAGAAAGCCCCAAAAGAACAATTGGTAGCGGTCGTTTTGTGAATGATAATTCTGGGAGGAAAAATCATCACTATACAGCTTCGAGTGGAAGAGACCATACCGGTGCATGGACAAATAGGTCCACACAATTAAAGGTCCATATGTAGCTTTGTTAAGAACGTGGACTGATGAAAAGGCAGAGGAAAACATTACATCTTCATACCAATATGTGAATGAGCTGACCACTCGGTTAAAAACTAGTTGGAAACTTGCCAATGAAAATTTGAAACAAGCCAGGAAGAAACATGCTGCCTATTATAACAGGAAAGCGAAAGACAGAAATTTGGCTGTGGGAGAGAAAGTACTGCTTCTTTTGCCCGGGAGTCAGAATAAGTTACAAATTGGATGGCAGGGTCCATATACAGTTTTAGAGAAGGTATCTAGAACAAATTATAAGATAGATAAGAAGGGGAAAGAAAAAAATCTATCATGTGAATCTCCTGAAGAAATATTTGGAAAGAGAACATCAGGAGGAGACACACCTGTTGACCTTGTCCATCGCCATGGAGATGAAAAAGGAACCACTTTCATCATTTGAATATCCATTACACCCCTGTGAGACAGCAGCACAGGTAAAAATCAGTACACATTTAACGAAAACTCAGAAAGAGAGAGTGCAACAGGTTCTAAATAATCATGCAGAGGTGTTAACAGACCGACCAGGGCATACAAACCTATTGGAATATGATATGAAACTGATAGACCCCACACCTGTCTGTATGAAACCATATTCGATTCCGTTTGCTAAGGAGAAAGCTTTGAAGGAAGAGATAGACTATCTATTGAAGGAAGGAATTATTTCGCACAGTGAGTCTTCGTATAGTTCCGGTGTTGTACTCTTAAGGAAGCCCTCTGGAGAACATAGACTCTGTATAGATTACAGGAGACTGAATGCTATTACAGAAGGACAGGTGGATCCATTGCCGGATACAAATCAGCTGTTTGCCAGACTAAATAAAGCTAAATATTTCTCAAAAGTGGATTTGAGTAAAGGATACTATCAGATTCCAGTAAAGCCTGAGGTTAGACCATACCTAGCCTTTAGTACCTCAGAAGGACACTATGAGTTTAATAGATTGCCATTTGGATTGAAGAATGCGCCTAGTGTCTTCTCTAGAATGATGAGAAAATTATTGGATCCTCTGAATAATCCCTGTATAACAAATTTTATGGATGATATCCTTATAGCAACAGAAACATTTGAGGAACACATTGACTCTCTGAACATGCTGTTTGATCGACTTAGGGAGGCAAATTTAACAGCCCGACCAACCAAATGTTGCGTTGGATGTAAAGAATTGGAATTTTTGGGACACACAGTTTATCAGGGAAACATGACCCCTGACCCAAAGAATTTAGAGAAACTACAGAAAGCCCCGAGACCACAAACCAAGAAGGACGTGAGATCCTTTGTCTCATTATGTGGTTTCTACCAGAAGTATATCAAAAACTTTAATTCCATATGTGCACCGTTAACTGAATTGACACGTAAAGGACATCCAGATCGCATTACATGGACACCACAATGTGAAATGACTTACCAAGAATTGAAGGAAAAGCTCACAGGTAAACCCATTTTGAAATTACCTGACTTAAGTCAAGAATTCATAGTAAGGACGGATGCAAGTAATATTGGGTTAGGTGCAACTCTACTACAGAAATCAGATGCATTGGATGGGGAATTAAGCCCAGTGGCATATGCTAGCAGAAAATTGAATAAAGCCGAAATCAATTTCTCAACTAGCGAAAAAGAATGTCTTGCAGTAATATGGGCAATAAAGAAATTCAATATTTATCTGTATGGGAAGGCCTTAAAGTTGCAAACAGACCACAAACCTTTATCGTTTCTAGCACAGGCTAAGCATGAGAACTCCAGGTTACTCCGATGGTCTTTACTTTTGGCTCCATATAATTTTAGCATTGAGTATATATCTGGAAAAACAAATTTGGGAGCGGATTTTTTAAGCCGCCATCCGTGTGATGAGAATCACCGTAAACCCCAGAACTAATAATAAATTTCTCTATGTGTATATAGAATAAAGGACTGACATATAATGTCTGTTTTAAGAGGGGAGATGTCGTGGAATATTCTAATCCACATATATAAATTATCAAGTAAATATAAAGCCTAATAAATACATATAATAAATAAAGGAAGAAGAATGGTAAAGAACAGTGCTGTCACAATGACAGTACTCGAAATCCCCCTTCTTTTCTACTTCGTCGGCAAATTGTAACGCTTTCACGTTGATATTAAAGGCCTTCTGCAACATACACGCGTTTCCCAAACACACAATAAAATGTGCTGCCTTTCTAAGAAAAACCTTGAATATGCAAGTTGACCTAAATTTTAAATTCCATTCATGTCTTTTTCTACACTATGTTACCAAAAACAAAAGACAGATGGACTAAAGGATAGCGAGAAGGGAGAGGCAGAAAGCCGAACACTAAACACGCGTCGCGCTATACACAAATGCTGCCATCACGCGTGTAAGACTACATGCACTAACTTTTTTTCAGACGGACAGTGATAAATTCACTACCCTTCCCAGAGTTAGGTTTTAAAATCACAAAAAAAACGCTTATTAGGAAAGATAACATTATATGGGTTTACGTTTGAAAACATTACAGTACCCAGACAGCACATCTTCGAAACAGGAGGTAGAAGGAATTGCATATTTTGAACGCAGCCACGTAGCTCTTTTAAATTTGGATATTTGGGTTCCTTAGGGCTTGCTGACAAAGAATATGTAAAACGTTACGCAAATAGTCCAGGAATTAATAAATTATAACCAAAATAAAATAGTGGGGATGCCTGACAACATGGAATCATTTCTGCTCATAAAATTTTTTTATAACGTGTTTGAAAAAAAACCTTACGTTACAGAAATAGCCTACCATGTAAACTCCAAATTGATTGGAGCGCAACAAATGAAAGACTAACCACGATTGGTCGGGCTATAAATACTATCTTGGTTGTTAGGGAGACGTAGGAAGGTAACATTTTTTCAAACACTTGTCGAAACGTGGCTCGATTGGCCAGACTCGCTGATATAATCACTTAGGAGCGTTAGTTCGAAACCACTTGTTTAAATAAGCTTGATAAAGCAACAGTGCGTTGAAGCCAGCTCATATTTTGCTAAATAAAAGCCTGGAACATAAGCAGATGGGAATTTGTGCCAGTAAATGTGCCAGAATTCATTGCTAATCAACGTATCTGTGTTTATTCTATGAATTGTGGTAAGCTTGAACCATTCAGTATCTTTAATGAAAATTGAATGTGAATTGTTAATTTATGCCTGTATATATATGTGTAGTTCAGTGGCAAACAGGAGATAAAGCCTATAATGCTCCAGCCTGAACAGAGGGTGTCGGAGGAAAGTAAAACGGCATGGAATGGCCAAATAGTACACTGACACCTGGATGATTGACTAGAAAGAAATAATGCTGGAAGTGCAGAGGCGTGGTAACCATTAAGGAGGTAAATACTGGTATAAAGTATTTCAGATGAAGCTGACAGTTGGCCTAACGCTCTGAACTCAATGTTTGTGATGTATTGTGATCAGTGTAAAAAGAGAGTATAAGTTAGTTATGAAGTAGAAGGTACATCCTTCTTGTTTACAGGGACCGTGGTCTTGATGGTATTGAGCAGCACCTGGTCAGAGCTTTGCTGAATCCAGAGTCGGACAGCATACTCCTTGGTCCATTTAGCTATCAGTGAGGTGTCTCCAGAGCCGAGGGGAGAATCGAGCAGAGGAGTCTGTTCCTGCCGCCATCACGCCAGATAAGCTGATGTGGCCAGCTGAGCTCAACATTATGTACCCCCAGCTTAAAATGACCTTGTAAAAAATAAAATTAAGAGGGGAATTAAATTGTGTTAATATCAGGAACTGAGAACATCTCCAATAATAGTTCCCATAAAGACAAACTATTGAAGTCATGATGACAAATACCAACAGAGCTTGAACAAAACAAAACCAGTATTACCTCATATTACTACTACACAACTGACACACATAGGATATTTTTAATAATATATGTCACTACAATATTCATATTGATAAAGTCTGTACATATACTTGTAATTAAAATTGATTGTGATCCCTGGTTCCTTTGTATTTGAATCAGGACACATATACCTTTATAACAACAATGAATACATATTGTTATTTGAAAAGTTATCAGTGACTCCTTAAGATATTCTCATAGAGTGTTATATGTATGTGAGTGTCACAGTGTTGTCAAGAGTAGTGGATTAAATTAAATTGTTTATCTGTCTGTTGTTGTGACTTACACTTCATCATACACATACCCTAGACACATAACGTAGTCATCACACTATTCCAGAATAATTCTGACTGAGATATATATATATGTGGTAGCAAGTAAGGTTATCTATAATACACTACTCTTAATAGATATAGATACCTTCACAGCTGATCTCAGTCAGTACACTAAGTCCCCTATAAATATTTATAACATCCCACTTCACCACAATTTTTTAATACGGCCTCAGTGTTTCTTGGACACTATCATTGTTGATAAACCTGGATATATGACTGGGGTTAGGTTAAGGCTAGCTGAAGCGTACATATGTAAAGCCACTCGGGCAACTTGGCAGACGCAGTCTACTGTACCTATCTTCTATCAACATTACTACTCAAACGGAACACGTCCACATTGTACCAAGCTCACGATCTCAAAGTAATCGGTCTCCTACGTAAACACCATGTTATACTTACAACCAGGGTTGTGGAGTTCGCCAAAAATTGTCCGAATCCGACTACAGTTTTTTTAACTAGTGATATGGCATAAAGCTATGCACTTACATGGAGTTTTATATGTTTAAGTAAGAAATGTGTGAATAAATGAATACGCGGCTTTCGTAGACTACAATTTAAACTATTCATTCATTCATACAGTAATACACAATAACAAATCATCCATACCCACACACAAATGACTGCTTTGCCAAACACCATGGGGCAAAATATATTCATATTAACAATGACGGGAAAATTGACAGTGTATATAGTTTATTTTCATTTCTTGTGTGCTTTTTCTACGGGTGCCAACAAATTTCAAATTGTGATCAAAATTTTATTTCTGATCAGAAGTAATTGACATTGTCTTACATTATGTAAAAATGGATACACTTTAACATGAAAGTGGTTTCAGGAGTTCTACTACTTTAAAATGTTTTTTTTAATTTTTTAAGCGCCCCCTCCCTTGCATGGATCAAACGTGGATCTGCTTTGTCTTAGATCAAACGTGGATCTGCCTTGACTTAGATCAAACGTGGATCTGCCTTGACTTAGATCAAACGTGGATCTGCCTTGACTTATATCAAACGTGGATCTGCCTTGACTTAGATCAAACGTGGATCTGCCTTGACTTAGATCAAACGTAGATCTGCCTTGACTTAGATCAAACGTGGATCTGCCTTGACTTAGATCAAACGTGGATCTGCCTTGACTTAGATCAAACGTGGATCTGCCTTGACTTAGATCAAACGTGGATCTGCCTTGACTTAGATCAAACGTGGATCTGCCTTGACTTAGATCAAACGTGGATCTGCCTTGACTTAGATCAAACGTGGATCTGCCTTTACTTAGATCAAACATGGATCTGCATTGACTTAGATCAAACGTGGATCTGCTTTGACATTTATTACCAACTCCGATTCCACAGCCCTGCTTACAATCATGTATATATTTATTCGCAATGCATTTCGGTGCACACAAACTAAATTTCCTGGACAAAGTCCAATTTTGCACACCAAAATGCCATCTGTATAGTTCTAAAGACAAGACTTGAGATGGCCTCAGCTGCCATGACAAGGTTGAATGTGATCTGGAAAAGTAACATCAGTTTTCCTGTGAAGATCAAATTATACAAATCACTTGTATTATCTATTCTCTTGTACGGGTGTGAGGGCTGGACACTCACTGCAGATACGGAGCGAAGGATTCAGGCTTTCGAGCATAAATGTTATAGAAGAATTTTGCGCATTTGCTATAAAGAGCACAAAACAAATGTCTATGTTAGAGAGAAGATAAACACCTATGCAGGCCACCAAGAACCACTTTTGTCAATAGTGAAACGTCGAAAGCTTGCCTGGTTTGGGCATGTAACTCGTCATGACTCCCTTTCGAAAACGATCCTTCAGGGAACAGTCGAAGGTAAACGGAGAAGAGGAAGGCAGAAAAAATCCTGGGCTGATAACATCAAAGAATGGGCAGGACACGGTTTTTCCACACTTGTACGCATTGCTGAGGATAGAGAGCAGTGGAGGACCCTGTCTGCTGATGCTTCCACCATGGCACCCCTACGACCCATGACGGGTTACGGGCTGAGATGATGATGATAGTTCTAAACAATTATGATTACTGCTCCCTCAGGTATGTCGTAATTGGCGACTAATATGAGATTGTAAAACTAATTGCTACATAAATCACCGCTGCTGGAACATGCGCTTTGGTGCAGACTTCCTGTAAGGACGCCAGTTGTATATGTGACTCCGTGCTCAAAAAGGGACAACAAATGAGAGGATGTTTCTACATTTATAATTGTTTTTAATCTGCCCGATTTTTTTTTTTCCTTTAGATTTCCTTCTTTTTCATTCTCCGTCGTTGTCATGTTCTTCTCTTCTTATTCTGTTGCGTTACTACTTCTACTTACTGTTTTCTTCTTTTTAAAAACTGTCATATGGTTCGTCTCCATGGTTTCCCCCCAGAAGATTTTTGTTTTCTTACGTGTGGCTTATCAGTGTATAAAATGTTCGGCCAGTTAGTCATGCCCTTTTATTTACATTTGGCTTCAAATATTCTGATGTCTCCAATTTGTTCCGCGTGTCATAAGTATACGAGCTATGTTTAGTGTTAACATATAAAACTGGAAGTCTGTATATGTGGCTTTGCTCGTGTAGTTCTCGGAGGTCTCCGAAGAGTCAAAGAAAGAATAGGACTAATGCATTCTCAGGCATGTCGTACAAGGCGACTAATATAAAGTTGTGCATGGGGGAAGGGGGGGGGAGGGTGTGGCATCCTCATCATGTAAAAGAAACTGCTACAAAAATACCAATGCAAATACATGTGAATGCTTGGTAGAGGCTCCATGCAAGAGGGGGAGCTGCAGTGGTAGCTCCGTGATCTGAAAAGAGCGACAAGAAAAATGATAATGGTGATGGCGACGATGACAATGATGATGATGAGGGTGGTGATATATGGTTTATTATTTGACGATATTGGGTGCTTGCGTAGAATAGAAGTGGTATATCAAGATCACTAAATGTGGAACCGATGACTAGAACCAGACAAGCGCCAGTGACACAAGCGATGAGAAGAAGATGTTGGAGATGGATCTTCTTCTTCCTCTTCCTCGTTCGTCCTGAAAAGGACGGTGGTTGCGTTGTGTCTGTTTACGCCTAAGCTGTGATATCTGCACCTTTCGGTCGACACATCCGACTTCTGCACGGCATTTTTTGGGACCGGGTTTGCCTTCCCTCTTCGATCCGTACTCGCTCAGCCAGACTGCACTGCTGCAGACTGTTTCCAGGACCACCACGTGGAGGTGGAGTACGGTCTTGACCAGCTCTGGTTCGCTGATCCTGATGCAAGCAGTCAAGCTATGGGTCGCTGACTGCATTCACTATTGCTGCATCTTTGGGTCCCGTTGGAGATGGATAGAAAACACATTGAGGAACTCTACCGATTTCATCACCAGGCAGTCATTGTTCTGGAATCCCCAGGGTAAGAGATGTTTAGGGAGACCAAGGAATACACGGAGAAGAGAACTGGAGACGGACATGAAGGGCATGACGGAGATATGGAAAGACCATTGAGCTGATGGCACGTGACAGGAATACTTGGCATAAGTTTGTTGAAGATTTATGACCGTTTCCGAGCTGAAGAGTGATTATAATGATGATGATGAGAATGATGATCACGATGATTATATTGATGATCATATGATAATATGTGACAACGAGGTGTCAGCAGAGGCGTCCCTAAAATAGTTGGCACCCAGGGCGGATCCAACCTTTGGCAACCACCCGTTCATAAAGAAACACACTTGCAAGAATATTTTTTACAGTAAGTACGATCGTAAGAGTGTACGATGGCACCTCCTTCCTGGCTGTCACCCGGGGCGGACTGCCCCCCTCGCACCCCACTTAGTACGCCACTGGGTGTCAATAAATAATATGGCTGACTTCATTTGAGTTGCCAGGTTTTATTATTACACTCGCATCTGTAAGGTGCGTAAACATCACGAATCTTTTATTTAACGTCCGACATAAAGATAGCCCGAGTCGCTATACATGATAATAATGGGACTAATAATTTAGTAGTGGATCTTGGTATCAACTTAGTTTGAATCGAAAGATACAGATATCTCTTAATGGATTCAGGAAGTTTTAGAGCAGGCAAAACAAAATAATAAGACCAATACTTCTCGCAAGACGAGAGGCAACTGAGGAGAGGTTATGCAGGGGCTGGTAATCTCATAATGTAGAACAAATTGCATCAGAAAATTCCACTGGAAGAGAATTTGATGTACTTTGGCACAGGTTTTCTGCATGCGGGTCAACTGAAGCGGGATTCATTAGCTTCTTAATTAGCGATTAAATTACATTCAATCATTCAATCCATTAATTAATTCAATCATTCATTCCTTCATTTATCCATTCAATAATGCAAAGACCAGCAAAGAAACAAATAATAAACAGACTATATGTCAGTTCACGCTAGGATTCAAGAGACTCTTTGTAATATCCAAAACCACAATTCCCGCCGTAAGGTACTTCGGTAGGTCGGTCTGTCACACTTTGCACACCGTCATTTGCACACTTTTTCTATTTTCGAGAGATTGCATTAACTTTCGAGCACAGCTAAGGGGGTGCAACTGTGGTTGAAAGTTAGACAATAACAGCCTGCGTCAGGACCAGCGAACCAGAGCTGGTCAAGACCGCACTCCACCTCCACGTGGTGGTACTGGAAACAGTCTGCAGCAGTGCAGGCTGGCTGAGCGAGTGTGGATCGCAATGGGAAGGCAAACCCGGTCCTAAAAAATGCCGTGCAGAAGTTGGATGTGTCGACCGAAAGGTGCAGATATCACAGCTTAGGCGTAAACAGACACAACGCAACCACCGTCCTTTTCAGGACGAACGAAGAAGAAGAAGAAGAAGATAATAACATTGTATTGTTTCCCCTTTTATTTACTCTCGCGAAAATAGCAAAGTGTGACGGTGTGCATTAAATCAACAGACAATTAAGATACTCTTCTGTCCAGTTTCATTCGGGAAACGGATTTAACTCGTCATTTTTCTAAAAAAAATAACCTTAAAATGTAAGTTTCTGATTGTTTATTCAAGACTAAATTTTAATTTTAATTATTGCAGACTTATTATTGTGGATCAAAATGATAAGATGGCTAAAAGGAAGAGACGATCGCGTCATTCACAGCGAGCAAGCGAGATTATAGAAGAAGCAGCAATGTAATACGTGTAACAGAAACAACATACTATAATTAAAAACCTGCCAATTTTGGCGGGTTGTTGCTAGTGTATATATAAAGACGGATAGATAGATAGATAGATAGATAGATAGATAGATAGATAGATAGATAGATAGATAGATAGATAGATAGATAGATAGATAGATAGATAGACATATTTTTATCTTAATATTCTAATACCACTGGTCGGTGACTACCAATAGAGCACAAGGCCTTTACTGCAGCTGTTTGCTGTGTTCGGTTCAAAATCTATTTTTTTTCCTTTCACCTGTCTATGCCGATAGATCCGAGTTGACCGTTCTTAGTTCACCAGGGGGTCAGGACATACATTGAGGAAATTCTGTGGATAGTATTACAAAGCAGTCATATAACTGGAACCCTCAAGTGAAGAATCAAAGGTAGACCAAGAAACACTTGGAGAAGAGAACTGGAGACAGTGAAAATAATTAGGAGGACGTGGAAAGAACTTGAGCTGATGGCACATGACAGGAGGACTTGCCATGAGTTTGTTGAAGGACTATGCTCCTTGGAGAGCTAATGGGTATTGACTGATTGCTTGAGTTAGAGTGATTGTAAAGTTCTTTCCAATAGTTCTTCATTTGGGTTGAGCTCACTATGCCTTCAAATCAATGATTATCTTTCTGCACCTCGACACCTCGAGGAAGCAAGCTTTCATGAAATACACGGAAAACCCTTCTTATCTTGTGCTTTTTGCTTATACTTTTTGAGTATCCTTCTATTTGAGGGTCCGATTGACAGAGTGGTTAGAGCGCTGGTCTCTCGCGATAAAGGTTCCGGGTTCGATTCACAGTATGGACATGCTCCATTTTACCAAGCTGTAAATTGGTACCCGACTTTGCTCTTGAGTTAGGGACGACAAAGGCAGCGAGGAATGGAACTGGTCACCCCACTTCTCGACGCTGGACATCTAACATTTCACTCACATGCGGCAGTATCTGCAATGGGACTTAAAATAATCCCACTGTTTATCTTATATTGAGTTTTCCAGACCAAGGACTGTCTCGTATTGCTATCAGATGGTTTCTTTTTTAATCTGTGTCCTGTCAAACTTCATCATCTTCTCCTCACCCATGACTTGAATACATATGAAACATATTGTGATGAAATCAGTTGTGCGCTTTCGTGACTTTCGTTCTCTACGGCAGTATCACTCAATTTCTTCATGTTTCTCATCGATTCTCCTATTATTTCGCATATTTTATGCCCTACATTTTGTGCTCTGACCACTCCCTAGACTTGTTTACGTTTCACCATGTGAATGTACTACATTGGTAGTACTACGGGGCTAATTAGACAGGTCAGCGGATAATACTTTGTCACTTAAACCCCCAAAATAAAAAACACAGAATTATAAGATAAAAGCTTTATCTGGTCATTTATACCATCACCATCAAAATGACTGCAAAAATACAAAACATTGAGGTATATTCTGAAAATATCCTTTATTTTAGTTTATTGTTATGAGCACTATGTGTACCGCATGTGGCCCAAAATTCACTGCTGTATCACTAATAGTTTTTGACAAATCATGGGCTACGTGCCCACATTTGTGTGAAAAATGCAGTTTTGAGAAAATTAAGAAAAAAGGAAAGAATTACACTTTTACACAAAATTTACTTACCTCAGTATCCCCCTGCTACGTTGGGATCATCTCTGTTATTTTCCTTTATTGAATCCACGGGCTGTTTCATACTTCGCAGCTTACTATTCATTTAATTCTTCATTTCAGCAGAATGTATGAGATTTTCATAAGTTTCCGAAAAATGCATCCTTTGTCTGGTAGACACATGTACTATGTGGGGGGGGGGGGGGGGGGGCTATTGCTCTACCCTCAGCAGATTCAGTACATGTAGGAGAGGCTTTGCTCTCGATATTCACAAGATTAGGATTCCCTTATCAGATATTAACTGACAATGGTTCTCAGTTCAGAAGGGAAACTGATGAAGTTTTTAGGATTTTTCAATCTATAAACGTCCACACATCTTTTCATCCACAATTGAATGGACACGTGGAAAAATATAACGGGACTCTACAAGGGGCTTGACATAAGTCTTGGGCCTGACCATGAAGGACATGTCACAGAGAGCTGAAATTTTGTATAGTGTTTATTCCTTTTCAATATAGCCACCGTCTGAATTGATACACTTCTGCCATCTCTGCTTGACCTTGAAAAGACCTCGGGAGTAAAACACCCTATTTTTCAAACTAAACCAGTCATCACATGCCAGTATAACTTCTTCATCGCTGTCAAAATGATTTCCTTTTAGCTGTTTTTTAAGATTTGGGAATAGAAAAAAGTCTGATGGAGTCAAATCTGGAGAATATGGTGGGTGTGGAAGAATTTCAATATTCAAATCGTTGGCTGCTCGCTGCACAAGCCGTGCTTTGTGAGAGGGCGCGTTGTCTTGAAGCAAAGGAAGATTTTGAGTGCGCGTTATCCCTCGTTTCCTGGTCACAACCTTTCTTAGTTTTGTGAGAAGATCTGCATAGTACTGTCCATTAACTGTGTTGCCACGAGGCAGATAATCTTTCAACAGGACACCTTTGGCGTCCCAAAAAACAGTCAGCATCACTTTTCCTGCAGATTTATGCGCTCTCGGCTTGACATGTGTTCGGGAGCCCAGGGTTTTCCATTGCATGCTGGCAATTTTGGATTCGGGGTCATAATGGTGTACCCAAGTCTCATCTACTGTCACCATGGTCTCCAAAAAGTTTTTTGACTGACACTTTTTGAGCAACTGTTGACAGCAATTTACCCTCGTTTGCTTCTGTTCACGTGTTAACAGTCTCGGAACCCAGCGTGCACACACTTTTCTCATGTTCAGTCTGTTGTGTAAAATTCTATAAACTGTTCTTTCATTCAGTTTTACTCTACTAGCTATCTCCTCAATTGTCATTTTTCGATCCTGGTCAATGATTTTCTTCACTCTTGTTGCATCTTCATCATTGCACTCTGAGGCTGGTCTACCAGATCATGGCAGATCAGCAACAATTGAGCGGCTGCACTTAAACTGTTGACATCAGTTTTTTACCGAAGTATATGAAGGACAAGAATCACAAAACACTGGTTCCATCTCCCTGTGTATTTCTGTAGGAGTTTTTCCCTGAAACATCAGAAATTTTATCACAGCTTGTAGTGGTGTTGATGGTATTGTATGATGGTGTTATTACTACATGTAACTTGTATGAGGCCAGCTGTGAAGGCTCCTGAGATAAAATGTAGTTGAGAATTATCAGAAGGCCTTTCTTGCTACCACTACGACCTCACACTTAATTTTTTTTTTTTCTTAATGAATGTGGCTACGTAAAGTGTCTAGGGTAATGATGTGTAATGTGGTGTGTTAGTTATAAATACACCCACAGACATTTAAGAAGACTAATAAGATTAACAAGTGTTAAAATACACTGAACTAACTCACGTGTATAAAGTTTTTGATATAATTATATTACATTTATTGGTTCTGGATCAAGTTTTATTTTGACCAGAACTTGTTTTAAAAGAAGGATTTAAAATTTATGAAAAAAAAATGCATGGAATGTTACATAATAAATGCAAGAGCGTACCTATTTAAGTACTAGACTAGTTAGTTTTATTAAAAAAAAAGTTCGAGTAGTCATCTCTTTGGGAGGATATTTACTGTTTGTGCTGTTGGGGTGGCCTCATCACACCTGTCTATATTGACTACACAATGTCCAGAAAATGGTGGGAATTTTTACGGGGATATTAGTCACTACCAATAGTTGGTGAATGTCCAGCAGACCAGAGGCTCACTCATCTTTTTGTAGCTCTGGTGCTGAAAACTTGCGGTCCCACCTCTCCGTGCTGGCGGGCAATAATGGTGGTGGTGGTCTCTGTCACAAGAACTGCACAGATACACTCGAGTAAAGTCACCCACCGAATAGACTCTGCTTTGTTGTCGATAGAAAACTCACAGCTCTGCAATCAAAGTATGGGCTATGTGTCAAAATCTATTCTATACCCACGTCTGGACACCACACTGACACAACAACCACATCATACAGACAGGTCAGATCTCTCTGACCAAACAGCACAGTTACCATGGTGGGTTTACATCCGATAGATCCTCCCAGACTATAGATTCTGAAAAATAATTATTAGTTGTCGGCCCTAAAAGAAGATAGGTAATCTGTTTCAACGCTTGATTTATTTTGCATAATCCTTGCTGTAGTTTATGTACACTGTTAGTCCCTAGACCCTGACTTGGGCGGGGGTCTAGAGCAAAATCCCTACTTGTTTGTAAGGCTAGATTTTGATATGGCAGTATCAAATCACTCGAACATGAAACAATATTCAAAATATATAAAGAAATAATTTCAATCTTACCAGATTATGAATACATAACACAGAATTGCTAGCAAAACTCAGCTGAGCTGCTGGCTATAGGATGGCGTCCCTAAATTTACTTCACTTGCTTTCATATGGGAAAACACCACACTTTAAAATCTGTGTCTAACACTGAACAATTATTGAAGAATGACCCCAAATGCGCTCTGAGCGCTAATGATATGCTTGTCTGTGGCCAATCACTGCCTAGTTGTACTTTAAATTTCAAATTTCTACACTAAAGTCATTTCAGTCATGCTTCAGTCAAGTATGGATGGTTATCTGTTAGTCTGTCCGTCTCTACTTGTGTTTCTAAAAAAAATGTGCTTGATTTTTGAAGCAACCTTTCTCTCCCCTTAAAATTTTGTCGTAAAAAGTTATATTTAGACACAGCTACCGCTCAAAAACCCTCTCCTCCATAATAAGTAACTTTGAACACTTGCGTCCCCAAGGTCGTGTTTTGTGTGCAAATAACGACACTTTTAGATTCAATATAGTCTAGCGATGATGTGAACTACACTGTCTTTTGTCATTATCTTCAATATTATCTATCCGTTTGTAAAATTAAGAACATATTAGTTCACTGCTCAGAATAGGCCATCCGGCCAGCTAATTTTTATATTCCTAGCATTAATATTAAGAAAAATTACTTTTTAAATTTTTGTAATATTCCTAACATCTGCGTTCTTCCGCTCAAATTCAAATCAAGCGCTTGGTATCGCAAAACGTCCAATTCCGTACCTCGTGTCAATTTGGGGGACGTGAATTTTTACTTTCCTCCATCCCCCCCCCCCCCATTGCGTCTCCTTAGCCTTTCCAGTCATATTTTTTTTTCTTTTGATCCGCCGTTCCCCTCCTGTCTAGCAAGTCAATTTTATGGAGGGTGATGACCCGCGGTCTAGGCGATCATGTACATCAGCAGCCTACGCATTATGTTTTTATCCTTAAATGTTATCTTTTGAGTATTTTACCGTTGTATCTCTGTCAATTTCACTACACAGCTCTGGCCTCCTTCTTTTCCATTGTTTTGTCAAATCTTTGGAGCAGCATATCCGGTCAATAGGGTACACCGCGCCGTGCACCGTAGCGGGAAAACCCATTGAAGAAACAAACGCGTACTTCACACATTCAGTGCAAATATGATGACCTTTAAATGTGCCAAGTTTCATCTTCCTCCTGTGACTCCTTCATGGTCAGGCCCAAAACTTATGTGAAGCCCCTTGTACTTACAATTTTACGGAAGCTCGCACAGGAGAAACCAGAATCCTGGGATTCTTTCTAACCTGCAACTTTATTTGCGTATAGGGAAGTACACCGCCACTCTACTGGAATACCTCCAGCATCATTATTGTTTGGACGACTAATCAAAGGACCCCATGGTTATCAAAAATTAACCAATTAAAATTCTTTGTATACAGTACATGAAACGATGTTTAAAAAACTTTAATTCTGTTTGCTTCAGGGAAATGAATACCAAAAAATTTATAAAATCCGTGCATTTAGAAGCAAAGAAAAACCAATTTGTATATTTTGCATATATCTTCTTCTTCTTTGATCCTTAGCCGCCGACCGCCAAAGTAGTCAGTGGCCATCACGCCTAGTGGCGTCTTGTAGGGCAACAACAAATTGATTCCACTTTGCTCGGTCGGCGGCCATCCTTCCCAACTCTGGTTCATTCTTTGCATCTCAGCCTCCACAGTCCTCCGTCAGGTTGTTTTTGGTCGGCCTCTCTTTCGTTTTCCTTCAGGGGTCCAAAGCATAGCTGTTCTTGTGATGGCATCGGGGTCTCTTCTGAGGACATGGCCAACCCAGCTCCAGCGTCTGCCAGCTATGATGGTGTGCATGTCCTCTTGCTTGCTCCGAGTAAGCAGATCTTGGTTGGTGATTGTATTCGGCCAAAAGATTCGGTCCAGCCTATCTATACGACTATATTTGCATATATAATTAGGTAAAAATACACTTACCTGACATACTTTACAAATTTATATAAAATCATTCACAAAGATTTTAGTGAAAATAAACATACAGACACGTGGGCAAAAAAAGTATGTACTTTCCAGTGCAATATATATATATATATATATATATATATATATATATATATATATATATATATATATATATATATATATATATATATATATATATATATATATATATATATATATATATATATATATATATATATATATATATATATATATATATATATATATATATATATATATATATATATATATATATATATATATATATATATATATATATATATATATATATATATAAAAAATGTGACATTTTCAATGAAATTCTTCATTTTTGGTGGTTAAACCTTATATCACTTAAGTCGTCTAGCCACCTTTAACAGAGACGGTCATTGTTGACACACAGATGGTCTCGCCCAATCGACAGAAAAAAAATCCGTCTGGGAGATGCACGCGTAAACACAGGTGATATATGTAATCGCTTCCGCTGGACCATCTCTGTATCAATATTACAGATAACCTGTCAGTGGAGACAATATGGGCGAAAGGTATTAGTCAGGAAATAAGTTCACCGATGTGTTTGTAAGTTTGTACAAATACAATTGGCAGCATTACTGCCATATTTGAAAGAGATGTAAATTTTAAAATTGATATTTTAAAACACGCTGGGGATAGTAAGGAGTTAACACCCCGACCTACATTGTTCTAAAGAGCTTACCATTGTTTTAATTTGAGAGCCGGAATAGGCTTTTGCTTGCATTGGCAAGTTGGTCTAAAAGTACAATCTGGGACTTGAACTGAGAAAAGGAAATATAATCTAGCGAAATCGGAGACACAAATCAGACTGCATCGCAACGTCAAATTAGCAACTCACAGGAGCCAGAGAGACATCGGACTAGTATTCCAGAATTAATAGTGACATATCAAAGTATTTGGGCGTCTTTATAACTTTAAAGAGAACCCGCAATTTTAAATACAAAGACTGGAAACTTAAGCAAGCAGAGCACCCGTCGTAAGAAGAATACTAAAAATTTCACCGACCAAGTGTTCGAAGCATCTAATCAAAATTGCTGTGTCCATTCTACTGTGCCAGGAGATTGTATATCACATTGCGGTAAGTTGTGAACATATAGTTTAAAATGTGAATTGTGACATGTCTGTACTTGCTAAGTGGTTATACCATCATAGGAGGCTTGCAGCCTGAACATATGAAAATAGTATATTCATACACTACTACAGCAAGCGCTGCTGATTTCTTCTTGCTAGTCGTACAGAAAATCGACATCAGATGTGACCCTAGACTCCGAATGGAGCAGTGAGAAGTGAAGATTACATCATGTGTGCATAAAGTGTATAGTATCATTTTGTGAGATATATGTACCTTGTTAATTGTAATTCAGGCAAGCCATTGCCCTCGCGCTGTCCAGACACATTTTTCCTATTAAAGTAACCAGAAGAATAATGGTGATTTCTAATCATATTCCATGAGTTATACTGTGTATACTCAGGGAGAATAATTATTCAGAGAGACTAACATTGGGGGTGGACAGCGAGACAATGCGCATGTTAATTTGCAGCCCACAAATGTACTTAGCAGAGTCATGTGCTCTTTTATTTTTCGTAAAGATCGTGGTTCGAAGTTACAAGACGGTTCTTCGTACCAGACCAGCATGAAGTAAGAATCTTCGCCACTATCTTTGTGATTCAATTCTGTGTTCGACACCAACTACCTACAGTGGACACGTTGTGAAGACACCTACCTTGACATTAGGAGTGAAGTTCATCTTGACGCCTCTAGAGACGAGTCCTCATCACAAAAAACCTGACAACGACCCAGTGCAGTACTCAGCAAGCTAAGTCTTTTGTAACAGGCACAAATAACCATGAGTCCCCAATTAAGTCTCAGTGAACACACATTTTAAAACCACTAAAAATCATTTTCATCCATTTATATTTAAATGTGTTAAAGACTAATCGATTATTAAATTTGTTACATGTTATTTTACAAATTCATAGTTGATTCAGTTCTTATAGATAAGAGAGCACATGTATGATCGACAATCTTTTACATATTCTATATAAACACATACATTTACAGCCATAAAGCCAAAATTAAGTGTAAAAGGAATATCGCTGGATTAAACCATCTGGGGACTCGAACAATCCAAACCATTGCTTAAAACTTCACAAAAGGTGCCGGATCAGATATAAGTTAATAGTGCTCTGCCATATGCAGCATTGTTCTTGACTTCTGAATTATCTTGTGAATACTCCTTTGAGATAGAAGCGTCATTATTCTTCTATCTATATCTCTGCCAAGAGCAAACTTGTGCGAAGGTAGACACCTTTGACGACTCATTTTAGATACTCTTGAGTTTTGGCCACTGGTGGACCACTACTGCAGAGCAAAGGGGAGGCCAATCCCGTGACACATACATTCAGAACACATACATGTTTTTTTTTTTTTTTTTAAGAAACGGAATCTTAGAGTGTTGGACAAGGGAAAACGTCAATCATGTCAGGCCTATCATCGGCAAACCAGATCTACTTAGGTAAGACAGATTTCGTCATGCTCGGGCTGATGCTGTTGGTCTCCATGGGCATTGGCGTATTCTTCGCAGTGTCTGGAAACAAGAACAAAACTAAGGTATCTATCTATCTATCTATCTATCTATCTATCTATCTATCTATCTATCTATCTATCTATCTATCTATCTATCTATCTATCTATCTATCTATCTATCTATCTATCTATCTATCTATCTATCTATCTATCTATCTATCTGTTAACGATGCATGTCTGTTTATCTATTCTACTAAACAATACAAAAAAAAAACTCCTCTGTGTTACGTAGATGAAGTGAGCGAGGAAACAAAAGAAAATTGGTAGAGTCTTCCTAGGACATTACAAAATCAAAACCCTAGTTTCAACCACTATGTCTTCTTTAGAGATGACACCAATACGGTAGATAAGTCCACCGAAGACCCCGTTATGCGTCAGCCTCGGTTTTTGTCACAACTGCATGGAAAGCTACTGGGAGTAACTGGGAATCCCGGATCAGCTATCAGCCCATAAATGTTGGGCTGCACGAAATCAGTACTGGAAATAGGATGAACTATTATAAATGCATAGACTAAGATGGATTATTTAAACAAAAACAAAAGCAAAAAAGTTATTGCGGCTGTCACTGGAGGAAATTCCGCTCAGACGTGGAATCCCGACGCCTGAGATCCCACGAGAGATTAGTTTACCAATTCATTATGTGCTATTTGCTTTATATCTGTCCCTAACGAAGACCGTCGAGGTGGTAACGTAAGTTTCATTTTGCTCGTGCCCCAGTTATAACTGTCCTCATTACTTTTTTTTCCGCTTATTTGATCGATATATATATATATATATATATATATATATATATATATATATATATATATATATATATATATATCGATATACCTGAACCTAAACTATCAGGTGGGTTGCCCAAATATAGCCCCAGTATAGTCTATGTACCGAATAATAATTACAAGGTGGACGCCCAATTTGGTGGTTTAATTTTCCCTAGATGAAACAAGTGTCACCGCGAATAGTTACTGGAGCAAGACGTACACTGGACGTTCACAGTTGCAAAAGGAGAAAGATAATTCCAGTATTGCGAAGCATCTTTGTTGTTCTGCATGTCTCAGAGCCATACAATAGGACTGACTTCACATTTGAGTTGAAGATTCTTATTTTCGTGTTGGATCCGATTTCTCTTGATCTCCATATATTTCCCAATGCAATGAAACCTCCTCTTGCCTTTTGTATTCTTATTTTGATATCGCTGTCTGTCCCTCGAACTTTGTCTATATTACTGCCAAGATATGTGTACAATTCTACATCTTGTATTGGTGTTTCTTCAAGTTCAACCCTGTTATCATTACCTACATTTATTCTCATTATTTTTGTCTTTTCCCTGTGTATTTTCAGACCCAATTGCTGTGACCTCTCATCGACTGATTTCAATTTGTCCTGCATCTGATTACGGTTATGGGACAGAAGAGCCAAATCATCAGCAAAATCCAGATCATGCAACTGCTTAGTCAGAGTCCACTGGATTCCATTTCTGCTGTGTGTTGTCGATGACCTCATAACCCAGTCTATTGCTAGTAATAAAAGAAATGGAGATTAGAGGCATCCCTGTCGCACTCCTGTTCTTATCCCAAACGGTTCTGTAAGCTGTCCTTCGTGAAGAACTCTGCATGTCATGTCTTCATATGTTTTCTTTATTAAATTAATCATCTTCAGGGGAACTCATAATGCCTCATCAATTTCCAAAGTGATTCTCTGTCTACACTGTCTAATGCCTTTTCGTAGTCCACAAATCCGATGTATAGTGGTGATTTCCATTCTAGACTTTGTTCAACTATTATTCTCAAAGTGGCTATCTGGTCTATACATGATCTGTTTTGTCGAAAACCTGCTTGTTCATCTCTCAGTTTCTTGTCTATGGACTTTTTTAATCTCTCAAGAATAATCCTGTTTAATACTTTTCCTGGCACTGATAGTAACATTATTCCTCTATAATTTGTGCACGCTTGTAAATTTCCCTTCTTAGGCAACTTAACCAGATATCCTTCCTTCCATTCTGCTGGTATCTCTTCCTTTTCCCAGACTTTACCAAGTAAGTTATATAACATCTCTGTAGCCTTGTCGATATCTGCTTTGATGGCCTCTGCTGGAATGCCATCAGGTCCAGACGCTTTTCCATCTCTTAGAAACTTTATGGCTTTCTTTATTTCTTCCTTCGTTGGTCTTTCACCGTTAACTTGTAGCTCTTCTTCTGCTGGCTGGATGTCCGGGGGGCTTTGTGGAGCTGGCCTATTGAGAAGGTCTTCAAAATATTCTGTCCACCTCTTCATTTGCTCTTGTACAACAACCAAAAAGCTACAGACTTTCATAAATGGGTGATTTCGTAGAATTGAGGGATTAAAATGGTATGACAAGGTTACCAATGTGGAACTGAGGACAAGAACTAGACAAGTGCCAGTGGAACAAGAGATGGGAAGAAGACGATGGCGATGGATTGGACATACACTGAGGAGACCTGTTGATAGCATTACAAGGCAGTCCTTGTTCTGGAACCCCTAAGGCAAGAGAGGCAGAGGTAGACCAAAAAGCACATGGAGAAGAGAGCTGGAAACAGAGGTGAAAATGATGAGGAGAACGTGGAAAGAACTTGAGATGATGGCACGTGACAGGAGGACTTGCCATGTGTTTGTTGAAGGCCTATGCTCCTTTAGGAGTGGAGGGTTATAAATAAATGAATTGCGAAGCATCTGGTTGCTAAGACAAATGTTACAATATGTAAAAATGATGATGATGGTAAATCCTATCGGCTGGCTCTATGGTGAGTGCCGATTTTGGAATAGCGTAGTTTCCTGGATCACTTCGTTGCTACGGCTGTCAAACGTCGGGAATATATGTTCTTTCGTATGCACAGTGGGCTGGAAAAATCGAATAAATAATTATATGTAAGGTACAGTCCAGTTAAGATTTAATATTAATGTTTATTTGTCTCTTGAACCCAACCGGCTCACGAAGGAACTTGGGACTTGTAAGCCACGAAGAAGACACCATTAGTCCTTCACTGAATGAAGAAAGAGGACCGAACTAGCCCAAGAATCGAAGAACCAAAATCAGAATAAGACCGCTGGCCGCTGATTGTTTGATCAGGTACTATATTTGGAAGAAAGGAACATTTATGACCAAAATATGCTACTATCCTATCCACATGTACGTTTTCCGCTATGGCATATCGGGAAAAAGTGTCTGCGCTCTCCCCCTTTATTGCCCGCGAGAAAATGAACAGCGCACAAAGTCAATTATTATTTAATTTATCCATACGCGCACTTTAACAAATATCGCCTGTCATTGAATTAAAATGGTAAACTTAACACATTTTAACACTTAAGCACAATGACTATTATCACAAATCAGAAAATGAAATCCCCACGAGACTATTTAAAACATTTAGCAAAGAAATGGTTCTGGTCTGGCGTGTTTAGATTATCCAAAATTTTCTGAGCGACTCGGATAACTGAATTGGAGAGAACGCAGTATATATACAGATCATGGTGTTATATTTCTAGAGGATGTTATAATTCACACATTCTGCATAGCAGAGAAATCAGGAAACTGCGTTTCTCAGATGAAAGGTTTGTTCATTCGCTCTACTCAGCGATGCTGACCGACATCAGAAGACTTGGCAATGCAACGGGCCTCTCTTACATTACGTCCCCTTTCGCAGATCAAACATTTACCTCCTCCTGAAACGTATGAACATCAAAGGTGGTCGGGAAAATATTATCGCCCGTGTATGTCTTCATTCAGTCCATTGTTTCAACGCACACCTGTCTAATGACGGATAATTGGCAAATCAGCTCGCGTGAGAAACTCAGGTAAACAAACGTGATTCGCTCCCCTGTTAAGACTGGCAGGTTGCGAAAAGTTGGTAAACAACTCTGTTGTTATGTTCCCAGAAAAAGGGCGTGGATTCAAAGGTGAGTCATACAGACAGAAAATTGCGTGGTTTGGCTTAGCCAATGGTAGACACTAAATGGGAAAGCAAAGGCTGTCAGATTACTGTATCTATATTTCCATTATACGTCACAGTATATATATATATATATATATATATATATATATATATATATATATATATATATATATATATATATATATATATATATATTCATGCAGCATTCCTCCTTATACTGTATTTTGTATTATTTACATGAACAAGATTGAGTACCTGCTTGGAAATCGTCAGATGAGTGCTTTACCTGTGTGCCTATCGCTTTTCGCCACTTTTCAATCCGCTATATCGCTGCTCGGAATTCCAGCTGAAGTTTATACTTATGGCACCATGGCAATGTACACCACTGTTGGCATAATACTGTCTTACATTCTGGGAACTATGACGACAATACCCCTACTGCACCCACTGAAGATTACAAGTGTTTATGAGGTTTGATTGTTTACTGGTAAATATTAAACAGAAATGTTTAAATGAAAGGTACTCGAAAGAAGGAAAGAATGAAAGTGAGAAAGAAAGAAAGCTAGTGAGAAAAAAGAAAGAAAGCGAGAAAGAAAGAAATCGGTGACAACGGAGAACTGAAGGATTCACACGGTATGACCAGGCCACCAGTGTGGAACTGATGGCAAGAACCAAACGAGTGTCAGTGAAACAAGAAATGAGAAGAAGCTGGCACTGGATTAGATACACACTGAGTAAACCAGTTGATAGCATTACCAGGCAGTTTTTATTTTTATATTTATAATAATATCATCAATATTATTTTTCTTGTCGTTCTCTATGTAGCATGGAGCCACCAAGGCAGCCGGCACCCTTGCAGAAGTCTGAACAAAGCATTCACACGCTCTTGCAGCAGTGGTTTCTGTATAATTTGTTTTAAATTGTGAGGTTGCCAGCCTCTTGCACAACCTCATGTTAATGGCATTGTACGACATGCCTGATGGGGCAGTAGACATATTATTTCTTTGTCTCATAAGAGACCCCTCGAAAATTACATGCGGTTGTGAATAGTTACCGGGACCACAATTTCAGTTCAATCAACCAGCGATCATTTCACTCACAAATAAACTAGAACTCACCAGTCAACTAGCCATGCCCATATGTACTGCACACAAGCTACCAATTTGAAAACAACAGTGCTTCCATGAAATGATAGAAAATGTTCCTGGTATTGAGAGAAAGAACAGTCAAAATGAAACAGACAGGAGAGTCCTAACCACAAAATATATAGAGAAACATTACCCAAGCAACACCTGGATCCGCGCATACACAGATGGACCAGCAACTAATGCAACAGAAGATGGGGGTGGAGGAGTCTTCCTGAGCTTGAGCAATGGCACACTGAAAGATAGCAGTCGCAACAGGGAAACTTTCAAGTAACTTTAGAGCAGAGGCAGAGGCCCTAAAAACTGCATCAGAAACTCTAATGACAGAAGAAAGCTCAGAGAGACCAGTAGCTATCTTCTCAGATGCGCTGTCAGTGATTACAACGCTGACAAGTCAAAGTAATGCTGAACTGGATGACCTACGAGTAACACTTCACAGACTATGTCAGCAATATAAAAGAGTCGTGATACAGTGGATCCCTTCTCACTGCAACATCCCTGGAAATGAAGAGGCTGACAGATTGACAAAGGAAGGGGGAAAGCTTCCTCAACTTGACACAAACATAACGTATGAGGAGGCCAAGAGTTTTATCAAGCGCAGATACAGGCACAAGTGGGAAGCAGAGCATCCAGGCCACACAAAAAATGATCCATATTACCAGTTCAGCAGAAGGGAACAAGTGGTAATCTTCAGACTTCGCACAGGTCATAACAGATTGAGATACAATCTATTCAACAAATTAAAGATAGGAACTACTGATGAGTGTGACTGTTCCAGTGATAAAATGACTGCCGAACATCTGCTTCAAAGGTGCCTAACATATGAGGAACAGAGAAAACGCATATGGCCATCACCAGTACCATTCCTGGAGAAAATCTACGGAGATATCAACAGCCTTAGGTTGACCACAGCTTTCTTTGAACTTATTCAAGTTGACATCTGAGGGTGAACGAAGAAGAAGAAGAAGTCAACTAGCCACCATTTCTCACCACTAGACTCTTCACCATTTCTCAACACTAGACAAGTCACCACTCCAGCTCACTACTAGACTAGTCCCCATTTTAACTTACCAGTCAACGAGCCACTATTTCAACTCACCATTAGACTAGTCACCATTTCATCTCACCCTAGACTAGTCACCATTATTCACCACTAGACTAGTCACCATTTAAACTCACCACTAGACTAGTCACCATTTCAACTTAATCAATTCCCATTATTCCATTCACAATTTTTTAAAATAGAGATGTATGAGTTGGCGACTGGATGGATGAACTAAAGCACTACCTATATACAAGGGGATTGACATACGTCTTGGGCCTGACCATGAAGGACATGTCACAGAGAGCTGAAATTTTGTATAGTGTTTATTCCTTTTCAATATAGCCACCGTCTGAACTGACACACTTCTGCCATCTCTGCTTGACCTTGAAAAGACCTTGGGAGTAGAACACCCTATTTTTCAAACTAAACCAGTCATCACATCGCTGTCAAAATGATTTCCTTTTAGCTGTTTTTTAAGATTTGGGAATAGAAAAAAGTCTGATGGAGTCAAATCTGGAGAATATGGTGGGTGTGGAAGAATTTCAATATTCAAATCGTTGGCTGCTAGCTGCACAAGACGTGCTTTGTGAGAGGGCGCGTTGTCTTGAAGCAAAGGAAGATTTTGAGTGCGCGTTATCCCTCGTTTCCTGGTCACAACCTTTCTTAGTTTTGTGAGAAGATCTGCATAGTACTGTCCATTAACTGTGTTGCCACGAGGCAGATAATCTTTCAAAAGGACACCTTTGCCGTCCCAAAAAACAATCAGCATCACTTTCTCTGCAGATTTATGCGCCCTCGGCTTGACAGGTGTTGGGGAGCCCGGGGTTTTCCATTGCATGCTGGCAATTTTGGATTCGGGGTCATAATGGTGTACCCAAGTCTCATCTACTGTCACCATGGTCTCCAAAAATTTTTTTGACTGACACTTTTCGAGCAACTGTTGACAGCAATTTACCCTCGTTTGCTTCTGTTCATGTGTCAACAGTCGCGGAACCCAGCTTGCACACACTTTTCTCATGTTCAGTCTGTTGTGTAAAATTCTATAAATTGTTCTTTCATTTAGTTTTACTCTACTAGCTATCTCCACAATTGTCATTTTTCGATCCTGGTCAATGATTTTCTTCACTCTTGTTGCATTTTCATCGTTGCACTCTGAGGCTGGTCTACCAGATCTTGGCAGATCAGCAACATTTGAGCGGCCGCACTTAAACTGTTGACACCAGTTTTTTTTACCGAAGTATATGAAGGACAGGAATCACGAAACACTGGTTCCATCTCCCTGTGTATTTCTGTAGGTGTTTTTCCCTGAAACATCAGAAATTTTATCACGGCTCTGGCCTCCTTCTTTTCCATTGTTTTGTCAAATCTTTGGAGCAGCAGATCCGGTCAATAGGGTACATTGCGCCATGCACCGTAGCGGAAAAACCCATTGAAGAAACAAACGCGTACTTTACACATTCAGTGCAAATATGATGAACTTTAAATGTGCCAAGCTTCATCTTCCTCCTGTGACTCCTTCATGGTCAGGCCCAAGACTTATGTCAATCCCCTTGTATATATATATGGTTAAAATGGTAAATGTTAAAAACATACCCATTGCCCGTTCCTTCCGAAAAGTGGGTGAAATGTGTTCACCATAGTCACGACTTGCACGTGAAAAGCAAATTTCAGCAAAGTTATCAACAGGCTTTGCCATAGGAAGCATTTTCAAACATGCATTATTTCCCTTTCCACCACGTGCATTTGATTGATCTTGGAGGTACACACACGTAACACAGATTTGATTTATTGTCAGATTAACAAACATTGTTTATGCATGCAACAAAATGCAGCAAAACTTTTTTGACTGAGTGTTCAGGTTTAAAAAAAAACAGCTTAGTTGAAATGACCTAAAAATTGAAAGTGGCCTTTAACTTTTTTTGAGCAGTATATATATATATACAGGTATTGTTTTAATTTGTAATTTTCAATGTGTTTTTTCCACAGTACCTAGAAATGAGGTTTCAGTCCCGCACAATGCGTCTCCTGGGAACGTTTCTCGGCGTATTTCATAGCGTAAGTGAACCTGTACACGCCGTTTGGCCGTACTTCTCAAATGTTTGCCCTCTCCTCAAACTTTTCACCATCGTAGCAAGCTAACATACATAGTGAAGTCGAGCGCTAAATTATAATGTGAACAAACGAAAATACTAGAGAAAATTATCTGCACGCAGCCCAAAACAATTTACTGGAGAGTCACTTGTGATTTACTCTTCTCATTCTCCCACACAAATGCCAGTGGGACGAAAGATGGGAAGAAGACGCTGGCGATGGATAGATAAAATATTGAGAAAACCGGTTGATAAGATTTGCAAGGCAGTACTTTTTCTGGAATATCCAGGGTAAAAGATGTAGAGGGATGTGGCGAGAGGTTTTTATTTGGCTCTTGGATCAGTATAGTACTGACAATTACAGAAATAGAATTTCTGCAGAAAATGGTGAAGTCCCAGTGTCTGAGAGAACTACTGGTATCACAAATTAGTTACGGCTGTGAATGTTCTGATCTCGAAAAATTAGTAGAGAGGAGACCGACATAACTTGCCACCTCCGCTGTGTAACTAACTGTGATATTAAGACAAGGAAACATATTTTACTTAACAATGATAAAATTGACAAGTCTTCAAATACAATTTCCTTATTATTTATTTAGTATATACACTATCTACTCTTGTGCTGAAGGGTGAATGTTGAAAAAATGGAATGTAATGGATTTGTAAGTTTACATATGATTTACAAATATTTATATTTATATAGATATATAAATATATTACAAAAAGTTTTCCACTTTTAAGAACAAAAATTATATCAGCTGTGCTGTTATTCAATTATAGTACATGTATCAGCTGTGCTGTTAATTACGTCTATAACATTTATTAGCTATGCTGTTAATTACGTCTATAACATTTATTAGCTATGCTGTTAATCTTGTCTCTTTCTACGCTAAATCACTTTCTCGTTGCTGACACTAATTTTTGCTCACAATGCTGACAGAAATGGTACTAATGTGTACTCATCTCTCTAAGGTCTGTTCTTCTTTGTTTCGTTCACACAACAACGGCTAAGGATCGTTCCTTTAGCCCACCCAAGACTGAGGGGGACCAAAGATGTAGATTCTGTGCAATCTCTATGCTCCTGCTGAGTTCCAGGCAGCTGGATTGACGACCCACGATCTCAGTTTTGATGACACGAATAAAACCTGTAACAAGGAAAAATAGGGGCTAATTTCTGTCCTCAAGCCCACCTATTTCTAGTGTGGGTGAAATGAGCGTGTCTCAGGTGTCTGCATGTAGGATGAATGACAACATGGCTCAGTATGATTTAGCAATAACGAGACAAGACAGGTGTCTACTTGCAAAATAATTTCAATGCATGAATACATTCAATAATATAAATTCAATACATGAATACATTCAATACATGAATACATCTCATAATATAAATTCAATACATGAATACATCCAATAATATGTACACCTAGGTGTGATACAACCATTTCCTTCCCCCTATAATATACCAGGCCCTCTCTGACAAGTGCTATACAAGCTGGTAACATATATCCTAACAATATTGTTATGTTCTTATGATAGGAGTATAATCAACCATATCGATTGGAGGCCGACCTCTGTGCAACCTACGTTTTGCTGATGATATTGATCTGATAGCTGGATCAGAATCAGAACTTCAAGACCTTACCTCTAGACTGGAGAAAGTAACAAGAACGTATGGGATGGAAATTAATATAGAAAAAAGCAAGATATTGGTGAATAGCCATAAGAAACATGTTCCGACCAACATTACGTTAAATGGGCAAACGTTAGAAGAAGTTAACACCTTTAAATATCTCGGGTCCACTATATGCAGTGATGGAAGATCAATTAAAGAAATCAAGACAAGACTTGAGATGGCCTCAGCTGCCATGACAAGGTTGAATGTGATCTGGAAAAGTTAACATATTTTCAAGTCAAATGGTATTCTATTCTCTTGTAGAGAGCTACATAACAGATACGGAGCGAAGGATTCAGGCTTTCGAGCATAAATGTTATAGAAGAATTTTGCGCATTTGCTATAAAGAGCACAAAACAAATGTCTATTTAGAGTTATGCAGGCCACCAAGATAACTTTTGTCATGAAACGTCGAAAAGTCCTGGTTTGGGCAAAACTCGTCAAGGACTGATCCTTCAGGGAACAGTCGAAGGTAAACGGAGAAGAGGAAGGCAGAGAAAATCCTGGGCTGATAACATCAAAGAATGGGCAGGACACGGTTTTTCCACACTTGTACGCATTGCTGAGGATAGAGAGCAGTGGAGGACCCTGTCTGCTGATGCTTCCACCATGGCAGACCCCATGACCGGTTACGGGCTGAATGAGATGATGATATGAGACGAGGACTTATATGGTGGGAGTTACAGGATAGATTGAGTCCTATTAGTCTTCGGTTTCATCATCAGATATACATTTGAGACTAGAAAGTATGTGAACCAAAATAGATTGAGTTAAGGAGATATATTGAGTCCTAACAAGGACTGTGTATATTTCAGTTGGTTTTATCTGAGATAAAGACTGAAGTTATAAGACAATAGATTGAGTACCAACAATTATATTGACCTATTAGTCTTCGTCTTCATCAATCATATTTTCCTACCCAAAATATATACAGGTGTAGGTATTATAAATGACACACAACAAATACCAACATTATAGACCTGCTGTACCTATTTTCCTACCAGTTTATAGTGAATTATTTTAAACCGGCCAGGTTTTGACTCGACTTAGTGAAGCAGGCTGCAGGTCAATGCCCTCAGGTAAGCTATAAATCAAAGCTGACAGCTCCTCTCTTCAGTCGGTCGGTATCTGGCTTCGTGTCGGGTTGCGTGCTTTTGCATAAAATCTCGCCCGATTATATAGGCAGGTAAAGTAACTTCTACTGGTTAAGGAAAGGGTTTGGTTGGTTCCTGCCGGAGCAAGCTGATTGGTTGCCTGCAGTTTCGTCTCATGCCCCGTACAGCCTAATTTTATTCAGTTTTCTTCCGCCATATTGCGTGAACAAGATGGCCGTGACCCACATCCAAAAAAAAACAGGGCTTAATTTTTTCCTGGCGTAACTTCTTGTAATTTATTCCGGCTCAGCAACTGTGCGTTGATTGGCTGGGGCAAATTTGTATCCCGACATAATGATTTAACAAAGTAGTGGGGTTACACACACTCGTTTCACGACAAGGGAGACAGAAGGGCACGTGGGGAAGAGAACTGGGGACAAACGTGACAGGGATGGATAAGACTTGGAATGACCTCAGCACCCGACAGGAAGACTTGGCATATGTTTGTTGAAGTCATATGTTCTTTTGGAACTGAAAGGTAATGATGATGATAAAATATGGGAGCACCACTGCTCTTGGTCAGATTTCATGAAGAGTGCGCCAAGCAATTCATGCACTCCGGCAGTAGCAGTTTTTGTGGCAATGTCTTGCACATTTTGAGATTGCCAGGTCCAAGTACAGCTTTACTTTAGTACATACAAGCATATACATACATAGATAAGTACATATCAGAATTTTTATTCTCCAGAAAATACATTGATATGTACTGACATGATATAATAAAATACAACATGGCATATAGGAGAATCATTAGAATTTACATAAAGTAAATTTACATACATACATTCACACATACATACATACATACAGGTCGATCGCGCTCTACTGTTAGTATCGTTAGTTCTCAAGAGCTGATGTAGTAGATCTTGTGATGACGGAGGTGCAAACAAAGAATTTCAGACTAGCCTTCTTTCGCCCGCATTTAAAAGTGTGGTATCCCCAGGGCGTAAGGTACTTTTTACCGCTTTTCCAGTGAACACCCACGAGCTTACTAAGTTATTCGTAAAGTGCATACGATGGGTGAACAATATTTTCTTTTGAATGAAGTTAATGTTTGATAAAATATTTAGTTTTAATACTACACTACTGTGTTAATGCAGCTGCCAAAGCTGATCGTCGGACACTTATAAAAGTTCCATTATTTGAACTTTGAAAAAGCTTGAAGTTGTCTGCCTGAGTATGTCCTTTTACTGAGTGCATTTCGCGTAATGTTTTTCCTCTTTGTATCTTCTGTATTGCGTCCATTTCAAGATCGGAGTTATTTATTTTGTGACACAATATCTACATGTGCCTGTATGTATAATTTCGAGATGCATGAGTACTTGAAAGTCTGCTGCAAGTATGACTGCAGATAAAAGAAACAATATATATATATACAAATATATATATACTTCATTAGTGTATGGTGTAGACACATTAACATTCAAAAAGCAACTAAAAGAAAGAATTGAAAGCCTTTAGATGTGGATCTATAAAAGATTGGAAAAGAGAAAAAAAGAAATAAGTAGGTCCTAGAAAACCTAGGAACGAAAAAGAATTAATGAAGGACATCAAGATTAGACACCTAAAATATTTTGGCCATGTCAAAAGACGTAACACCCTATTGAATGCCATAATAGAAGGCAGAGTTGAAGAAACGTTCATGAAGAAGGCGGCGCTATAAGTGGGAAGATAACGTCAAGAAATGGACAGGAAAAAATCATAGTGCACCATCAAGGCAAGAAACAGAAGACGTTGGTGATCCATTTCAACCGACCTTCGATGTCAAGATGGCACCTGATGATGATGAATGATACATGACTATTAATTTTTTTAACTGAAGTTAACGAGGAATATTTGTGTTTACTGTACAAAGCAGCCATCATTTTTTCCAGGAAAGGTGTTATTAAGAGAATGTTCATTCTAAAACTGAAAATGATTTTCCACTTAACTTAGAACACATGGTTTTATCAAGGTAGATCTATAGTTTATAAAGTAGATTCCCATAGCTTCGTGTTGCCTACCGCTATATTTAGAGTGTTAGTTAACTATCCCCTGCTATGAATTAACCACGTGACAATGATTACTCCCCGCAGATATCCTACATGACCATCGCTCTCTTGTCACCCGCCCTAGCTCTACAAACTGGTAAGAATTATTGTCCTTTTTGATAACAGAATTACGTAACTGCACCCACCCATATGAGACAGTTAAGCATGTGCTGCTGGCCTGACCAGGACTCTCCATAGCAAGAAGAAAGCTGTTGCCAGGCTTCTCAACAATCATAAATACTCTCTACAGTACCGCTCAACAGCTACATAACGCATGCAATAAATGTCAACCAGACCACAAGGTCTTTTATATTTGGACTTGTGCCCTAATATAACCAACGGACATAGTGTCTAGGTTGAACGGAGCGCGCGCCTTGCTAAAACGAGGCAAAACTCCTATTTACATATTTTACAACAACAACATGGAAGAAAAACACAACTTTTGCCTAATAATATAGTCTTAATACAACACCTTGTGTTAGTCAACCGATGATGCGCCATTTCTGGGATGGCCACTGCTAGAGTCGTATTATATTTTGTAACTACCGATCGCTATATCACTCTGCATCTTTTGAAGACAAAGGCAAACTCTTTTGGTTTGAATACAAATTAATACAACAGTCAGTGGTCTCACAAGTGGATGTGAGTATAATGATCTGCAAAAACGAACTGCTACATTGAGTATGATCCAAGAAAGCTATCCCGATCAATCATGGATACATGCCTATACAGATGGATCAGCAACTAATGCTGTTAGGAATGGAGGTGCCGGTATCTTTATCTCATATCCTGACAACCACTATGAGACTAGGCACATTCCCACTGGTAAATTCTGTTCCAACTATACAGCTGAGGTTCAAGCTCTAGAGCAAGCTGCAAATATGATTTATAACACCAACTCTGACTGCCACCAGGTAGTCATCCTCACAGATGCACTGTCTGTCCTGCAAGCTCTCAAGGGTGGTAAACTCCCGCATCTGAGAAATGAACTAAACAAGGTAGCTGCCAAAAAGAGAACCATACTTCAGTGGGTACCATCTCATTGTGGTGTACCCGGAAATGAAAAGGCAGATAAACTTGCAAAAAAAGGGAGGAGAATGTGAACAAGAAGATAATGAAGTTACATACTTTGAGAAAAAGAGAGCTATCCAGACTATCAGAAGAGAACAGAACCAACCCAAAGACGACTATCACACTCTCGACCGGCAGGGACAGACAACTATTTTTCGACTCAGGACAGGGCATAACAAACTGAATAAACACATGCACAAGCTACGATTGTCTGCTTCACCACTGTGCACATGTGGATTAAACGAACAAACAGCTGAGCATGTTCTACAGGACTGTCCTCTGTATGACCAGTTAAGAAAGATATACTGGCCCAATGACTCAACACTAAACTCAAAGCTATATGGAGTTAAAGAGGAACTTCAAACAACAGTCGAATTCATCATGAGAACTCGTCTGACGGTGTAATCATCAAAGATGCGATCGCAAGAAGAAGAAGAAGACGAAATGTGCCGTGCAGCTGACCTTTCTCTATCCTCATCAGCAATAGTCAGGACTACTCCTCAGTAGAAATGTGTTTATGTGGGGAGGACAAACAAACAGTAGAACGTATATTTCAAAACTATCAGCCCAGTGAGAGGAGCGGGCTTACAGCGTGGCCTTCTCCAGCCCAGTTGAGGGAGAAACTGTATATTAACGAAAGAAGCCTGAGACGCGTTGCCAGCTTTATAATAGATAGATGTGGTTATTTGAGAGCGAACGACGGCGATGACGAAAAAGAAAAACAAGAAAAAGAACTCTTCAGCTGCCGAAAGGCCTAGGCCTTCAACAAACTTATGCAAAGTCCCTGTGTCATGTGCCATCAGCTCAAGATAGTTCCATGTTTTCTATACCCCGTTAATGTATGTCTCCAGTTCTCTTCTCTGTATGTAATTCAGTCACCTTCTACCTTTCTAACCATAGGGATTCCAGAATAAGGACTGTCTTGTGATGTTATCAACAAATTTCGTCAATGTATACCCTATCCAATACCATCATCTTTTTCCCATGTCATGTTCCACTGGCACTAGTCTGGTTCTTGACATCAGTTCCACTTAATCTTAGTGGTTGTTTTTGTTGTTCTCCATGTTTTAGAACCATATAATTGAGAATCCCTCTGTTACCTATGTTGAATCATATGATATGATATGTCAAGATTATTTTAAAGAAACTCCTAAGGGGCTGCGTCATGGCCTCAAAACCCAGCCTCTGCAGACCGGAGTGGAAAGACCCAATCACGGTGTTTTGGCCATGTCTGCAGAATAGGAGAAGCTCGGTTACCACGACAGCAAGGTATAAAATTACTACGAGATTAGAAAACGTGAAAATAATCTACCCATGAACTTTACACCGTATGAAAATTCAAAGCAACAGAAAATTCCAAGCGTCAAACATGGAAGAACAACGGATAGCGTTCTTTAAGAGTTAACTTGTCTCAGACACCTAAAGAAAAATTCATCCTTTCTAACGAATTCATACGTAAACATGAGGAAATTGTTAACCTTTCTCGTGTGTCAACTGAATTCTATTTTAGTTTTGTTTAAAGTGCTTGACTCTCGCTCATTATCATTCATCTCTGTCAGCCTTCCTGTGACCCTATCCATTTTACAAGTGTACGCGAGACCTGGAGAGGAAAAATAAAAACCAAAGGTAGAGAGACAAGCCAGAAGTCATTATGGTTCGTCTAAATGACGAAACAAGCACGTTCGTTAGCCAGACAATCATACAATGTCAGCAGGCACTTATGACACGTAAGAAAATACTTACTTAGTTCCCTACCTACTTTACTTTTCCGTTTCATTGATGTCGTGAAGCAAAGTGGCGAGCTAAAGTTTGGCGTCACACTGGTTACTATGAGCTTGTGTTGTTGTAGTAATTCTGTGGTGTTGTCTATCCATCTGTCTTTTGGTCTTCCCGGGCCTGGAAACCAGATCTTCCACTGTTGTAGGCGCGTCGTTGTAATTCATCGAGCTCCATTCTCATGAGATGGGCAAACCACTTAATTTTCTGTCTCTCTATATACTTAGGTGTAGGATGTAGTTCCTACAATTGTTCTGATGTCACCGTTTCTCATTCTGTCTCTTATGGTAACATTAATGGTTCACGTAAGAAAGCATTCTGCCAATTATCAAGATTAGACACAATCAAAGTTCTTTGTATATGCCCTTAAAGAAAACTAAAATTAGAAAAAGCGGTAATAACTGATATTATCAGTTTGTAAAGAAGTTGGACGCCGATTGAGACTAAATCGATTTTTTAATCAAGTGGTTTATAACATTTATTCGAATCACAAGAGATGGTGTGAGAAATGACGAAATGCGATGGACAATTCATGTCGGCTTGGCAAATGGTTTTATGATGCTTGAAATAAATTCTAATTTTTTATTGTAGAAGCTACCCTTGTACATTTGATGCGCTCTTTTTTCATTGAAAACATTATAATGTTTTACAAAATACTGTAATGAATTTTGTTTAAATTACTAAAACGATGAAATTTGTGAAATAACGACTCGGAGGGTGAACGATAATGCTATTTTGTCTTTCTAATTGCTGAACGCAGAGTACCTCGTATGTTTATCTCAGAATCTGCAAACAGAATGCTTTTTTTTATCGCTAATTTGCATGGAACATTATTGTTTCCCTTTCAGTCATTAATATAAGTATCAAAGAGTGATGTTTGTAAAATTATTATGCCAATAGTATATATTACATTCAGAAAAGCATATTTCTGTAACTCTGCTTCCTTTTGTGATACAGTTATACATTGATGCGCTTCGTATATTATTATGATGATGATGATGATCCTACACACACACATAAAAGGTATGTTTTCAGGCACTCGTGAATAATAAAGAAGTAGAAAACTAGACAACAGAAAAACAACAGACGTGAGTGGCTTACCGGGGAATGGAACCCAGGACCTTCCGTGCGGCACCCCCGCCTAGCTATGAGAGCGAATCACACTATTCTCCCTGCTATACTGATACCTTCGCTTGTTCCACCGTCTATTTGGGTCTCCCTATGACTCTGTTACTTTGGAGCGTAACATATTATCATCATCATCATTTCCCTTGTGGTTCCATATGAAGCATGGGTACACCGTTACAGCAGGCCCCCATGAATGACGTCTACTCCAAAACATTCACATGCCCTTGCCGTGGTAGTTTCTGTGGTCATTTATCTTACACTGTTGCCTGCCCCTTGCAGAAAATAATATTAGTTGCCTCTTGTGACATGCATCAGTCTTATTCTTTCTTCATCTCCTCAGAGACAGACCACGGGGAGCTAGACTAGGTGTTTAGTATAGTTTACATGCGGGGCGTTTAGTTTAGTTTATATACGGGGTGTTTAGTTTAGTTTACATATGGGATGTTTAGTACAGTTTAAATACGAGGTGTTTAGTTTAGTTTACATGCGAGGTGTTTAATATAGTTTACGTACGGGGTGTTTAGTATAATTTACATACGAGGTGTTTAGTATAGTTTACATGCGAGGTGTTTAGTATATTTTACATACGGTGTGTTTAGTATCGTTCACGTTCGGTGTGTTTACTATAGTTTACGGGCGGTGTGTTTACTATAGTTTACATACAGTGTGTTTAGTAGAGTTTACATCCGGTGCGTTTAGTATAGTTTACATGCATGGTGTTTAGTATAATTTACATATGGGGTGTTTAGTATAGTTTATATACGGTGTTTTAGTATAGTTTACGTGCAATGTGTTTAGCATAGTATAGTGCGGGGTGTTTAGTATATTTATCATACAGTGTGTTTAGTATAGTTTTCATACTGTGCGTTTAGTATAGTTTATGTACGGTATGTTTAGTATAGTTTATGTACGGTATGTTTAGTATAGTTGTCATGCAGTGTGTTTAGTATAGTTTACATGCGGTGTGTTTAGTACAGCTTACATGCAGTGTGTTTAGTATAGCTTATATGTGGTGCGTTTAGTACAGTTTACATGCGGTGTGTTTAAGATAGTTTACATCCAGTGTGTTTAGTATAGTTTACATAAGGTGTGTTTAGCATAGTTTACATCCGGTGTGTTTAGTATAGTTTATATAACGTGTGTTTAGTATAGTTTACATACGGTATGTTTAGTATAGTTTACATACGGTGTATTTAGTATAGTTTACATCCGGTGTGTTTAGTATAGTTTACGTAAGATGTGTTTAGCATAGTTTACATGCGCGGTGTTTATTATAGTTTACATACGGGGTGGTTAGTATAGTTCACATACGGGGTGTTTAGTATAGTTTACATATGGGGTGTTCAGTAAAGTTTACATTTATTTATTTCGTGTCGCATTTTTCACCATCTATCATTTTCAGTAGAATTTTAAACATAATTCTTATGTACAAGGTAGACAGATAGGTATATAGAGAATGACAGAAAAGCAGATGGACAGAGAAACGGACAGAAGACAGACAGACAAATACAAACATATATAATGTACCTTTTTTTATTTTCAAGGAAAACAATTGACGCCAATAATGGATGTGAAGACACAGACAGAAAGAAACAGACCTACAGACAGACAGATAGACAGACAGACAGACAGACAGACAGACAGAGAGATAGGTAGGTAGGTAGGTAGGTAGGTAGGTAGGTAGGTAGGTAGATAGGTAGATAGGTAGATAGATAGATAGATAGATAGATAGATAGATAGATAGATAGATAGATAGATAGATAGATAGATAGATAGATAGATAGATAGATAGATAGATAGATAGATAGATAGATAGATAGGGCGGCGAGCAACAAATGGTTTACGTTGAGCAGTGTGGTGGGAAGAATTCTCAATTAAAATATCTGACATTTAGGACTTGTGTACATAAGATAACTCACCTTCCATCCACAGCTGTTGACTTTCCCTTGTGGCTCTCCATTGTTTTGGTGGGAGCGGTTGGAACGATATACACAGCCATCGTAAGTTACAATTGTCTCTGCCACTGCAGGTTACCATTCCCTCAGTGGTGACGCATTTTTTGGACAGATTCTTAGGAAGTGCTGTCCTTCTACCCTTTACGTTATCTCTCTTTTCGTTCGTCTATATACCTGTCTGCCTTCCTACCTACTTACTTACCCGCCTTGCCTCCATATCTGGCTATCAATAAATCAGTACATCTATCCATCCATCTGTCTGCTTGTATATCTATATGGCTATCTATCCGTTCTTCTATCTTTCTATCTATACGTACCTTTCTACTTCTATGTCTGTCCGTACATCAACTGACTGTCTTTTTTGTCTGTCAGTCCTTCAGTCTATAACACATACGCTTTTACTTTTGTTTTATCTGTTTAGTACTTGTGCGTGAATGTATTGTTACAGGCTTTTCTTTAACTCGCAACGTATGTCACCCTGTTGTCACCTTCAAATCTTGCAATCGATTTTTCAATCACTTCCAGATGAGCAATAGCTCTGAAAATTGGCACAGTTGTGTACTCCCCATGACAATACAATAATCAGTCGTAAAAATAATAAAATTAATAAAATTGAAATTAATATTAATTCTTTTTTTGGTATAAAAAAACCATCACTAAAATGGGTGATAACTGCAAATAATCTAGGTGTATTCTTTCCAACAAGATTGTCTCTCTTGAAACTTCACCAACCCCCCCCCCCCCATCCCCCCACACCCCCCCCCCCCCCCCCCCCCCCCCCCCCCCCCCCCCCCCCGACATACACACAACTGACAAATACATTTAAAAAAATGTAATTTACAACATTTATCAAAATATTTTTAAAAAAAACAGCACGTACATAGAACACGCTGGAGGTCATTTATCATAAACCAGACATTTGTACGCAGCAAGAGAGATGATCTGCCGAGATTAATACGATGATGAATTATAATTTTTTTTCTTTTCTTTCCGTCTCACCATTTATTGTATCTATGATGTAGGCGAATAATTAAATTCGTAAATAGGAAACCCTCACAAAAAATTGATAGCAATATCGTTCTGTTTCATATCACGATAATCCAATATGTATTCATAGTTATAGTTAAAGTAGCCCCTTCAGTCATGACTGAATGTGGGAATTTACCCCTGGTGTGATAGCTCTCAGTTGCTTTTTTCCTGATGTTCCTTTCACCGTGTTCTTTTCTCTTCTGCTTGTTGTGAGAGCTTCTTTTCGCCCAATCTAAGATGACGCCGTAGGGTGCATATCCACTTGATGCGATCTGTAGCTTCATCTTCCCAGGTTGCTGGAATTATGTCCAGTGCCTTCATGTCTCTCTTGCACACATCTTTGAACCTCAGCTGCGGTCGCCTAACTGTTCTTTTGTCATCTGTCAGTTTTCCGTAGAAGATATCTTTAGTGTCTTCCATGCGGCGGACATACCAAGCCAGTGTAGTCTGCGCTGTCTAAGCAGTGTATGCATGCTTTGAAGGCCAGCACGTGACAGCACTTCGACGATGGTCACTTTGTCCTTCCAAAGAATACCAAGAATGACACCGTAGATGGAACGTATTGAGCCTTCTTTCTTGATGTACTCATATCAAACTTGAAAGAACAGATGAAAAAAATCAGCGAAGAATCACGAAAAACCGTAACTGACTCTCTTGATTACCTGTTTCATAATGATTCACAATCAGTTAGTTCTATACCTCTAAACCATCTTTCCATTTGCTTCATCAAATTATCCGCTGCCGACCCAACGAATGCAAGCCAACAGAAGCGAGAAAGACCTGGAAGGAACTGTTGTAGCTTACCCAAGTTCAAATGGGTGAAGTGTGTCAGTGCATTATGCCCCAAATAGGGAGTTAGGCGAATGGAAAAAAGAAGATACTTTTAGTAAATAATTAAGAAAGTAGGGAAGTTGCAAAGCGGATTGTACTCTCAAGCACTGCAGATGTGCTCATCAGGCATACGTTTTTGCTTGTTTTTTTTTGTTTTTTTTTAAAGGCTGATAACCGGCAGAACAAAAATTATCAGCAAAATGCAAAAAAGTCCCATCCTTTAACATAATTTCGAGACGTTAATTTGAACCTTTTGACAATGCACCTTCAAGTTCGGATTAAGTGCACTTAATATTTCAGTATTTCAACATTTACTTTCAGGGTGGCATCAAGAGTGTAATATGGACCGATGTCTTTCAGACGTTCATCATATTTGGTGGCATCATCGTTATTCTAGTAAAGGTGAGTTTTTTGCTGAGAGAAAAAAAAAACGATGGTGTCTGTTAACGGTTCTTTTACAGCAAGTGTCCGCAACCGGTCGATTTTGATCTAGCGGTGGATCTTAGCGGATCATTTTGGTAGATCTCTGGATGACGTAGGGGAAAAACTATTTTTAACCTACGTAAATTTCGAACTTGCTCTCTCTCGCCGGCACTTATTAGCGGCTAAAAATCAAATACACACTGTTTTTACCATTTGCCTTTGCTTATGCGTCATGGGTGAAACACACGTTGAGTAAGAATTTTGATAGCATTACAAGGCGGTCCATGTTCTGAGGATCCCAATAGCGAGGAACGTGGGGGGGAAGAGGGTATCACGAGAAACGTGGAGAGAAGATCTGGAGACAGAAGCGCAAGGGGTAAAGAAGACAGGAAAAGATCTTGAGCAGATGGTACAGAACAGCAGGACTTTGAAGAAATTTATTGAAGGCCTACGCTGGATGGCCTCGTGTAATCCCCGGGTGGTCTCTGAAGAGACAAAGAGAGAGAAGGCCCACTTCACCCCCAGGCAATGTCGCACAAGACGGCTAATATTAGATTGTGCAACGGAGCTGGCAATCTCATTATACAAAACAGTTTGCCATAGCAACCACCACTGCAAGGAGCATGTGAATGCTTGGTGCAAGCTTCCAGCAAGGAGACCAGCTACAGTGGTGGCTCCGTACTCCGCAAGGAGCGCAAATTAAAATGATGATGCCTTCTAAGAGCATTTATTCTATGGCACATTGGATGGTCTGTTAGTCTCTTAAACAGGACGATCTAAAAATCACTACTGTCACAGCGCTATATCGCAGTGTATCTTAGGTATTGTGTTCGGCCAAAAGCCAGCCGGGCGAGGCCAGGGCTTGCCGAACTGGTGTGTCATGTGACCACCGGATGTCGGGGGAAAAGGCGCAAAGTTTGGACAGTCAGAAACTAGCCGTGGTCCAGAGTGGACGGATATATTTCCCTTTTTCCAGCGAGATTGCTGTGCGGTTCATGTGATGGACTATTAATGGAGTACTTGCCATATTTCGGTCCTGGTTGTTAATGACGCGATAATGCTAGAGCAGTGTAGTGTCTAGTTTGCATTATCTACAGGCCGTAGATTAATAAGTTGTCAATGATCTGAGTGGGTCATTGTCTCAGTTTTTTGCCGCTCAGGTGAGCGATATTCATTGCAGTGTTTTCAGTGTAAAGTCGTACTGTCGTGTATGATGATGATAGGTTACGCTGCTAAGGCAAGTTTATAGTGGCATTTCATTATTGTATTTGATGCGTTTATTGGCCGCGTGAGGCCTTATTGTATTGTGCATATATTAAAGGGAGGTTCCTGTTAAAGGTGTTCATTTCTATTGTCAGCCATTGTTGTGTGGTATACTCTTGGAAGAACGAGCCTTTAGTTATTATTACAAATCCACACTGCACTGGTGGAACCACAATAAATGGGTTCTTGACAACTACCATATTTATAAATTCTTACATTCTCACTTGTATCAATTTGGTATACACCAAAATATAAATATCAAATATATAAATGTCAAAACACGAGGCAATAACTATCATTTGACAGTTTGTTTTATTTTTATTTGTTTATTTCCAGAAATAAAATACAAAATGGTTAAAACAGTACTGACGTTAAAATGGAGAAAGTAAAAATTTCCGACCGCTATGACGTCATGTGTTTAACAGGCCGGATCTCATGTTCAGCTGTTCTATTAAGGCGACATAGTATCTAGTGTAATGAAATAGCAGTTAACGCTCTTTATTTTGACTTGTGTGTCATAAAAATTAGAGTGATAGGAGTGAAGAAGTAAAAATTACAAAAAAATTAGGAGTGAATTTTCAGTCACCCTGTAGATAAATATCTTGAGACTTAATCAAAGTCAAATTGTAGAAACATTGTTCAGACTCTGATCTTTCTAAACTATTTAACACACCATTTCTCACTAACTTAAGGCTTGCTCTCATTGAGGCATCTTTACACATATTGGCAATTAACATATTATATTGCCGGTTAAGCCAAAGGTTGAAACAGCATAATGTCTTCTCCCACCTACTCTCATCACAGGAATCTGGATTGAAGAACACTTCTCGATACTCACTGAGAGCTACACTTGAACTGACCTTTTAACCTCTGTCTGCTATCAGCTGTATTGCTACTAGAATTCACCCTTTCACGATTAACCCGCTTCCGTTCATTACAAACGACATTAACTCTGAACTCAGGTGTGGTTAACTGTTATCTGCACCTCTGCGCTTTCATTCTGGGCAATTAAACTATGTTAGACAACTCCTGCAAACTATTTCTTAATATAAATGTTCAGGATTACCCCCCTTTGACGTTAAATAGAATGTTACAATTTGGTTAGCAAATGCATCGGCTCAAACAGACCGAGACAAGTGGAATACTCAACTCTTCGATACTTGTATATACAGAAGGCAAAAGATTAATTTTATTTAAGCACCATGGCTGGCCCAGTGGCTTTGTGCGGGATTTTTTTTTCCCTTATAACACAACATAAGGACCACTTAGCGTTAATGTATGTTGATCTTTTTTATGAATTTACCATAACAATGATAACTGTAAATAACATTTGTGTTCAGCCATGATACTAAGATCTAACACAAGAAGAATGTTTAAATGAATTATATAATACATCTGGAATAGCGCAGGCAACACGATTCACTTCAAGATATGCAAATAACATTGAGCAAGAAATTAAAACCGACTGTCACGAACAAATTAAATAATAAAACTGCCGGAACTGATGGGATAAATAGCTGAAGGAATCTGAGGAAAGCAGAGTGAAGTGGTTAGTTATTATAATTTATATAACTTTGAAAAGCCCACAATGAAATAAAGGAGAGTACCAGGTAATGGGCAGAAAACTATTATTGTGCCCAAATGAGAAAAGACGTGAAAGATCATTCAGAGCCGTTTTCTTTCTCGGTTGTCTTGGAATAATATTTAGTAAATTACAGAACAAAACATAAAACGAAGTGTGGAACCAGCACTTTGTCAAGTTCAGTTAAGATCATTAAGAGTTAGGACAGTCACGAATGCAATATTCGCACTAAGACAGCAAATGTAAATTTAAAATATATAAAAATAGAAACACACAAAAAATTATAAAATATAAACAGGAAGTTTAATGTGTACTAGTAGAAGGCTTTTGACCAAGTCAACAGAGAAACACAGTGGAAGGCGCAAGAAGATACGAAATCAAAGTACGGCTTTTGGATTATACTCGTACAAGAACTTTGTATAAAGAATTCAAATGTGCTGTAAGAACTAAAAGACCTCTTTCACCGTGTTTTGCCGTATACATTTGAAACATACAAAGATGTGAACCACCATCACGGCTTTTCATCATCTAACATGTAAGGATAACTTTTTTTCAAAAAATCCAAACAAACAATCCTCACCGTCGATCCCAAAGGAGCATGGAGTCACCACAGCAGCTGCTCCCTTCTGGTAACCTTCATCAATTCATTCATGTGCTTTTGCAATAGTGGTTTGTGTAGCAGTTTTCTTGACATCATGCACAACCTCAGACAGCACGACTACGGCATCAATATAAATCATGTTATTTAAACGAAGTACTCGCTGCTAACGAACAGTGTATATCTGGCAGAGACAGTGCACAACTAGACAAGCATACACATCTCCTTAACACCAGCTGTCACAAGCATGACATGACGATCAACACAGAGTACACAACAATAATTCACTGTAAGTAAAGTCAATAAAACGCCAAAAGAGAAAAAAACATTGATGCTGGCAAATTTAACAAAGACGAGTAGAGAGTAAAAATACTTTGGTATTATGTTTTCCATGAACGGAAAGATTGTTAGAAAAATGTCTGATGAAACAAAGAATGAATAGGTAAACTACTCCATCAAGCAATCCGTGCGAGGAAACTAAATTGAGATTGTACGTGGCCCTGGCAAATTCCTCATGTAAAATAGGCGTGAACTGAACAATTTAAATGTCTAACGCATCTCTAAAAATGTATCCCAAAAATAGTAAACCTCCATAGAAGCCTCGAATTTTCAGGAACCGTTGTGGATATACTGTCCTGGCCATACAAGAGTACTCGACAATTGAAGAGTTGACAGACTAGCTTCAAGAGCACCTGTAGTAGATGCATTGTATAAGGCAGAGATACTGAGGGCAATTAATGATCGCCTATTAGAGAATGACACTGCAATCGATGAATCATCAAGGCTAAGATTTGGCATCAAATGTAAGACCAGCAAGGATGAACGTATAAGAGGATGCGTCCGGCGTGTATACAACCAACGCGCAACAAGAACGACTAGCATTTATACCCTTTGAATTTGCTGAGGGAGACTGGATACCTGTAAGTTTGCCCGAAGTACAGTGACGTTGATTCTGAACAATAACAACAACATCTATCCCAAAAATTTCTTACAACTGATTAATTTGCAGCTGTTTATAGTATTCAACAAATGAGCGTCATGTCCTTCTGATGACCTATTAAAACTTTCGGAATCACTACTAAAGGGGCTACAGGTACCGGAATTATTCGAACTCATTATCTGGGCACACAATGAGGTTAATATGATGTGTTGTAGAGTCTTTCTTCAAGCTACCACGTACAGAATAACTGTATTTTAATATCTGTATACTTCATTATTGTTTCTCTTTGTTAAAGGGGTCCTTAGATGTTGGTGGCATCAGCAGAGTTTTCGAGCTAGCTACAGAAAATGGAAGGATTATCTATGACGAGTAAGGACTTACTATCTACTCTATTATCATCATCATCATCATCACTGTCGCCGTCGATGTCATCATGTTTTACTGAACCTTTTCAATAATAGAACTGAATATATAATATACTTCAGAAAGAAAGAAAGAAAGAAAGAAAGAAAGAATCAAAACTATTGTGGAAATAAATCGTGTTTGAAAGACCGTGGGCACGGCCCTTTTCCTGAATCTGATACATTATATCAGACTGTCCTGCTAACAGGTGAGCTGGAGTTTGCAACACGACATAAGGTGATGAAATCTATAAAGTTTTATTTTTCAATTTAACAGCTCACTATCCAATCATTTATTCTCTACTAAGTGGCAGGATGCTTTCAAAATCAGTTTAAGTAAACAAAATGACAGATCATGTTAAAAAATAGTAGTTTCATCCTTCCAGATTGCTGGATTTATATGCCCAGTGCATTCATGTCTCTCTTTCAAACATCTTTGAACATCAGCTGCGGTCGCCCAACTGTTCTTTTTCCATCTGCCAGTTCTCCATAGAAGATATCTTTAGGGATGCGACCATCTTCCATGTGGCGGACATGGCCAATCCAGCGGTAAAATGTCCTCTCCCAGGCGCGAGCTTGGGCACAGTTATTTGGAGATCAAGCTGTTGCCCATGCAGCATGATTCTCCCTCTCCACGTAACTGGAAGGTCCAAAGGAACAGCAGTGGCTGATACAGTTTGGTAGCAGCCACGTCGCAAGAATGGAGCCGCGGTAGCATAGTGGTTAGTGCACTGGCTTCCTAGCGCAGTGGTCTATGGTTCGATCCCCAGATGAGGCGGAAAAATTTTTAGGCCACAAACGGCTCCTGGGTCGACCCAGCCCCAAATGGGTACCAGAGCTACTCTGGGAAGGTTAAGGCGGCCGGCGTGATGCCGACCACATCACCCCTCGTGTGCCGACGGTCAAGATAATATGGGCCTAACACCATATTCCCAATATGCCTAAATGGGCGTGTAACGGGTTCCTTTTTTTACGTCGCAAGAGTTGCCAGAATAATGTCGAATCAACATTAGACTGCCTTAGGAACTCCAACTGCGGATTTATCATCAAGGTTTACTTCCGAAGCCCTTCCTGTAAACGGATATTCCCGTAAGGCAGCGGAAGTTTGAAATAAGAGTTATACCTTCTCCTAGATAGGTTACCACCGAAGGATCACGAGCCCTATCTGCCCGGATTACCTGTTTTTGCCAACTGCTGTTTATTCAGTATTCACAGCTTACCCCTATATCTTCTTCTTCTTCTTCTTTGATCCACTGTCACTGAGCGTCGGCTCTTTGTGACCAACCCCTATATCTAGAGGTTCTTCAACCATCTGCAAACCTGGTTGACACGCCTGCTAGGAGGACAGGTTCAGCCTCCAAGCTTGATAAGTAAATGTTTAACGATCTGGCTTGTCGGATGAGTGAATGGCTAGCAACATGGTTAGCTGATAAGTAAGTGTTTAACGGTCTTAGGGTGTGTGATGAGTGAATGGCTAGCAAAATGGCTAGGCTGATAAGTGTGTTTAAAGGTCTGGAGTGTCAGAAGTAAATCGCCTCAAAGATTTAAAATTTAATACACAGTCTCATCAGATTCTGGAAGGGGGTTTAAGAAGTAAATGTTTAACGCTATGTCTTGTCTGATAAGTAAATATTGCACGGTTTGGTTTGTGTATTAAGTAAATGTTTAACGGTATGACACGTATGATAAGGAAATATTTAACGATCCTTCTTGTCCGATAAGTAAATGGGTAACGATTGTGTGAAACACAAATGGTCATTCATGGTCTATCTTGCCTAATAAGTTGTTATAGTTCGCTCTCACACAACCACATCTATTTCCTATACACCGTTCCTAGTCTGTCTCATGCTTCTCTAATCGCCACACGGTTTCTCCCACAAATAGGTTGATAAAGGCTATGCTGCCACTGTGGTGAAGTGGGATGTTATACACTCTACAAAGATATCTTAAAAGAGTCACTGATAAACTTTCAAATAACAATATGTATTCATTACTGGCATGAATGAATATGTGTCCTGATTCAACTACAAGGGAACCAGGAATCACAATCAATTTAAATTACAAGTTATGTACAGAATGTATTTAATATGAATATTGTAGTGACATATATTATTACAAATGTTCTATGTGTGTCAGTTGTGTAGTAGTAAAATGAGGTAATACTGGTTTTGTTTTGTTCAAGCTCTGTTGGTATTTGTCATCATGACTTCAATAGTTTGTCTTTAGGGACTAGTATTGGAGATGTTCACAGTTCCTGATTTTAAGACAAGTAAATTCCCCTCTTAATGTTAATTTTATAAAGTCATTTCAAGATGAGGGGACATAATGTTGAGCTCAGCTGGCCAACTCTGCTTATCTTGAGTGATGGCGGCAGGAAAGGACTCCTCTGCTCGAATTCTCCTCTGGGCTCAGGAGACACCTCACTGATAGCTAAAAAGACCAAGGAGTATGCTGTCCGACTCTGGATTCAGCAAAGCTCTGACCAGGTGCTGCTCACTACCATCAAGACCACTGTCCCTGAAATCAAGAAGGATGTACCTTCTACTTCATAACTAATTTATATTTTCTTTTTTACACTGATCACAATACATCACAAACATTGCGTTCAGAGCGTTAGGCCAACAGTCAGCTTCATCTGAAATACTTTATTCCAGTATTACCCTTCTTAATGGTTACTACGCCTCTGCACTTCCAGCATTATTTCTTTCTAGTCAATCATCCAGGTGTCAGTGTACTGTTGGGCCATTCCATGCCGTTTTACTTCTCTCCGACACCCTCTGTTCAGGCTGGAGCATTTTAGGCTTTACCTCACGTTTGCCACTGAACTACACATATATATACAGGCATAAATCAACAATTCACATTCAATTTTCATTAAAAGATATTAAATGGTTCAAGCTTACCACAATTCATACGAATAAACACAGATACGTTGATTAGCAATGAATTCTGGCGCAAACTGGCACAAATTTCCATCTGCTTATCTTCCAGGCTTTTATTGAGCAAAATATAGCTGGCTTCAACGCACTGATGCTTTATCAAGATCATTTAAACAAGTGGTCTCGAACTAACGCTCCCAAGTGTGTATATCAGCGAGACTGGCCAATGAGCCACGTTTCGACAAGTGTTTGAAAAAATGTTATCTTTTCCCGTCTCCCCTAACAACCAAGATAGTATTTATAGCCCGACCAATCGTGGTTAGGCTTTCATTTGTTGCGCTCCAATCAATTTGGAGTTTACATGGTAGGCTATTTCTGTAACGTAAGGTTTTTTTCAAACACGTTATAAAAAAATTTTATGAGCAGAAATGATTTTATGCTGTCAGGCACCCCCAATATTTTATTTTGGGTATAATTTATTAATTCCTGGACTATTTGCGTAACGTTTTACATATTCTTTGTCAGCAAGCCCTAAGGAACCCAAAAATACTAATTTAAAGGAGCTACGTGGCTGCGTTCAAAATATGCAATTTCTAGGATAGTCGTATAGTTGTTTTATTTTTTATGTGAGAACCGCCACCTGTCCTGCTGTACTGTCAGACTAATGTCAGGATTTCGGACATAAAACAGTAGAATGTCAGGTTTCCCCAATAAGCGTTTTTTATGATTTTAAAACCTAACTCTGGGAAAGGGTAGTGTATTTTATCACTGTCCGTCTGAAAAAGTTAGTGCTTGTAGACTTACACGCGTGATAGTAGTAATTGTGTATCGCGCGACGCGTGTTTAATGTTCGGCTTTCTGCCTCTCCCTTCTCGCTATCCTTTTGTCCATCTGTTCGTTCGTTTTGGTAACGTAATGTAGAAAAAGACATGAATGGAATTTAAAATTTAGGTCATTACGCAGTCTGCCTCTTAATGTTTTTCCAAGAAATACAGCACACGTTTCATTGAAGAAAGCGGGTATAATACAGTAAGCTTTTACTATCAACGTGAAAGCGTTACAATTTGCAGACGAAGCAGAAAACAAGGGGGATTTCGAGTACATTCCTTGTGACAGCACTGTCATTTTACCATTGCTCTTTTCTTTATTATATGTATTTATTAGGCTTTATATTTAATTGATAATTTATATATGTGGATTAGAATATTCCATGACACCTCCCCTCTTAAAACAGACATTATATGTCAGTCCTTTATTCTATATACACATAGAGAAATTTATTATTATTTCTGGGGTTTACGGTGATTCTCATCACACGGATGGCGGCTTAAAAAATCCGCTCCCAGATTGGTTTTTCCAGATATATATTCAATGCTAAAATTATATGGAGCCAGAAGCAAAGACCATCGGAGTAACCTAGAGTTCTCATGCTTAGCCTGTGCTAAAAACGATAAAGGTTTGTGGTCAGTTTGCAACTTAAATGCCTTCCCATATAGATAAATATTGAATTTCTTTATTGCCCATATTACTGCAAGACATTCTTTTTCGCTAGTTGAGTAGTTGATTTCAGCTTTATTCAACTTTCTGCTAGCATATGCCACTGGGCTTAATTCCCCATCCAATGCATCTGATTTCTGTAGTAAAGTTGCACCTAACCCAATATTACTTGCATCCGTCCTTACTATGAATTCTTGACTTAAGTCAGGTAATTTCAAAATGGGTTTACTTGTGAGCTTTTCCTTCAATTCTTGGTAAGTCATTTCACATTGTGGTGTCCATGTAATGCGATCTGGAAGTCCTTTACGTGTCAATTCCGTTAAAGGTGCACATATGGAATTAAAGTTTTTGATATACTTCTGGTAGAAACCACATAATGAGACAAAGGATCTCACGTCCTTCTTGGTTTGTGGTCTCGGGGCTTTCTGTAGTTTCTCTAAATTCTTTGGGTCAGGGGTCATGTTTCCCTGATAAACTGTGTGTCCCAAAAATTCCAATTCTTTACATCCAACGCAACATTTGGTTGGACGGGCTGTTAAATTTGCCTCCCTAAGTCGATCAAACAGCATGTTCAGAGAGTCAATGTGTTCCTCAAATGTTTCTGTTGCTATAAGGATATCATCCATAAAATTTGTTATACAGGGATTATTCAGAGGATCCAATAATTTTCTCATCATTCTAGAGAAGACACTAGGCGCATTCTTCAATCCAAATGGCAATCTATTAAACTCATAGTGTCCTTCTGAGGTACTAAAAGCTAGCTATGGTCTAACCTCAGGCTTTACTGGAATCTGATAGTATCCTTTACTCAGATCCACTTTTGAGAAATATTTAGCTTTATTTAGTCTGGCAAACAGCTGATTTGTATCCGGCAATGGATCCACCTGTCCTTCTGTAATAGCATTCAGTCTCCTGTAATCTATACAGAGTCTATGTTCTCCAGAGGGCTTCCTTAAGAGTACAACACCGGAACTATACGAAGACTCACTGTGCGAAATAATTCCTTCCTTCAATAGATAGTCTATCTCTTCCTTCAAAGCTTTTTCCTTAGCAAACGGAATCGAATATGGTTTCATACAGACAGGTGTGGAGTCTATGAGTTTCATATCATATTCCAATAGGTTTGTATGCCCTGGTCGGTCTGTTAACACCTCTGCATGATTATTTAGAACCTGTTGCACTCTCTCTTTCTGAGTTTTCGTTAAATGTGTACTGATTTTCACCTGTGCTGCTGTCTCACAGGGGTGTAATGGATATTCAAATGATGAAAGTGGTTCCTTTTTCATCTCCATGGCGATGGACAAGGTCAACAAGTGTGTCTCTTCCTGATGTTCTCTTTCCAAATATTTCTTCAGGAGATTCACATGATAGATTTTTTCTTTCCCCTTCTTATCTATCTTATAATTTGTTCTAGACACCTTCTCTAGAACTGTATATGGACCCTGCCATCCAATTTGTAACTTATTCTGACTCCCGGGCAAAAGAAGCAGTACCTTCTCTCCCACAGCCAAATTTCTGTCTTTCGCCTTCCTGTTATAATAGGCAGCATGTTTCTTCCTGGCTTGTTTCAAATTTTCATTGGCAAGTTTCCAGCCAGTTTTCAACCGAGTGGTCAGCTCATTCACATATTGGTATGAAGATGTAATGTTTTCCTCTGCCTTTTCATCAGTCCACGTTCTTAACAAAGCTACATATGGACCTTTAATTGTGTGGACCTATTTGTCCATGCACCGGTATGGTCTCTTCCACTCGAAGCTTTATAGTGATGATTTTTCCTCCCAGAATTATCATTCACAAAACGACCGCTACCAATTTTTCTTTTGGGGCTGTCTCCCCACTTAAAATTCTTGATGAGAGATTTCCTCTCTACATCTTCTTCCTCCAGTTTGTTTAAGTCCGATTGAGGGATTTTCGGCTTATCCTGGGGTAAGACATCTTTTTGCACTCTCCGCATAGTGGCCATTGTAAAACAGTTAAGTGAAGCTTGTCCGTGAAAAGGGGCTTCCCATTCCATTTGGTCCACTTTATCAAATCTATTTTTCTTTTTATTATTAGGCCTAATTTTGCCCCGTGGCGTGTCCAGGTCCTGATCCATGTTCCCACTTGTGGGTGTTCCCTCATGTGCTATGCTACACCTTTCTACAAAATTCTCAATGTCCCATCTTGCTTTGGGCCAATAATAATTGTGAGCCACCTTTTGAATGATGGTACCTATCTTCTCATGGTCCCCATCTGGTTTCACATGTAGGCTCCTTATTAAGTCTGTCCTATATCTTTTTGGAAGAACCAGCTGTCCGTGACCATTGGATCTAGCTCCAGTCTTCCTATACATCAACTTGTTTTTCATGTAAAAATCTCCCTTGCCTGGAGTTGTATGACAAGTTGACAATTTTCTGAAACAAGGCTTGAGTGTTTTATCCCCAGCCTGTGCCTTCCTCATCTCTTCTGGAGTGGTATCTAACATAATATCCTCCTCCTGTCTTGAGGTCGACCTGACCTGAAGGGTTGCCATATACACAGGTTTCCTTCTGCAACGGTCAGTGTCATGATTGTCCATCTGACAATTTTTACACCACCTTTTTCCTTGGTTGAAAGATTTTCTTTCATCATATTTCCTTTCATCGAATTGTGGGAATTTATTTTTATTGTCATACCGTGGCCTATCAAATTGGTGCTTACCTTTATTTTGATCCCTAGGATCAAATTTATTAAAGTTCTGTGGTGCCCTAAAGTTATCCACCTGTTTCTTTTTATTACCTGTTACCTCTGCTTGAGCTGCTTGATACCTTTCAGCAACATTTAGCAACTCACCCAGCCTCTCTGCACCTTGTTCCATGAGAAACTTTCTCAGGTCTGGAGCCATGGACTCTCTTAGTTGCTCTATAAGGACCATTTCCTTAAGATCTTGGGTTTTCCCTAGAGAAGTCCATTTCTCCAAGTATGTCTCTATTCGTGCAGAGAACTGGTGATAGGTTTCACCTGACAGTAGTTTAGCATTCCTAAATTTTTTTCTGTAAAACTCTGCATTCTTTTCATACCTTAACAAAAGAGCCTGCTTTAGCATGTCATAATTTTCCTGATCACCTCTGCTCATTTTTGCAAAAACTTCATAAGCTGCCCCACGAAGTCCCTGAGATAACTTTAAGCTCCACCTTTCTCTCTCCAACCCATACGTGGTAGCTAATAGTTCATACCTATTTATATAGCTCTCAATATCATCGTCTTTCTCAACAAAATGATCTAAATGAAAATTCATAGCTGAGATTGAGGCTCCTTGAGTAACCGTAGCATCAGAGGCAAAGGGACTGGCACCATTTTCAGGAGCATGGCCTTGAAACTCAAACTCCCTTAGTCGTAACTCATGTTCCCTTTGTAATCTTTTATCTTCTGCTTCCCTTTCTGCAGCTAATTTCCTCTCTTCCCTTTCTGCAGCCAATTTCTTCTCTTCCCTTTCTGCAGCCAATTTCTTCTCTTCCCTTTCTGCAGCCAATTTCTTCTCTTCCCTTTCTGCAGCCAATCGTTTGTCTTCTCTTTCTGCCTCCAATTTCTTAGCCTCAGCCTCAATCTGCAACCTCTTAGTCTCAGCCTCAGCTTCAAACTGTAACTTCTTAATTTCCCTTTCAGCCTCTAACCTTCTTTCGGCTTCTTTTTCTAATCTTCTTTCTTCGCGTTCAATAAATTTGTCACATTCCGTTGTGACATAGGCAACCATAACTTGCCCATCTAATCCTAACTCTTTTGCAGTCTGAACCGCAGCAGATCGAAATTTGGCCAGGTCCGCCATTGTCTATCAGGTAACTTAATACAATGTCTAACCAACAATTCAATCTCTAATGGACAACACAGGCACCGTGAGCTCAACCTTATTTAATTCCACCCAAGGATACCTTCTAATTCTTATATTCCCTGAAGTGAATTACCCCCAATATTTTTAATAGTTAAAGATTCAAAATCCCAAGAGCGAGACCCCAATATATGTGGTGAAGTGGGATGTTATAAATACTTATAGGGAACTTAGTGTACTGACTGAGATCAGCTGTGAAGGTATCTATATCTATTAAGAGTAGTGTATTATAGATAACCTTACTTGCTACCACATATCTATATATCTCAGTCAGAATTATGCTGGAATAGTGTGATGCTACGTTATGTGTCTAGGGTATGTGTATGATGAAGTGTAAGTCACAACAACAGACAGATAAAACAATTTAATTTAATCCACTACTCTTGACAACACTGTGACACTCACATACATATAACACTCTACAAAGATATCTTAAAAGAGTCACTGATAAACTTTCAAATAACAATATGTATTCATTACTGGCATGAATGAATATGTGTCCTGATTCAACTACAAGGGAACCAGGAATCACAATCAATTTAAATTACAAGTTATGTACAGAATGTATTTAATATGAATATTGTAGTGACATATATTATTACAAATGTTCTATGTGTGTCAGTTGTGTAGTAGTAAAATGAGGTAATACTGGTTTTGTTTTGTTCAAGCTCTGTTGGTATTTGTCATCATGACTTCAATAGTTTGTCTTTAGGGACCAGTATTGGAGATGTTCACAGTTCCTGATTTTAAGACAAGTAAATTCCCCTCTTAATGTTAATTTTAAAAAATCAGTTCAAGATGAGGGGACATAATGTTGAGCTCAGCTGGCCAACTCTGCTTATCTTGAGTGATGGCGGCAGGAAAGGACTCCTCTGCTCGAATTCTCCTCTGGGCTCAGGAGACACCTCACTGATAGCTAAAAAGACCAAGGAGTATGCTGTCCGACTCTGGATTCAGCAAAGCTCTGACCAGGTGCTGCTCACTACCATCAAGACCACTGTCCCTGAAATCAAGAAGGATGTACCTTCTACTTCATAACTAATTTATATTTTCTTTTTACACTGATCACAATACATCACAAACATTGCGTTCAGAGCGTTAGGCCAACAGTCAGCTTCATCTGAAATACTTTATTCCAGTATTACCCTTCTTAATGGTTACTACGCCTCTGCACTTCCAGCATTATTTCTTTCTAGTCAATCATCCAGGTGTCAGTGTACTGTTGGGCCATTCCATGCCGTTTTACTTCTCTCCGACACCCTCTGTTCAGGCTGGAGCATTTTAGGCTTTACCTCACGTTTGCCACTGAACTACACATATATATATACAGGCATAAATCAACAATTCACATTCAATTTTCATTAAAAGATATTAAATGGTTCAAGCTTACCACAATTCATACGAATAAACACAGATACGTTGATTAGCAATGAATTCTGGCACAAACTGGCACAAATTTCCATCTGCTTATCTTCCAGGCTTTTATTGAGCAAAATATAGCTGGCTTCAACGCACTGATGCTTTATCAAGATCATTTAAACAAGTGGTCTCGAACTAACGCTCCCAAGTGTGTATATCAGCGAGACTGGCCAATGAGCCACGTTTCGACAAGTGTTTGAAAAAATGTTATCTTTTCCCGTCTCCCCTAACAACCAAGATAGTATTTATAGCCCGACCAATCGTGGTTAGGCTTTCATTTGTTGCGCTCCAATCAATTTGGAGTTTACATGGTAGGCTATTTCTGTAACGTAAGGTTTTTTTCAAACACGTTATAAAAAAAATTTTATGAGCAGAAATGATTTTATGCTGTCAGGCACCCCCAATATTTTATTTTGGGTATAATTTATTAATTCCTGGACTATTTGCGTAACGTTTTACATATTCTTTGTCAGCAAGCCCTAAGGAACCCAAAAATACTAATTTAAAGGAGCTACGTGGCTGCGTTCAAAATATGCAATTTCTAGGATAGTCGTATAGTTGTTTTATTTTTTATGTGAGAACCGCCACCTGTCCTGCTGTACTGTCAGACTAATGTCAGGATTTCGGACATAAAACAGTAGAATGTCAGGTTTCCCCAATAAGCGTTTTTTATGATTTTAAAACCTAACTCTGGGAAAGGGTAGTGTATTTTATCACTGTCCGTCTGAAAAAGTTAGTGCTTGTAGACTTACACGCGTGATAGTAGTAATTGTGTATCGCGCGACGCGTGTTTAATGTTCGGCTTTCTGCCTCTCCCTTCTCGCTATCCTTTTGTCCATCTGTTCGTTCGTTTTGGTAACGTAATGTAGAAAAAGACATGAATGGAATTTAAAATTTAGGTCATTACGCAGTCTGCCTCTTAATGTTTTTCCAAGAAATACAGCACACGTTTCATTGAAGAAAGCGGGTATAATACAGTAAGCTTTTACTATCAACGTGAAAGCGTTACAATTTGCAGACGAAGCAGAAAACAAGGGGGATTTCGAGTACATTCCTTGTGACAGCACTGTCATTTTACCATTGCTCTTTTCTTTATTATATGTATTTATTAGGCTTTTGTACGCCACTGCACATGGCGCAAATGCTGGAAGGCAAGGTCAAACTGCTTTATGTGTTATAGCAGCTGTGGTTTATGTAGTAGCTTATTGTCATAACAACTTCGCCAGATATACAAGTTCACCTAAGTTACCTCTTACGACATGCCTAGTGGAAACCTGTCGTCTTTTTCTTTCTTTGCCTTTCTCAGAGATCCCTTATTATGGGTCATGGATATCTTGATAAGTTTTCTATCTGTTTTATTTTTCATTGCGCTTGTCAAACTCCAACATCTCTTTGTTCTTTTAATACATTTGATGCTATCAAAGTTCTAAGTATTGTTGCTATAGCTTTTATAGTAGCACGCATTATTATATTTAATGTTACAATAGCTGTTAGTAGTAATAATTTCTAAACATCATGACAGTTATTTTAAATCATTGCCCTGTGTGTTTCCTGGCAGTTTCTGAACAGACAAAGGATGAATAAAACTACTGCACGCTCATGCATGTCGTACACGGCAACTAATGTGAGGTTGTGCATGGAGCTGGTACCCTGATCATGTAAAACAAATTGACACAGGAACCACAACGTCAAGATCATGTGAACGTTTGGTGCAGGCTTCCTGCAAAGGGACCAGCTACAGTTGTAGCTACATGCTCCGTATGGAGCGCAAAGGAAACTGATGATGATGATATAAGTAATCACTTTAGTGTAATGTTGTAATTTGGTGTTCTAATTTTAGAATCAGTCCGGATCCTCGAGTACGTCATACCGTCTGGGGTTTGACAATTAGTGGAACTGTCTACTGGTTGAGTGCTCACTTTACACAGTCGAGTGTACAGAGGATCGTTGCTATCAAATCAAAAGAGCAGGCACGACTGTAAGTATGGAAACCATTCGCTTGCATTAACATATACCTTCATCACACTGCAGCTCCCTGTGGAACATAGGCCAACTAGTTCACGTCAAGTCTTTCTGATCTGTGCGTTCCGCTCAAAGCCTTTACATGTCTTCTTTATTCTCTTTTGGTCCATCTCCAGTTAACGTCTCTGTGTGTGTTTTTATATCTTCCTCTGTTTATCAGGGCCGTCTTTTGGACAGTGCGAGAGGTGCAGTCGCACTGGGCGCCGACCTAGGGGAGGAGTCGAAATGTATTTTGAAAAAAAAGTAAATAAATAAAAACACTAACATATTTAATGACCAAGAAAAATGAAGCAGCAAATTTAATGGTAAATAATTATTTGCTTATATGAAACTGATTGTTTTCCTACATGTCTATATTATTCCTTTAAAAAAAAAAATCAGCGCACTGAATTTAATTCATAACTTCATTCTGTTTTTAGTAAAATGCTGTAGGTAATATCACCCCCGGAAATTCAATTTGAACCAAATGAATAGCAATAAATTAAGTCTTGTAAGAGTACATACGTGACTGGGGGGGGGGGGGGGGGGGGGGGGGGGGGGAGGGGGGGGGGGGGGGGGAGGGGGGGAGGGGGGGGGTGGGGGGGGGGGGGGGGGGGGGGGGGGGGGGGGGGTGGGGGGGGGGGGGGGGGGGGGGGTGGGCGGGGGGGGGGGGGGGGTGGAGGGAGGGGGGGGGCGGGGGGGGGGGGTGGGCGCAGGGGGGGGGGTGGGAGGGGTGCTGGGGGCGGGGGGGGGGAGAGGGGGGGGGGGGGGGGGGGGGGGGAGGGGGGGGGGGGGGGGGGGGGGTGGGGGGGGGGGGGGGTGGGGGGGGGGGGGTGGGGGGGGGGGGGGGGGGGGGGGGGGGGGAGGGGGGGGGGGGGGGGTGGGGGGGGGGGGGGGGGGGTGTGGGGGAGGGGGGGGGGGGGGGGGGGGGGGGGGGGGTGGGGGGGGGGGAGGGGGGGGGGGGGGGGGGGGGGGGTGGGGGGGGGGGGGGGGGGGGGGGGGGGGGGGGGGGGGGGGGGGGGGGGGGGGGGGGGGGGGGGGGGGGGGGGGGGGGGGGGGGGGGGGGGGGGGGGGGGGGGGGGGGGGGGGGGGGGGGGGGGGGGGGGGTGGGGGGGGGGGGGTGGGGGGGGGGGGGGGGGGGGGGGGAGGGCGAGGGGGGGTGGGGGGGGGGGGGGGGGGGCGGGGGGAGGGGGGGGGGGGGGGGGGGGGGGAGAAAGAGAGGAGGGAATGGGGATCCACAAGACCTCGACCTCACCTTGAAAAATCCTTAGGGCCAGTTTTGCTGTTTCTTTTACCTACGGGGTGTAGAACATGAGCTGCCTTGTAACGCTATCAGTTAGTTTCCTCAGTGCATGTCCTATCCAACACCAGAAGTGTTTTCGTTACCTCTTGTTCCACTAATATCTGTCTAGTTCTGTCTGTCAGTTCCACATTGGTCATCTTGTCATACCATTTTAAGCCTATTATTCAGCACAGGCACCTATTTGTAAGGTCTTGGCTGTCGCTGAAGAATTAGTTATTTAAGATTGTATTTTTTTTTTAAAACCATGCACAATTAAAACTGTCCAAATTACTGGTATGCAATATTGAAATGATGCTTGTGAAGAACGTCGCCATAATGCAAGTAACAACAATTACATATATTAACTTAAAATTATAGCAACAATGCACCATAATTATAACCCATTAAGAGATGAACTAAATACTTTTTATCTATTGCTATTGTTGTCTACAATCAACATCGTGCCACCCGGACAAACTCATAAGTTCTCAGTTTCCGTTAGCAAACGTCATAATAGTATGACTCTTATTGTTCCTATATAGAGCTGGTTGAATGCACGCCTGGTGCGCCCTCTCATACGTCATCCCTGCTAATCTTACGTTTAAAACGCCTAATTCCCGTTGTTTTAGCCTTGGAGATACATCGAATGCAGTGTCGTTCTCTAACAGGCGATCATTAATTGTTCTTAGTGTCCCCGCCTTTCCGGCGTGATGTTGACCACATCACCTCTAGTGTGCCGATGGTCAAGAAAATATGGGCCTAACACCATATTCCCAATATGCCTCTATGGGCGTGTAACGGCGGGATCCTTTACCTTTTACCTCTACACCTCACGGTAGAAGGGGAACGACTAAGTAAGTAAGTCTCCGCCTTATCCATATACAATATCCCCCCTGTGAGCGCCCGCGAGGCTAGTCTGTCAGCTCTCTCATTACCGGCTACCTCATAAAGCCGAACCTTGCACTAATAACACTAGTTAGTGCACTGGCTTCCTAGCTTGGTGGTCCATGGTTCGATCCACAGTTGAGGTGTGATTTATTAGACCGCAAACGGCTCCAGAGTCGACCCAGCCTCAAGAATTGGGTACCAGAGCAACTCAGGCGGCCGGCGTGATGCTGACCACATCACTCTTAGTGTGCCAATGGTCAAAAGAATGTGGATCTAACACTATATTCTCAATATGCCTCAATGGGCGTATAACGGGATCCTTTACCTACCTTACTAATTACAAGGTAGAAACAGGAACTATTTTTTTCTTTGTATACTTAGTATTCCTATGCATCTTCGCATCATTTATCATCATCATGAGCTCCTGTTTTCATCTCCTATGAAGCATGAAGTCACCACTGCCATGTGAGGAAGCGCATGTCAAAGTAATGCTCCTGCCGCTTGTCGTATCTTTAGCAATGTATTTTTACATGATGAGGTTGTCACCACATGCACAACCTCATATTAGTTGCCTTTTACGACATGCTGGCGGGAGCAGTAGTAATTCTCTTTCTTTGTCTCTTCAGAGAATGCCCTGGATTACACGGGGGGTTTTCTCATCATTCGTTAAGAGGTCATTACACTGTTATTTAACTACTAGTGTAAAAGCCCGGTCATAAAACGGGAATTAAATTCAAAAGCACCAATACCTAACGGCAACAAAAGTATTTTTTTTAAACCACTGTGCATCACTACAGTATACGAATTACGTAGCAGCAGCGAAGATCACTATGTGTGTATACGTGGTCACACATTCTATAACTATTTTTTTCGGGAGAGTACATATAAGGGAAACTATACAATTAATGTCTAACTTTCAACCAAAGTTGATTCCCTTAGCTGGGATTTTATATATTAACTATTAATAACCCTGACCTACGCCCTGTGGAGTTTCCGGGGCTCTGCTGAGATAAATTAAGCACTACTGCTCACGCCTGTATTTCGTAAGACGCGACTGGCATGATGTTTGTTCTTGGGGTTGGCAACCTCATCATGTAAAACAAATTGTTAAAGAAACCACAGGAGCACGGGGGCTTTGATGCAGGCTTCAGTAGTTGTGGCTCCTTGTTCTGTATAAAGATCGAGACAGAAAATAAAACTTACTGCTGTATTTGTAATTTCATGAAAAACTCCTGTTATATGCCAAGTTGCCTCGTGGTAGTTCCCGGGGTTCTGTGAAGAGATGCAGAAAGAATCTGGCTACTGCACCCACAAGCATGTCGTACAGGGCTACTAATATGAGGTTGTGCATGGTAGCTGCAACGTCATGGTATAAAACAAATTTCCACAGAAACCACTGCTGGAAGAGAATGTGAATGCCTGGTGTAGGGATTCCTGCAAGACGACCAGCTGCAATGGTGGTTCCATGCTCCACAAGGAGTGTACAAGAGGATGACGATGTCGAAGATGATGACTGTCGTCTTCTCCTAGATGATGCCCTACTTCGTGATGCACTCACTGAGTTTTCTCCCAGGCCTAGCAGGTCTTTACATGGCCACAATTTTCTCCGGAGCGTTAAGGTGCGTCAAGAACATTTATTCAGTTATCACCTTTGTCGTCAACAGTGACGATGTTCATAAAGATCATGTAGAGGCGTTTGTGTTTTAATTGATATAGTTGTATTTAAGAAGCATTAGCAGCAGAAACAAGGGCAAGAAGAAAGACCGGCATCTCCGAGGAGCATTTGTGATTTAAAAAAAACCTATGTTACTGATATTACTAGAAAATGAAAGAGAAGTTATGCAGTGTTAGATAAAGACGTTACTATTTAAAAGATACAAATCGTGGACAAAACAAACAAAAATCACTGGAAACATGGTTTTACAGAAGAATGTTTAGAATTCTAGGGATGACTAGTGATTTGAATAAGGCCAACATGCAAAAATAGCTTATTATACTCAACAGAATGAGGCAATCCACTTTATGTGGTCGTGTTTTGAAATGAGAATAATTGAGTCATTTTATGTTACAAGCAAAAGAAACAGGCAAGTGCCAGTGGAACAAGAGATGAGGTGGAGGCGCTGAAGGTGGAAAGGACACACTTTGAGGAAACCTGTTGACAGCATTACCAGGCAGTCCCTTGTTCTGGAATCCCCAGGGTAAGAGAGGTAGGGGAAGACCAAGGAACACATGGAGAAGAGAACTGGAGACAGAAATGAAGGAGATGAAGTAGACATTTAAAGACCTTCAGCAGATGGCACGAGACAGTAAGACTTGGTATAAGATTGTTGAAGGCCTATGCTCCTTGTGGAGCTGAAGGGTGATGAAATGAATTAACGTGACAAGCAAATATTATGGTAAAAGATAGATAAGATGGTAGAAAACATCAGACAGCTGGTAATGTGCCAACCAGAAAAAAAGCATAAAGTGTAACAACATAATTTATAAACAGCACTATCGACCATCTCGTAGAATTTTAAACCAAAAACAATTTTAACAAACAACACAACAAGATCACTAATATGGAACTAAGGACACGAACCAGACAAGTGCCAGACGAGCAAGAGATGAGAAGATGACGCTGACAATGGATAGGACACACACTGAGGAAATCTTGATAGTATTACAAGGCAATAATTGTTGTGGAAATCCAAAGCACAGAGAGGTTTGTATGTATGTATGTATGTATGTATGTATGTATGTATATATATATATATATATATATATATATATATATATATATATATATATATATATATATACAGTACTTTGCAAAAAAAATGGCAGTCATATTGCTCAGCTAAATATGCTGAAATCTAATTAAATATGCATGTTCTGCCCCAAATTTGCACTCCACTTAAGTGAGCAAAACACTACCAAAAGTATAAAAAAAATTAGCGGAGAGTAAAGTCAACTGATAATAGAGCAGACGACAATTTCTAATTTTATTATTTTTTTTCTAAATTTCTAATACTAGTGGCAAGAAAATGGATACAAAGTCAAAGTGTATGTCAATTTCACCAGTCTTTGTATGTCAATTTCTCAAGCTTTGAAATGAAGGAAATCAAACATGTTCCAACATTTCTAAAACCTTGAACATTCCTGGAGCGGACTGACTACAAAGTTGTGGAGTAAATTAAAAGCAGGTAATGGAATCGAGCGAAAAGAAGGTAGTGGGAGGCCAAGAATTTTGGACACAAAGGACCATCGGCGTCTCGCCCAAATCGTTCGGGCTGGGCCAATGAAGAGTGTAGAAAACATACGGCAGCGCATGATCGAGTTGGGAAGCCCAGAGGTATCTAATGCTACTGTCAACAGGGAAGCTACACAGGATGAATTACACAAAAAAAGCTGGTAATTTCGTCACCATTGCTCACAGAGACTCACAAACAGATGCGATTGAACTTGTGCCACGAAAACAAAAATGTGTCATGGGACAATGCGATTTTTTCAGATGAATGTTCTGTTTGGTCTTATCCTGCTCAAATAAAATATTTGGACGAAAAGACTCTGTAACGCCTGTGTACCAGCGACCGAAACATACCCAGAAATTCCATCTTTTGGGAGGGGTGTCAGCAATAGGTGCCACCCCACTGTGTGTTTTCACAGGAATTCTCACGAAAGAAAGGCACATCGACATACTAGAGGGACACCTTCTGCCATTTATGCAGGTCATGTACCCCGATGGGCGCACATTTCAACATGACAATGACCCAAAGCATACAGCTCATACCACCAAAGCATGGCTGCAAGAGAAGAATGTGATAGTGCTGAAGTGGCCCAGCAACAGTCCCGACCTAAACCCAATTGAAAACGTTTGGGCACTACTCAAGAATCATTTAAAAAAGAGTGGACTCAGAGACGTTGAACAATTGAATAAGGCAGCTGAAAAATACTGGGAAAGTCTGACTCACAATTACCTACAAACATTTGTGGGAAGTATGCCTCGCCGCATCCAGGCTTGCCTTGCTGGAGAAGGCAACATTATATTGTACTGAAACCACTGTTAATAGATAGGGGAGATACCAATCTTCCTCTGGACATACAGTTTTTATTATTATTTGCTTCTATGAGTGTGCTGCGTTGCGAAAATATGACTGCCATTTTTTTTGCAAAGTACTGTGTATATATATATATATATAGGGTGTCCATAACAGATTGTACCCTTTTCAAAAAATTTATTCAAAAGTAAGATAATCTCTGCAAGTTTTTAAGCATACCTTACAAAGACTCAAAAAAGTGTGTATGCGCGCAGCGGGTATTTCAAGTGAAACTTTCGCAGTTTAGTTGCAACCGGTAATTGTTACATATCTCTCAACACACTGGTCAAGTAGGTGAAAAAAAAGAAATAGGTACATTCTTTTTTAGTCTTTGTAAGGTATGCTTAAAAACTTGCAGAGATTATCTTTATTTTGTGATAGAAAGCATCCTCGTACCACGTCATGGGGCCGAGAATAAATGTTTTGAAAAGGGTACAATCTTTTATGGACACCCTGTATGTGTGTATATATATATATATATATATACACAAACACATGGAAACGAGAATTGGAGACAGCCAATGAAAGGAGCAAAAAAGACATGGAAAGATCTTGAGCTGATGGCACGGGACAGGAAGACTTGGCATACGTTTGTTGAAGGTCTATGCTCCTTGGGAAGCTGTAGGGTGATTGATGATGATGATGATGATGACTGTCGACCATACGTTAAGAGAGAGAGACGTGATGGCTTACATCGGCAACACTTGCAGACTTACCACTTCTGAAAATAAATAAAAATGACCAATAGCCTTCCTCGAAGACAAAGGGAGACAAACACCAGTTCTTTGTTTAAAGCGTTATACTTCTACCTCACCGTTATTGATACAGCAGAGGCCAACAACAGAATTGCAAAGGCAAGTGCAGCTTTCGGAAGACTAAGAGTAAATGTCTGGGATCGACAATGAATTAGTGCCGCCACCAAGATAAAAGTATATCATTCAATAGAGCTCACTACTCTCCTGTATGCCTGTGAAACATGGACAGTGTATAGCAGACACGCCAAGAAGCTTAATCATTTCCACATGAGCTGTCTTCGCAGGATTCTCAGGATCAAGTGGCATGATAGAGTATTTAATTCGGAGGTCCTCAACAGAGGACATATCTCAAGCATCTACACATTGCTGCAGAGGGCCCAAATTAGATGGGCCGGACATGTTCGCATGCCCGAAAAACGACTCCCAAAGCAGTTGATGTACAGCGAACTCTCCATGGGTAAGCGAACAGTAGGGGGACAACAGAAACGCTTCAAAGACACACTGAAAGCATCGTTGGGAGACTATCGCACAGGATCGCTGTGTCTGGCGGACAAACATTACTCAAGGCGCTTGCATTGCAGAACATAATTTAGCTGATAAGGCAGAAGGCTAGCGTGCTGCAAGAAAGGTCAGAATGCACAGCAACACTACTATCGACTCTAACCATGTGTGCCCCGTACGTGGCAGGGCCTGTAGGGCCAAAATAGGACTAATTAGCCACATGAGATCACGGCACAGATGTGTCACAACTCAAGTCTGAAGCTGTTGCCATCTCCGCTTGCGATGGGCAACTATTATTACTATTATTATTGATACAGCTCAATAACTAAAACAATAAAATCATAGGTACATATATTGCGTTCTGTCTTTCCAAAAAGCTGAGCATACTTCGAATTCTGAGCAAACATTATTAATGATGCCCTGTCCCGAGGGTCTCTGAAGAGACAACGAAAGAAAGAATAGGCTACTGCAGACTCAGGCATGTCGTACAAGGCGATAAACAGGAGGTTGTGCATGGGGCTGGCAACCTCAATGTGTAAAACAAATTAAGTCACAGAAATCACTGCAACAGCCTGTTAACGCTTGGAGTAGGGACCAGCTGCAATGGTGGCTCCATGCTCCGTGCGGAGCGCAAAGGAACATGATGATGATTATTATAATTATTCGTATTATTATTATTATTAATGATCTTTTTGCTAGCAAATAACAGAACACTAATTACTAGGGGTGCATCTCATGGACAGAGAAGAAAACAAATAATGAGGTCCTACATAATCTAGGTATGAAAAGATAACTAATGAGGGAGATCAAAGTTTAGCAGCTAAAATACTTTGGCCACATAAAAAGACATACCTTGCAGAAGACCATAATAGAAGGGCGAGTTGAAGGCAAACGTGCAAGGGGAAGACAGCGCTATAAGTGGGAAGATAACATCAAGAGATGGACAGGAAAGAGTTTATCAGAGTACACCACCAAGACAAGAGACAGAAGACGTTGGAGATCCATTACAGCCAACCTTCGTTGTAGAGATGGCAGCTGATGATGATGAATTACTAGGGTTGAAAATTGATGGCGCTAACCGGAAATAGTGTCACACATGCCAGGTTAATTCTACCCCGCACAGCAATAGGACCAACGTTTTAACACTAACATGTATGAGAAAGCGCAAAGAAACATGGAAACATAGAAAACGTTATAATAAGCTAGGGTCTGTGCAGAAAAACAGTCCTCTAGAAAGAGGCGGTAGTCTGTGTATAAAATTCATTGCAGAATCCCTTGTGCTTTGGATACTCTGATTCTTAAATGAATGCACACCATAAGTCTTCTTCTTCTTCTTCTTCTTCTTCGTTCGCTCTCAAATAACCACATCTATTAATGACGTTTTGAGAAAAAGGACATTAAGTGTTCATAGTTATATTAACGGTTATAGGAGATGTGTGCAAGAGCGACTTGAAGGTACTGGACATAAACCCAGCAACCTGGAAGAATGAAGCTGCGGATAGCACCAAGTGACGATGCTTTCTACGGCGCCATCTCAAATTGGGTGAAAAGAAGCTCTCACGGCAAGCAGAGGAGAAAACGTTGGAAGGAACACCAGGAAAATAAGCAGCTGAAGGATGTCATCTCAGAGGCGCATTCCCATAGTCATAACTGACTGAAGGGGCTACTATATTATAAGAGATGGAACAAAAACTGAGTTGTGCAATCATCAAGAATCGCTTGTTACATTGTAGATTTGTTATGCCCCGTTTACGTTTGTAGCGATATCTTAAAAATGCACACACAAAACATGGAGTTAGAACAAACAAGCACTCATGGCGCGATGTGGAAATGATTTGTAACAATGAATAAAACAGCTAAAATTTGGCTCATGCTTCTTCGCATGTTCTCCAGGGATTTGAGTTTTCACTCTTTACCCTGGTCTTATGCTAAATCTAACATTTTTCTTTCCAGCACATTGTCGTCTGGTATTAACTCTCTTGCAGCTAACACTATAGAAGATTTCCTTGGTGGTATGTTGGCTAACAAGCAAGAATCTGAGTCTAAGGCTTATGGATTCGGGGGACTGGAGGAAAAAGTTGGACAATCGATGTTACCGGTTGACCATCCTAGTCCTACAACATCATTTAAGCAGAAAAAATTCACGAAGGATTACTTGAGAGTCAGGCAGTAGCTGGTTTAGACCAATACACACAGCATTGGAGAGATTGGGAGGAAGAAGTGCCAGTAACGATAGAAAATGAAGCAAGATGCATTGCGGAGCTACTTCTCTACCTGGGATGTGTATCATATAAGGGTACATCTCGGCAGCGGTTGATGTAGAAAGGGTTGAAGGTGGAGATGTTACAATAGGAATACGGTTTACAAGAAAGGTTTACGATCGCACTGAGAAAATAGGACGAAAATTTAAGAAGAAGCCCAACACAAAAATAGGGTCTTGACAACTCGCATTGCAGCAAGGACAACATCTATTGTATAGCTCTATGAAATCGGAGACAGCAAATTACAACCATGAAAGATACCGATTTCATTAGAGTAGTTCCACAGAACAGAGGACAAGAACGGGCTATGCAATGAACAAGGTCACTAAGTGGAACTGGGGGAAAAAAAACATCGGAGGACAGAAGTCCATAAGTGACAATCGATGTCATAAGACGCTGGCGATGGACAGGAGACATTGAGAAAAACCATTGAAATAGGATTACAAAGCAGTCCGTGTTCTGGAATTCTCCCAAGGTAAGAGAAATGGAGACTGAAACAACACGGAGTAGGAAACTGGGGACATATAGACCTCGAATGGATGGAACAGGACAGGACAGGAAGTATGAGGTATGCGTTGTTGAAATGCCTGTAACTCCTAAATGGAACTGTTACAGTAACGATTATCTTTGATACATTCCAGTACAAATGACTGTAATCACTATTCTTATTTATATATCTCGGTTAAGCGAAAATGTAGGTCCATGATGGTTAGAAGAACCAGATGGATACGTTTATAGGATTATCAGGAGACAATGAAAGTGTTTCTGCCATTGCTATGAACATATAGATATGCATGGAACATACAAAGACATTTTCCACACCGACACACATACATAAACACTTGATCGTACAACAAAAGTTGATCAAGAATGTATTACGTTCTCCTCACATTTGTTTTAATGTTCAATATAATGTTGCGAGCTTTTAATGAATCAAAAAATAGCTGGTTCCGTATTTGGTTGTTTCATATCTCTTAGTAATGTTCTTTAAGCACGTTGGTGTTATCATTTCCATTGCCGGTATAAGCATTGTAGTTTAATTCTGATGTGTTCCTTTTCCATGCGCATCTATAGAATATTGAAACAAATGAAAGCGGTAAGGGTTTCTGTTAAAACTTTGGCGTTGCAAACTACATTACAAAAATTCCCAATTATTGAGAGAATCGGATAGGCCAGTGCTTCTTAACCTTTCAGAGTTTGTTGCCGCTGGGATTACAGCAGGAGACGATTGAGAAACGTACCCCGCGAATAGGATCTCTACAGAAGCCTCGCACCACGTGTTCTAGCTCGTAAAAATCTCCCAAGGGTTTTACGAGTGTGATGTTTAAGATTTTTTTGGTAATAAACAATTAAATGGAGTAGGAACTGGGGATATATAGAGCCATCGATTGGATGGAAAGGACCAGGGGCACAGGACAGGGAATACGTTTTAGTTGTATGCGGGTATTATGGCCTGTTACACATAGGAACTCGCCTTCTAGAATAGCTGGAATATCTTTTGAAACCCAGTACAAATGATGGTGTGGTATCGCCCCCGTGGAGGTTCCTGCAACCCTGGTATTGAAGCACTAGTTAAGAGACAAAGATCATTAGGATTTCATGTTTTAGTCGGTAGTTAACGTAGAACCAATGGAAAGTCGATTAATAGATACCTTTTTCCTATACGGAAGTGCCGGGAGAAGTATACCATGCAGAGCAAGGAGACATATTAGACATGCATGCATACAGGACACATTTGCCACACCGATTAACATATATTAACAATACCGTCTGATCTAGAATTAATTGTAAAATGTACTGATCAGGAACAGAATTGTGAACATGGTTCTAGCTGATTGAAAAAAATAATTGACTAAGAAATGTGGTTATTTGAGGAATGGTGCTCATCTCTTGGAAAAATAAGTGCATATATTAGATAATGGTGCTCATCTCATAGAAACAGAATTAGATGAATGGTGCCCATCTCATGGAAACAGAAGTGGAGATATTAGATAAATAGTTCCCATCTCATGGAAACAAGTGAATATATTAGATAAATGGTGCCCATCTCATGGAAACAGAAGTGGAGATATTAGATAAATAGTTCCCATCTCATGGAAATACAAAGTGGTATATTAGATAACTGGTTGCTCATTTCCATTGAAACAGAAGTGGAAGATATTAGCATGTAATGTTCCATTCTGATGGAAAAAGTGGCTGTATTAGATAATGGTGCCCATCACATGGAACAGAAGCGGATATATTAGATAATGATACTATCTCTGTAGTGACGGATCAAAAAGAAAAAAAATATGACTGGAAAGGCTAAGGAGACGCAATTGGGGGGGGAAACGGAGAAAAGTCACGTTTCCCAAGTTGACATAAAAAGTAAGCAACTTCACAGAAGGGACCCTAGATATGTTACGCCACAGTCATTTATTGGACGCTTTTGCGATACCAAGCTTTTGATTTGAATGGAGCGGTAAAACGCAGATGTTAGGAATATTACAAAAATTAAAAAGTAATTTTTTCTTAATATTAATGTTAGGAATATAAAAAATTAGCTGGCCGGATGGCCTATTCTGAGCAGTGAACTAAGATGGTCTTAATTTTACAAACGGATAGATAATATTGAAGATAATGACAAAAGACAGTGTAGTTCACATCATCGACAGACTGTGTTGAATAAAAAAAAGTGTCGCAATTTGCACACAAAAACACGACCTTGGACGCAGGTGTTCAAATTTACTTAGTATGGAGGAGAGGGTTTTTGAGCGGTAGCTGTGTCTAAATATAACTTTTAACGACAAAATTTTGGAGGGGAGAGAAAGGTTGGTTCAAAAATCAAGCACATTTTTTTTAGAAACACAAGTAGAGACGGACAGACTAACAGATAAACATCCATACTTGACTGAGCATGACTGAAATGACTTTATGGTAGGAAATTTGAAATTTAAAATAAACCGAGGCAGTGATTGGCCACAGACAATCATATCATTAGCGCTCAGACGCGAAAGTGGGGCCATTCTTCAATAGTTGTTCAGTGATAGACACAGATTTTAAAGTGTGGTGATTCCATATGAAAGCAAGTGAAATAAATTTAGGGACGCCATACTATAGCCAGCAGCTCAGCTGAGTTTTGCTAGCAATTCTGTGTTATTTATTCATAATCTGAGCTGCGAGTTTCTGTCGTCAACAAAGCAGTGTCTATTCAGTTGGTGACTTACTCGAGTGTATCTGTACAGTATTTGTGACAGAGACCACCATTGTTGCCCGCCAGCACGGAGAGGTGGGACCACCTGATTTCAGCACCAGAGCGACAACCACCAGATGAGTGAGCCTCTGGTCTGCTGGACTTTCACCAACGCCCTTTAGTTACTAAGAACCCCATAAAGATTCCCACCATTTTCTGGACACTGTGTAGTCAATATAGACAGGTGTGATGAGGCCACCCCAACAGCACAAACAGTACTATCCTCCCAAGTAGATGAATACTAGAACATTTTAATAAAACTAACTAGTATAGTACATATATATGTACACTATTGCATTTATGATATAATATTCTATGCATTTCTTTTCATAATCTCTAAATCCTTTTAAGTTCTGGTCAACCTAAAAAATTGACACAGAACACAATAAATGTAATATACTTATATCAAAAAATTTTACACACGTGAGTTAGTTCAGTGTATTTTAACATTTATTAATATTATTAGTCTTGTTAATATCTGTGGGTATATTTATAATCCATTACACCACACTACATATCATAACCCTAGACACTTTACGTAGCCACATTCATTAAAAAAAAATTAAGTGTGAGGTCGTAGTGGTAGCAAGAAAGGCCTTCTGACAATTCACCACTACATTTTATCTCAGGAGCCTTCACAGCTGGCCTCATACAATTTACATTTAGTAATAACACCATCATACAATACCATCAAACACCACTACAATCTCATGGAAACAGAAGTGGAGATATTAGATAAATAATTCCCATGTCATGAAAACACGTGGATATATTAGATAAATGGTGCTCATCCCGTGGAAACAGAAGTGGAAGTATTAGATAAATGGTGCCCATCTCATGGAAACAAGTGGATATATTAGATAAATTGTGCTCATCTCATGGAAACAGAAGTTGAGATATTAGATAAATGGTGCCCATCTTATTAAAACACGTGGATATATTAGATAAAAGGTGCCCATCTCATGGAAACAGAAGTGGATATATTAGATAAATGGTGCCCATCTCGTGGAAACAGAAGTGGATATATTAGGTAAATGGTGCCCATCTCGTGGAAACAGAAGTGGATATATTAGATAAAAGGTGCTCATCTCATGGGAACAAGAAAAAGTATGTCATACGAGGCGGTCAATGTTACATTATACGCTTGACTGGCATCATCATCTTGCAAAATTAATCGCTGAAACTCCCGAGCCATGAATTGTTTTGGAGCAGACTTACTATCAGGGGTCAACTGTGGCTGTCGTTCTATGCTACTTAGGAAGTGAGAACGCAAGAAGAGAAGGACGAGTCAAGTGCAGGGTTTCTTAACCTTTTTTGTGCCATGAACTAATTAAAATGTTTTCATGCAGGGGGATGGCAATCTCCCCACGTAAACAAACTGCTACATAAACTACCCCAGCAAGAACACATACAAGGGCTATTCCTAAATCAACCACCGATTGGCTGGTAAAAATAAACTGGTTGCCATAGCGTCGATATGGGCTTTCTGCAAATGAGATAAGCTGTAGGGGTGACTCGATGCTCCATAAGGAATTAATGACAACACATGGCTCATGGTCTCTAACTGAAATAGCCTGTAATTAGTGACTTTGTGCCGTATAGTTCCTGCCGGTCTCGAGGAACCAAAGAAAGAAGAGGACTACTGGAATAGGGAATTATTAAGCACGTCGCACAAGGCGATAAATATAAAATCGTGGTTTGGTCTGGCAATATCATGTCAAACAAATTGTTACGGAAACTACCGCTGCCAGAGTACATAAATGTTGTGATGCACTTACTACCATGTGACCAGATACAGTCGTGGCTCGATACTCCATAAAGAACCAAAAGGACAAATATATATGAATTATTAATAACACAACACATGGCCTTTAATCTGACATTTATATAACCACTTAGTGAGTGTTGTCAGTGTAATATTGTAACGTCTGTCTTTTCTCTCTTGGTTTAGTGTGTCTGTACGGAGCCGGAATTATAGGATTGGCGTATCTGGCCCGGGAATTACCAGGCCCTGTTACCCAGGTATATGTATGGCACAGTTTGTTTGATATAGCAGAATGTTACAATGTTACTTTTTTTCAGAAATGTTAGGTCATCATTTCTAAGGAAATTCACCATTAGCTGTCAGCAATAAGCTTGATAACCACGCGTACTGCCCGTGGGTCCCTGATCAGACATAGAAAGAATCGGGCTACTACTGCTTCGTCACGAAGGTCATACAGGACGACTTATGAGGTTGTGCATGAGGCTGGCAACCTCATCCTGTAAAACATAGTGCTACAGAAACCTCCATAACAAGAGCATGTACATGGTTAGTGCAGGCTTCCTGCAAGTGGACCAGCTGCAGTGGTGAATAAACGATCCATAAGGAGCTAACGAGATTGTAAATGGAGCTGGCAATTTCATCATGTAAAACTAATTGCTACGTAAAATAGCGTTGCAAGAGCACATAGTGCTTTGTTGCATGCTTCTTGCAAGCTGATCAGCTGCAGTAAAGTTCTATAGAAAGCTCCATAGAAAGCAAAAGTGGATCAGAATAACCGTGATACCTCCAATAGTGACACGGATACTTTGAGTGACATTCTTCACTAGGTCATGTGTTCGTTTCGTTCTTTTTTTGTTTTTGGTGACAGCAGCTAATTTTCTGAGAGATTTTATAGCAGGGCTGTGGAGTCGGAGTCGGTCGTTTTTAGTGGAGTCGGAGTCGGTGTCGTAGAGTCGATCGTTTTTAGTGGAGTCGGAGTCGGTGTCGTAGAGTCGGTCATTTTTAGTGGAGTCGGAGTTGGTGTCGTAGAGTCGGTCGTTTTTAGTGGAGTCGGAGTGGTAAAAAATGTCCAGACTCCGAGTTGTAAACCGTATCACTAGAAAAAACAAGTCGGATTCGAACTTCTAAAATTTCAGCAGTTGGGCCGACTCCACAACCCCTGCTTTATAGGCTACAGCTTTTTTTTTTTTTTTTTAAATTAACTTGTGCACTATATGTGGAACATAGAGCTAGACACGGGCGGACTGGCAGTGATCGGGGCAAAAAGGGTTATTGGCCCCTCATTATAGTTTTCCCCATGAAGAGTGTGAGGGTTTCATGACACCCATTTACTGCTGTGGGCCCTTGGATAGTGCCCGAAATGTCCAAAGCTATTTCCGCCCCTGGGATTAGAAAAAGTTGTATGCGAATCTTAATACCTGGGACATTGAATTTATTTTATGTCTTTATCTTCCTTTTTGTGGTAGTGTTTTCTAATGTTTTTTCAGCCAAAGCAGTAGCAGAATTGTAATGTTCGCCAGTGACAGTGAAGCTACCTCCTAACATTTCACATTGTATTTATGTCCTATCAACTATAGATCAGTACACTACGTTATAATGAAGTATTCTTCCATGTTTATATAAAATTCAGACGTTACTGTCAACTTTCAGACTACGTACACAGCTTTGGGCGCTTCATGCGGGCCGCTGCTTGGAATTTTCATCTTGGGAGCCACATTCCCGCAAGCAAATACAGTGGTAAGCCGTCAGCTCTGTGGCTATGTAAACATTTTGATATTTGCTAGTCATGCTGTGCTTTGAAATCTGCAGGAAGTTTAACCACTAGCTTACTTTAAAGGTCTTCAGGTGGTACACATTCATAGGAAATTACCGCATTAAATTTCTAATAAGTTTTTTTAACAGTTAATTCAAGATAAATGTTAACATTTCGATACGAGAAATGGTTAATTAAAAAGTGGATACGTAATAAATATTTTACAAAAAAATCGACACAAATTTTGTGTTTGCGTATTTTGTTTCCAATACTGTCACATGGTGATGATATCTTTTATCCGTCCTGCTTGCATTAAAGGTACGCGTGAGGGTCTAGAAGTGATATGAAATTGCAGCTTTTGTATTTTCAACATTGGTTGTTATATCAATATTTAAAAGTAAATTCAAACTATTTTAATATTTTGACAAAAAATGCTTAAAAGGCAATACGTAAATACACGTTTCAATTTTTGGTGTGTGTGCGTAAATCGAATAAGATTGGAATCTGCATGTTATGAGTATCTCCACTACCGGTTTACGGCAATATCTTTAGGCTTTTTGTTTGTATGAATGGTACTAGCAGAAAAATGTGAAAAGCCTCGTTCTAATGCAGTGGTTCTCAACTTGTGAGGTCGCTGGAAACATTACGTATCGCGTACATAACATTTCCCTTACTCGAGGTTTTTACCGACAAACCTATGGCTGAAATCCCACAATTCATTTTTATTTGTCAGTTACGGTGCATGGGTAGCCAGCAACGATACCACCAGACCTAAATGTCTTTTATATTTGGACATATGCCCTAATATAACCGACTAGGTTGAACGGGACGCGCCTCGCTAAAACGAGGCAAAATTTAATTTTTTGTTTGTTTAAATGGGTATCCAGCTTCACCAGCTGTGACCTTTGAGCAGTGGTCATAAAAAACAGTTCAGAACCACTGTTATAATGTATCATTCACATCGTGACACCTTAGATAGTGATAATATCACATTATTATTTTTAATAATTACCGTTGTTTGCCACTGAATCAAACAGGGTACAATCTGTGGACTTATCGTAGGGCTGTGCATCAGCGTCTGGATTAGTATTGGCTCCTTTATGTATGGTGTTGCCGCTCCTCAGTTACCGTATGGTTCTGTTGATAAGTGCTTTTCCCAAAATGCCTCTATGCCTGCTGTTACTTGGAACTCCTCATGGGTACCTCATATGCTCGAAACACGTGTTACTGTTTCCTCAATTGCGACATCTGTCAGCCTGGTAACCAAAAACAGCACTGTGTTACAAGGGTAAGAACAAACTCATATACAGATACGCATAAACATACATAGACACATACTCTGCCTTCACAGAAATAATGCCTTATATTGTTGTCATTAAGTATGCCTACACTAACATTGGCGAATAATTTACTTTTTTTTTGGGGGGGGGGGGGGGTTTGACTGGTGTACACACTATCAATAGCAGTTATGGTACTATTAGCAAACTGTGCGTTTGTAAGTCGTAAAAGTGTTCTGGCCAGTGAGAGAGAATTACTTTACATGAACTTTGTGCGACCGAAGGTACCTCCTAACATTTCACAATTTGACTTCTGTTAAATGAAACGGGGTGTTCAGATTTAGACATTTCCTCTTTCTTCCTCCCTTTTCATAATCCGTCTTGATAGGAAGCCTTTCAATCTACAGGTTCGCTTAAGTAATAGATGTTAGGGGACTAAGGCACTGAGCCCCGGGTGTAATCCATCATAAATGAATGTACATTAATAGTTATTTAAAAAAAAACATTACTGCCCTTTGGGTTACATTTGTGTAACAATGCCTTTAAGACTTGTAAAACATATCCTGTTAAAAAAAATAATGAAGAATTAAAAAATAAATCATACAATTTAGAGCCCACATTTAAACGCGTATGTGTCTTTCTGTCTTTGATCCTTAGCCGCAGACTGAAGTCAATGGCCATCACGCCTGGTGGTGTCTGGTGTGCCAAAGGATTAAACTGTGTGAATCTTTTGCAGTTAGCTATGTTTCAACATGATGGGGTTATCTTGCTTTCATGCCCACGCTTCCTTAATTTACTCTTTTTGGCATGCATGGCAGGTAGCCATGTATCAGTTCTTTGCTCCTCTAGTGGACACAGGCGTTGGAAAACAGATCTTGTTTTCTATTTTTTCCCTTTTCATTCCTTAAGGAGCATGAAGCTACTATTGTAGCTGTTCTAATTTCAGGAAGTCTGCGCCAGAGCACATTGTAATTTTGCTGTGGTGATTTCTGTAGCTTATTTTTAAAACACGAGACTGCCAGTTCCATTGGTAACACTCTTTTTTTTTTGGTATTCCAATTCATATTTGGCCTGCGCAGTGGTCCCATTTCTTAGCGCCATATACTGGACCCATGGATACACATTAACACAATGCTGGTTAGGACAAAGGTGCAATCTGTGGATATATGTTAATACAATGCTGGTTGGACACAAGTACGACCCATGGATACACATTAACACAATGCTTGTTGGACAAAAGTGCGACCCGTGTATATACTGGTTGAACAAAGTTGTGACTCATGAACACAGTTACACCATGCTGGTTGGACAAATTTGCAACCCGTAGATACACATTAACCCAACGCTGGTCGGACAAAAGTGCTACTCATACATGCGCATTAACGTGGGCGGTATGACAAAAGATGTGATCTATGAAAATACTAACATACAGATCTGTTGACAAAATCTGAGAGCAATTCATCTAAAATCCTTGCGGGCTCAGCTTCCAGGAAAAGTTAAGAATCTATGTGTTCATCGTCATCAAAGCCCGTCACCTGTCCAAGGAGCGCAGGTCTTCCACAACAACTTGCCAAACCCTCCTGTCCAAGGAGCGCAGGTCTTCCACAACAACTTGCCACACCCTCCTGTCCAAGGAGCGCAGGTCTTCCACAACAACTTGCCAAACCCTCCTGTCCAAGGAGCGCAGGTCTTCCACAACAACTTGCCACACCCTCCTGTCCAAGGAGCGCAGGTCTTCCACAACAACTTGCCAAACCCTCCTGTCCAAGGAGCGCAGATCCTCCACAACAACTTGCCAAACCCTCCCCTGTCCTGAGACGTCGGTTCAAGGTCCTTCTGTGTCTTCTTTATCCATTTAATATCTACCTCCTGTTACATTCTTTTCTTTTTGGTCTGCCATTTTTCTTGCCCTAGGGATTCAAGAATGCTGCCCACTGGTTTTATTAACGTGTTAACGCCAGCGTTTTCTCATCTCTTGTCACACTAGTATTTGTATAGTTCTTTACATCAGTTCCGCATTAGTGATCAGTTCATACCAATTCAATTCTCCTGAAACTCCATTAACAAGATCAGCTATTGTGTATCAGACTCACAATCCATGTTTCGGAAGGTCAAAAGTGGACCCAGCGTGTATACAATCAGCTCACAACAGGAACAATTAGCATTCATACACTTTGACATTTGCCGAGGGAGACTGAGCCCCCTATGGGTTTGCCCGGAGTGCAGTGACCGATTATGATCAACAATAACAACAATCCACCTATTCTGCACAAACACCCACTTATGAAAGTTTATCTTTCTTGTTGTCATTTTTATTTGTTCACTTTTGAGTCATACAATAGGACGTACATGGCGTTGGAGTTTTTCATTTCCATATATTTGTATATATTACGCCCGTGCGTTCCCATGACCCGAAAGGTGAGCAAAAACATGAGCACATTGTAACTTGCCATGCCATGTCGAAAGAGTTGAATATAAGGTTGTACCTGAGGCTGGCAATATCATCATGTAAAACAAATTACTATAGAAACAATCACTGTAAGAGCAAATGAATATTTTGATGCAAATTTCCTACAAGCGGGAGGGGGGGGGGGGGGGGAGGGGGGGGGGGTTGCTCCGTGATCCAAGGCAGCAAAAAGGACAATGGATGAATGAACCTGCCACGCAATCCGTAAAAGGCGGCTAAGGAGGGTTGTGCTTGGGGTAAACACTACCTCCATCCTGTGGAAACTATTCCACAAAACCTTCACCAAAACATCATTGTTTAAGTATTAAATAAATGTGTAGGACTTAATCCTCAGACTTACTAATTGTCTTATTTCCTTTTTCAGAGTTACTTCTGATGACTTTTCCATATATGACATATCCTACGTGTGGTCACCTCTTATCGGTCTTATAGCCACAGTTCTACCCGGAATACTGGCTAGCATCATCTTCGGTAACCTCCTCAAGCAACAACTGCCACTACTGTTACAAATAATGCTGTTACTACTAATGTCTACTACTACTGTCTACTACTACTATTACTACTACTATTACTACTATTACTCCTACTACAACTGCTACTACTATTACTACAACTACTACTACAGTAACTATTACAAGCTGTCAGCACCACTACGCCCCTACTAATGCGATAACAAGTAAAGGTAGCCCCTACTCCTCCCCGTTACTGCCGTAGGGGAATGACGTGTTAGAGACTTCTCTATATCTGGCCCAGCTTTATTTATGATGTGGAGTGACTAGTTCCCTTCCTCGATGCATTTGCCGTCCCTAACTCAAGAGCAAAGTCAGGGACCCACTTATAGCTGGATGTACTGTAAGTGTTACGCGGCCAGGTTTTGATCCCCGCACTCCATAACTTAAAAGCGAGAGGCATGCGACCTAAACGCTAAGCCAGTCGGGCGCTTACTAATACTTTATATGTTATTAACATCAGTAAATCACCACCACAAATTCTGCCATCATCATTACTACCGACACCATTTCTGCAAAAAAATGTTACTATTATTACACTACCATTTCTTTTGTCGTCGCAGCAAACTCGTCTTTCATTGTAGCAGTTGTTGAATTTATGAATCTTATCAAAATTCAACGATAATTTCAAGATACAGAAACGTTATTTCGATACAGTCTTCATGTTTTTACTAGGGTTGTGGAGTCGGCCAAAACATTTTCCAACTCTTGAAATTTTAGAAGTCTCGACTCCTACTCCCGACTACAGTTTTTTTTTTTACTAGTCACATGACATTAAATTCGGTTTTTTTTTACTAAAAACGACCGACTCCACCACTCCGACTCCACCAGCCATGGTTTTTTACATATGTCCAAAATTCCTCTAATTGTAAAAAGTGCCATCAATACTAAAGCTTCTGGACTCCATGTAGATCTCGGGGGTGGGGGGCCAAGAAAGAACTTGTATCTGCTCCTTTATGCATGCCGAAAGAGGCGACTAATATGAGGTTGGCAGCCTCATGTAAAATAACTTGCTACAGAGAACATCGCTACAAGTACACGTGAATGTTTCAGTGCAGGCTTCTTGCAAAGGGACCAGCCGTAGTGGTGCTTCCATGCTCCAAAGGGAGCGAAGGGGGAAGTGATGATGGCAGATACTGTGCACTGTCTCTAGTTGTAACAGTGATAATGAAGCTGTCGTACATTTTTATCTAACACAAGATGAAAAAAATATTAGCTAAACCTTTAAAATTAAAAAAAAATTAAAATAAATTAATATCGCCATTTGTGAACGTGTTGTTTAATTGCTGAATTTTATCTACAAACAGGTTATTTCCAGAAGTCAAAGCAACAGCCCGCGCCACATCTTTTATTCCCGTTTGTTACACGTTTCTGCAATGTGAATGATGCAACGCTTGACGAGGAATTGGAGTATCAGTCTGACTTTGGTTTTAAATTAAGCAGCAAGAATTAATGATCGTAATGAAAGGCATCTTTGTTACTCTTAATGTTTTTTTGTTTTCTATTTGAATTTATTTATTTATTATGTCTCTATCTCTCTCCCTTATTTATCTGTTTCTGTCTCACTCTTGCTGCAACATTTGACTATTCTCTCTACCAAGATGACAGCCTCCACGTAAAATTCTATCAACAACACGTATAATCCGAAAGAAATGGAATCCGGCCTGGCAGTACATCTATGTATTTGGTTTGCATCTTTGATCAACTATGCTCTATCACAAGGGTTCTCATATTTTTTTTTTTGCTCATGGCCCCCTTCTCAGCCTTATTTACTTCTGTGACACCCCCTCCCCCTGTTAGTTGGGAAAAAAGGTACTTTACCATCTTACTGTGTACCCCTAGAAATATAACATGATCCCCTCGTGCCATATAGTCCACGCTGAGAACCACTATCCTACTAACTTTATAACAAAATATGAAGAAAACTACCACTGCAAATAATAACCACCACATGATTCTTCTTTCAGGAGAATACATCACATAACAGTTACTGCATCAAGCTGCACATTAAGAGTAATAAAATCAGCAAAATGTAAAAATATAGAACCAGGCAGTTACCAGTGGAACAAGAGATTAAGACGCTAGCGATGGATAGGACGCACAATGAGGAAAACTTGATAGAATTAGATGGCAGTCCGTGTTCTGGAATCCAAAGGGTAAGCGGGGAAGAGAGGCAGAAATGAGGACAAATGAAAGTAATAAAGAAGCTATGAACGGACCATGAGCGGACGATGCTCAGCCTGGGGGGGGGGGGGGGGCTTAGCGCGAATTTATTTTTTTAACCTAATGATCCTTCATAGACTGAAAAGTAAATGAATAAATGTAAAAAAAAAAAAAGAAAGAGATTCATGATCACCAAACATTAAAAGGATTGATCTACCAACAAATAGTCTTGAGGGACTAGTACACACAAACAAAGGACAATGCAGCAAATTAAAAAAAGAAAAAGCTTTAATGAGTTTGTTTGTTTTTTTTTTTTTTAAATTTAGCTCAAAAGATTATTTTATTGCAACTTTTTTGGCACCATGATCTTTACTGATCTTTTGGTCTTTCATTGGTTCCATTCGATTTCGTTTCATTTACTCGTATTATTCTCTTCTCTTCTTCTTCTTCCGTCCTTAGCCACAGACCGTCAAAGCAGTCAGTGGCCATTACGCCTAGTGGCGTCTTAGGGCAACAGCAGATAGGTTTTCTTTGCCATTGTTTCCCATCACGCCTATTGGCGTCTTTAGGGCAACGGCAAATCAATCCATTTGCTGTTGTTTCCGTAATCGAAGTGACTGGCAAACGGGTGATCAGCCCGTTGGTTCGTATTATTATAATTATTATTTACTTCTTAAAACATAACTACAAAAAGAGACATCAACATTGAGACAAACACCTGACACCCCGCCAAGAGGACACCTGAGGTAGCTACCATTCATAAGTCTTCAACAACAAGGCTACTGAATCAGGGGGCGCCCAGGAGGAAAGAAAATTTAGGAACGATGAGGAAGTAGTGTGCAATTGGCCAACGCAATACACCTTGCTAGTGGCCAACTTCAGTCATAACTGACTATGGGAACGATGCGCCCTTGCGGTGATATCTCTCAGCTGCTTTTTTCCCTTGTGTATGTGTGTGTGTGTGTGTTTGGTTATTTTTTTTTGGCGTGTTATTTTCCCTTTATTTCGCCCAATTTGAGGTGGCGCTCTAGGGGGTACAGCTACTTGGTGTAATCGGCAACTTCATCCTCTCAGGTAGCTGCATTTATATCCTGTGCCTCTATGTCTCTTGTGCGCATCTTGAAACCTCAACTGTTTGTTCTTTTGACATCTGCTAGTTGAGTTGTCCGTAGAAAATATCTTTGGGGATGCGACCATCTTGCATGCGGTGGAAATGGTCAAGCCATCGAAGTCTGCGCTGTCTAAACAGTGTATACATGCTTGGAAGACCAGCACCTCGACATTTGTCAATTTGTCAGTCCACAAAGTACCAAGATGTGGAGTAGACACCGTAGATTGAAGGTAAAAAGGGGGGGGGGGGGGGAGAGGAGAAATCCCGTTACACGCCCATTGAGGCATATTGAGAATATGGTGTTAGGCCCATATTTTCTTGACCGTCGGCACACTAGAGTGGTCAGCATCACGCCGGCCGCCTTAACCTTCCCAGAGTTGCTCTGGTACCCATTTGGAACTGGGTCGATACAGGAGCCGTTTGCGGCCTAAAAAAATCCCACCTCATATGGGGATCGAACTAGTGCCCTTGATATATAGAGTGACGACAACTAAAATTTGGCCGCCATTTTCGGTCGTACCCGTATTGCAGGAAAATGGACCCGATCATGAGTTTCGGACCCAATTTGCATTTTCGTTTAGGTTAGCTAATAATTTGAAATAAAATTAGATGGAAATACAGTAGCACATATTTGTACTATTATTTGTATTTCAAGTAACAAAACAAAAAGAAGAAAACTAGTTTACTTACCGGTTTATTGAAAAGAATCAGTAGCGTGGATTTTTAACACATACTCCGTTGAATTTTATATTCCGTTAGAATTCCACTATTTAGCAACAAAGATTTTATTATAGTTTTATTATATAATTATATTATATAATTTTATTATTATAATTTTATATATAATTTTTATTATTATATAATAATAATAATATATAATTTATTATATAATTTTGTTATGTTATTATAATTAATAAATATTAATAAAATATAACAAATATAAAATGTTATTATATTATATAATTTTTATTATATAATTTTGATATTTTATATATTATAATTATACAATTATATAATTTATATTATATAATTTAAAATTATATAAATTATATAAAATATATATATATATATATATATATATATATATATATATATATATATATATATATATATATATATATATATATATATATATATATATATATATATATATATATATATATATATATATATATATATATATATATATATATATATATATATATATATATATATATATATATATATATATATAGATATAGATATATATATATATAATATATTATAAAATATAAATTTACAATTATATATATATATAATAATTTGTATTATTATATAATAATAATAATATATAATTTATTATATAATGTTATATAATTTTATTATAATTAAAAAATATTAATAAAATAATAAAAATATAAAATTTTATTACATGATATCATTTTATATTTTATATATTTAAATTATATAATTATAAAATTATAATAATTATATAATTTATATTATATAATCTAAAAATATATACATATATATAATCTTATAAATATAGAAGAGGTGTTAAGAATAGACAGACCTAGGGAACTGCATAATATAGTCAAACAATATTTATCACGAACAAATGTTAATATTAGTGTCTGGGAATGTGAAGGTCTGATGCTGTTCTTACAATGCATATGACTTTTAACAGATGAAAATCAAATATCTGTTAAAGTCAGTTATATAACTGGAACCACCAGGCCTTTACACCCCTCCATTTTAATATAATTCTTGTTCAGAGTTTCTTCTTGATTTTTTTTTTTTGTTTTTTGTTTTTTTTTTGTTTATTTATTTAACGTATTAGCATAATTGTGATTGTCCCTATTTACAATGATTTGACAAATGTGATGCCACTTTCTCATCGGCAGTTGTTCATATTATTTGGAATTGAAAACAATATATATCCTAATTATAACCCATCAGAGGTTGAACGGGATATTTTTCTTCATTAATTTAAAAAAAAAAAATCTTACTCGACGCTTATTCCCGCTACTAACCCAGGTATTGTCGACAAAAAATGGCGTCCACGTCGTTCAGCCTCGTTTTCGATTCTGACTCAGTTGACGTCACTCTATATAGAAATACAGGGCACTAGATCGAACCATAGACCACTGAGCTAGGAAGCCATTGCACTAACCACAATGCTACCGCAGCTCCCAGATTGAAGGTATTGAGTTATTTTTCTTGGTTGACATATGTTGTCCATGTCTCGCTGCCATTTAGAAACAGCTTGCACAATTATGAACACTGCTCCCCTCGCCGCTCAAAGGCTCAAGTGGAGAAAGATGAGAAAGGACGTGCTCTGACATGAAAAATAAAGTACGTTTCAAGTATGAGGGTTTGTTGGAGAAAACGTACTTGACACGAGCTATCTTCTACCTGTCTATATTGAATTGTATACCTATTGTGATAGTTGTAACCCAGGTTCTGTGCTTGTGAAGTTATTCGTTACGTCGTGACCCTCGTGTATGTTCTCGACTAAACCAATGATGATCGTGACTTGTCCATGTCTTGGTGTACGCTTGTCTGTTATTGTATACACCGTTCACTTTTGGCCTGCCTTGTTTATGTGATGATAAGTGATATTTAATGATCAGACTACTATGCTGACTGCAATGACTGATCGACTCGTTGCTGACAACAAAATTCTTTATTGTTGACTAATAACATATTCACAATTGGCCATCTCCGTGCCTGATTATAAAGGTAATAGAATACATGAGACTTCTACGTTGATACTCATACATCATGTAATTCCCTGGTCAGGAACTATTTGATTAACTCTTGACCTCTGCTGACTACTGTGATACCCTCTACTATTCTCTACTTGTTATTGTACTGTTCTCAATATATTAAGTTTGGCTTCGAAGTATTAGCTGATTCACCACCAGCGCTGAAAACTTATTCCTAGTCACTAAACTGATCTTTATAAAGTCTGCCTGATGCGTCCGACACTGGACCCCTGCTTCTAACACTTGTCCTTGACTACTTGCACTTGATTAACTATTCGAGAGTTTACATACCAAGGTTTTTTCGAATAAACTGCTGGCGACATACTTGGACACAGCTCGACATGAAAACTATTTGTCGTGGAAACATCTTTCGTATGTCTTCCTTTCTGCAAACTGCAGCGGTACCGTAAACACAATGGTACATGAGCTGGCCATTACTTTATAAACGGTTCATACGGTTAGTCTACGCTAACCTGCTCTCAGCTTACCGCCACAGCGCAACGAAAAGAGAAGAGTGAACCCGAATTCTTCAGTCAGCGCACGGACTTCTCGTGTCCGCTGATGACGTATGAACTAAGTCCCGCTACTCAATAATTATCCCATCTTATTCTTATCTCAATTTGGAATATGCAGATGACATTGCACTGCTCGCGCATTCACACCAACACATTCAAGACAAAACTGATAGACTGAATAAGTATGGCCAGCAGGTTGGCCTGAACATCAATCTGAAGAAGACGGAGGTCATGACACTAAATGTGGGCAATCCTGAGCCAATAACAGTAAGGAACCAGAAGTTAGAACAGACAGACACATTTACTTACCTAGGAAGCATAGTAACACCTGACGGCGGAACAAGCAAGGACATTAATAACAGAATGAATAAAGCGAGAACAGCCTTTGCTATTCTCAACAACATTTGGAAGTCTTCCCAGTACAGCACAAACACCAAATTAAGACTGTATGAGAGCTGCGTACTTTCTGTGCTTCTCTATGATGCGGAATGTTGGAGAGTAACAGAGAAGGAAATGTCGAAACTGTCCTCCTTCCACACAATCTGCCTAAGGAAAATTCTCCGAATCTTTTGGCCAAACACCATCAGCAACCAAGAACTACTTATTCGGAGTAACCAGGAGGACATGCACACCATCATAGCTGGCAGACGCTGGAGTTGGGTTGGCCATGTCCTCAGAAGGGATCCTGATACCATCGCAAGAACAGCTATGCTATGGACCCCCGAGGGAAAGCGAAAGAGAGGCCGACCAAAAACAACTTGGCGGAGAACTGTGGAAGCTGAGATGCAAAGAATGAACCACAGTTGGGGCACTGTACGAAGGATGGCCGCCGACCGAGCAAAGTGGAATCAATTTGTTGCTGCCCTACAAGACGCCACCAGGCGTGATGGCCGCTGACTGCTTTGACGGTTGGCGGTTATGGATCAAAGAAGAAGAAGAAGATTCTTATCTCAGTTATCTCCTTTTCATATCACACCATTATTACCTTGTTAAAGTCTTCTTTATTCAGGTTACAGATTACGGTATTTTAAATTTGGAAAAATGCAGCCAATGTGTACGTTTTCTCTCTGCTGTTAGATCTGCTTCCTACATCTGCACCGACAGAGCGGTAGAAAAATCATGCATAATTTTTTATAAAATGTTAACTTCAGTGCAAAGAACAAAATCGTGTTCCTGTCTAATGCAATTCGTAATTTTAATTTTACCAATTTAGCTCAGTTTTTACTGGGAAGGCAAAATAAAAAAAAATGGTTCTTTAATCATGAGGATTATCGCAATATTAAATTCTTACGCGTGAGAAAGAGTCAAAAATCCTAGCTTAAAAGTATTTTCTTTCTCCCCCCCCCCCCCCCCCCTTCCGTCATCTAGAGACCTACCAACCATTTCAAGTAACATACCGGTAGAACACGATCGATCGCTTACCTACTCCTGTTTAAGCATGTAGTAAACGATAACAGCTGCGACAACCTAGACTCCTAGTCTGACAACACATTTCTCGTCCCCAATATAACACATTTCGCGACCTCAATATGACAAAGTTCGCGACCTTAATCTGACAACATTTCGCGACCCCAGTATGACCAATTTCGCGACCCCAATCTGACAACAAATTTCGCGACCCCAATCTGAAAACAAATTTCGCGACCCCATTCTGACAAATTTCGCGACCTCAAACTGACAACACATTTCGCGACCCCAATCTGTAACATTTCGCGACCCCAATCTGACAACAAATTTCGCGACCCCAATATAAATTTCGCGATCCTAATCTGATATTACTCGACCCCAATATGACAAACTTCGCGACCTCAATATTACAAATTTCGCGACCCCAGTCTGACAAATTTCGTGACCCCAATCTGACATTTCTCGACCCCAATATAAATTTCGCGATCCTAATCCGGCAACACATTTCGCGACCCCAATCTGACAAATTTCGCGACCCCAATCTGACAACAAATTTCCGATCCCGGTATAACAACACATTTCGCGACCCCAATCTGACAACAAATTTCGCGACTCCAATATGACAAATTTCACTACCCCAATCTGACAACACACATTTCTCGACCCCAAAATAAATTTCGCGATCCTAATCTGATAACACATTTCGCGACCCCAATCTGACAACAAATTTCGCGACCCCAATCTGAAAAAAACATTTCTCGACCCCAACATGACAAATTTCGCGACCTCAATATAACAAATTTCGCGACCTCAATATAATAAATTTTGCGACCCCAATTTGACAACACATTTCTCGACACCAATATAAATTTCGCGATCCTAATCTGATATTTCTCGACCCCAATATGACAAACTTCGCGACCTCAATATTACAAATTTCACGACTCCAGTCTGACAAATTTCGCGACCGCAATCTGACAACACTTTTCTCGACCCCAACATAAATTTCGCGATCCTAATCTGACAACACATTTCGCGACCCCAATCTGACAACAAATTTCGCGACCCTAATCTGAAAAAACATTTCGCGACCCTAATCTGAAAAAACATTTCTCGACCCCAATATGATAAATTTCGCGACCTCAATATAACAAATTTTGCGACCCCAATCTGACAACAAATTTCGCGACCCCAATATGATAAATTTCGCGACCCCAATATGTCAACACATTTCTCGACCCCAATATAAATTTCGCGATCCTAATCCGGCAACACATTTCTCGACCACAATATGACATGTCGTGACCCAAATCTGGCAAATTTCGCGACCCCAATCTGACAACACATTTCTCGACCCCCATATGACAGATTTCGCATTCTCAACATGACAAATTTCGCGACCCCAATCTGACACCAAATTTCGCGACTAAAAATTAAATTGCCAGCACGCGCAAAATAAACACACTTTGACAACAAGAAAAAAGTTTAGGTACAATAGCGACGCCACTCCTGAAAATCAAAACCAGTTCCTAAATATCGTATTTTTCGTGCCATAAAATGCACGTGATTAGATTATGCGTCGAGACTTTTACATTTATGTTCACATTCATAAATGCAACTCTATCCTTTGAAGTACTTTTTTCAAAGAAAAATTAGACTGGGGACAATGTCTAATCCAAAGGTTTTCAAACTGTGCGTCGCGGCTCCCAGGGGCGTAACGGCCCTCGGCTAAGGGCGTCGCGGTGGCTTGGGAAAACTGTCATAGCATTATCGATATGTTTTCCAGCATAAAACTGTAAGTTGATTAAATTAATTTAGTTTTTCATTTACAAAATAAATACAGTCATTTATTTTGTGTCCGAAACTTAACTTATTTACCACCTGCAATTGGTATCAGATGTAAAATATGCATATTCAGAAGTCATTAATATCTTTTTGGGTACAATTGCTTATATATAATATATAGGCCTAGTATAGAGAGGAGCCGCGGTGATTTATGCACAGGTCAAGGGAGCCGCGGACCAAAAACGTTTGAAAACCTCTGGACTCTTAATCCGTTAATGGGGTGTCTTAAGGTTTGCAAAAAATAAGGTTTTAATTTGTCACTACGCTAACCCTTTAGTAACCAAAAGGCATGCAAATAAATTTCAACTACCAGATACGCCAACCACCTCCCTTGATCATCAGATCTCTAGAACTTGAACTAGTCCCATATAATGGTCATAGAGGAGAAGTGTTCGAGATTTCACTATACTAGGTCTCAGCATTATGGGATGGGGTGACCAGTTAGTTACCTTTGCCTTCTCTAACTCAAGAGATGAGCCAGGCACCCATTTACAGCTGAGAAGACTGGAGCGAGGCGCTACCATGGTTCTAACCCAGTAACTTTGCCTCGAAGAGCAAACTAACCACTCGTGATGAAAACAGCAGCACCTGTTATTCTGTTGAGTTCAATTTCAGAATTGCAGAGCACAGTATCAAGTGTAAAAAGGTCATGTTATAAAGCATATACAAAGTGAATATGGCTATTAAGGAATAGTTTAAGAAGGAATATGACCATTCCTTAAGCGTAATGAGAGGATGGTTGCGAAAGACGCGACAATATTTGTTATCTGCTCATGTGAGTGTCCATGAGTGTCACACTTCTAAATGTGCTGTAACTTTTAAATGTACTGTGGAAAACTCGCTTACCTTCAGAGAACAGCTACTGCCTGGAACCTATAAGCCCATGTGCTGATCTTGAAATATGACATCTCTCATCAGTCTCTGCACGGAGTATCTCCTTTAGGATATCTTTCATCAAGCGCACAAGCAGGGCATGGAGGTGGAAAGACTGGAGGGAATGGGGGTTCGATATATTGAATGACTTCCTTGATGACATACGCGTGATTTGGATCTCTACAAACACACGTCGAGGTTTGGCTGTTGGCTTTGATACCACGATCATCCTTCTTCGCACACGATGCAAGCCCTGCTTTCTTAACACACGATGGTTCCATTTGGACAGGATAATGTCAGAATATTTAAAAAACTGACGAGGCAAAGAAGAAGCCTAAATTGTGCTCCGTCTTTCGCAACAGTTTTTAATTCTATCACGAAATAGCGCTGATTCTTGTAGTGGTAGGCCTTGAAAGGGTTCGAGTTTGCTCTGTAGATCATGAAAATACAATAGAATTGGCCTCATAGATTTAGTCTAGAGTGCTTGGTTCTGTTGATGAGGCAGTGCCATGTTCAAACACGGATCTTTTCAAATGGATGGATTATTTTTACGAACGCTGGTGATGTTTAGCATGGCGCTGTCTTTCAATTAACTCTACAGCTATGAATTTGGCTTGTATTAAAGGGGGAATGATGACAGGTTATGACTGTTTTCCTGACGGATTTTCACGTTCGTTAACTTTGTGCTTGATGAGTATCGTGTTGTAGTTTCCTTTGTGGAAATAATCCGCCTTTGAAAACTGACTTGAATTAATTCTTGCTACTTGTCATTGGAAAGTTGAGACGGCAGGTACAATGTAGTTGCTATTTGCCAGAATATAGAGGTTGTTTCATTTACCTGCCCTGCTCCCAACAGCTTTATTTTCTATCTGGGAGAAGTACAGTAATTTAAACCTTAGGCTGGTGAATGAACTTCCTTTGTAATTAAGATTGAAGTCGTAATTCCAAAATGTAATGCACTGATTTAGAGATGATGCTTGCAAATCTTGTTTTTATGAGAAAATCTGTTGGATACTGCAGTCTGTTATTATTAGTTTCGAATTTAAAATCAACTTCAATTTCTATTTTAAAAATATTCGTTGTTGTTACATGGTGGCAAATTACGAGGTGGACAAGGATTATCCGGCATTTCAGGCTCAGGTACCGGAGTTGGTGGCTTTGGTTTCTTTAAAGACAATGTCATTTTAAGTGTCAAACACGGCGGTCTTATGTACTCCTCCAGTTCGGGCTCTGGGAGTACTTCTTCTTCAGCACAATTCTTTTCACAATTTTCAGACTTCTTGTCCAAACAAGCCATTGCTACTAGTTGTAAAAGCTCAAAATTCAAGCGTGGAAAAGTGTAAGGATTTACTCAAAACTGCTCTGTCAATTCAGCCTTAGAGCAGCGCAGTGATGGCATAGTACGGCTCTAATGAAAAGCTGTTATATTCTCGAGGTCACGGATTCTTTTGTGACAGTTTTCATTTGCGCAGGCACAGCAATTTTCAAACAGTTTGAAGAAACAAATTTATTGCCTGAAATAACGGATACTTCTCAATACTATTGATTACCTGATGGTTTTTATGTCTCTTTGCAAGCGCTAGAGTGAAAGAAACTGATGAACTACAGCGTATTCCGTTGTGGCCTGAAATGTGCAGGAGATTAAGGTTGATGCGAAAAGGTCTGTAAAAAATAGCTATGTTCTGCAATACATGTTATCCCATCAACGAGCATAATTTTGAGCGATCATGGTGTATTAGCTGCGGGAGCTTCAGCTGCAGGCTTCTTGGTCTTGTCTTTCCCAGTAGTAGTAGTGGTAGTTGTAGTAGTAGTAGAGGGTGGTGGTAAGATTGGCACACACGGAGGTCGTTGGTATTCTTCTAATTCTGGTGCAGGAATTTGTTTCTCCTCGTCACGAGCAGCGTTTTTATCAGGGCATGGGTCGGCCATCATGTTATTCAGTTCTCAATGACGATGTCAAAAAATATTCCGTTCTAATCTTCGCTGCAGATGATAAACATATCGCTCGCTCAGTTCCCACAGAATGCAGCCAATTGACCAACACGGTTTCCAACGGTTTTGGAGTACAGTCGAAACACTCATATATTGCTGACGTCACCACTTGAAGTTAACGCCTTTGGTTACAAGGTTTGGAGAGTAATGAACAAGGAGGCCGAAATTTTAAATTGTTAGTGATGACGCAATTGCAAAAATCATCGGGCTGCTTTAGACTATGTAAGTTTATTTTCACGTGATTTTCTCCTATTCGTCTGGCTCTATCGCCGGCAGCTCTTGTTCTGGAGCTGGTGGAAATTGTGGGGCGGCTGGAGTTTCTGCTTCTGCCTCCTCTTCCTGCTTCTTCGAAGATGGACACGGTGGTATAAGTCGTTTTGGACATGGACAAACTGGCATTTCAGGCTCAGGTTCTGGGGTTGGTAATCTTGCTGATTCTTTCATTGGACAGGGTGGTTGGAGTCGAAAACATGGTGGTCTAACATACTCCTCCAATTCTGGTTCCTCAAGGGGATCCTGTTGTGCACACTTATTTTCACACTCACCAGCGGCATTTTTAGGACACGGATTCGTCATGATGGTAGCAGGGGAACCTACGGTTACTGCTTTGTAACCTCTTTGAAGCAGCGCTAGCCACCATGTATTCCTTGCGAAAAAAAAATGGTTGTACTTCCGTCGCTAGTGAAGTGTTGTCAAGGTTGTATGTGACGTCATGAAAGCATCTCCGGTGACATAGATACGCAATAACATATTACGGCAAACTGAAGTGTCTAAACGATAACAATATTGCGCTTGAAGAATCATCACCATAAGATGTAGAATCATTCATATACCTTGGCAACAATATCTATATTGTTGGAGATACAATGATATAAAAATAAGAATATAAAGAGCCCGATGAGCTTTCATTGCATTGGAAAATATATGGAAATCAAAAGAAATTTATGGCCAACGTTTAAATCAGAATGCTCTAATCAATTGTTAAGTCAGTCCTATTTATTGTATGGCACTGAAAAATTGAGAACAACAAAAACAACAACCAAAAAACTACAGACTGACGAAAAAGGGGGGGGGGCGCTTGCGTAAAATAGAAGGATTGGAGTGATATGACAAGATCACTAACGTGGAACTGATGACAAGAACCAGACAAGTGTCAGTGGAATCAGAGATAACAAGAAGACGCTGGTAATGTGTGGGACAAACATTGAAGAAACCTGTTGATAGTATTACAATGCAGTTCTTGTTCTGGGATCCACCTGGTAAGAGAGATAGTGGAAGACCAAATAACACACGGAGAAAAGAACTGGAGACAGACATGAGGGAGGGGGGAATGGCACGGAAAGACCTTAAGTTGATGGCACGTTACATAAAGACATGGCATACGGTTGTTGAAGGCCTATGCTCCTAGTGGAGTTAAAAGGGAATATGTGTGTGTGTGTGTGTGCGCGCGAGCATGTGTGTACGACTTGTCTAACATGAAGAGACACAAAACCCACACATATTTTAATTTTTACATGCAAAAACTAGAAGATCATCAAAACATACAATTTCAGTTACTCATTTGTCAAATTCCACACGTGAGCATTGAAAATGCTGATATAATCCAATGAAATAACCTTTAGTTCCTCAATGATCATAGGCCTTCCATAAACACATGCCTAGTCCTCCTCCGGTTACGTGCCATTAACTCAAGGTCTGTCCATGTTGACTTTTCCTTGCTGTTTATTGAATTAAATTTTTTTTAAGGGGGGGGGGGGGGGGGGGGGGGGGGGGGGGGGGGGGGGGGGGGGGGGGGGAGGGGGGGGGGGGGGTGGGGGGGGGGGGGGGGGGGGGGGGGGGGGGGGGGGGGGCCCTTACAGTTTCCACAGGACGGTATAGACGGTGCCATGTTCAACCCTCCTTAGTTGCCTCTTACGACATACATGCTAGGCAACAGTGTTACTATTCTTTGATCCTTTATCAAGGTTACCAGTGTGCAACTGATGACAAGTGGCAGTGGGACAAAAGATGAGAAAATGTGCTGGTGATGGAAAGGACACACATTGAGGAAACCTGTGTATAGCATTACAAGGCAGTCCTTATTCTGGAATCCCCAGGGCAAGAGAGAAAGAGATAAATTAAAGAGCACACGTAAAAGATAACTAGAGACAGACATGACAGTGATGAGGAAAACATGGAGAGATTTTCAGCTGATGTCGCGCCACAGTAGGACTTGGCGTGTATTTATTCAGGGCGTGGGAAGCTAAAGTGTATTGATTGATTGATTGATTGACGTGAAGCGTAGTTGGCTGATGAAGCTTTCGTTCTTGAGCCAATTGTGTCACATTGGCTGTTGTGAGCCCACGAGGCTGAAGGATTTCAGAAGTATCGTCTATCAGTTTGCCTTTTGGTTTGCCCCGTGTCCTAAAACCAGATTTTCTACTGTTGTAGGCACGTAGTCATAACTGATCTGGCTTCATTTAAACGAGAAATACCACTTTATCTTCGGATTCAGTTCTTCTTCTTCTTCTTATTATTATTGTAACATGGCGCTATCATTTCTGTCTTGCTTTTTCACAGTTGCATTATCGAATTATGAATGTGGACTCTGGATAATGCTAGTACCATTGTCGCGGCCTGGAAATGCACACACACACACCAAGAAAAAAAAAGTTAACAAACTCCTTTCTAAAAATGACGTTTTAATAATAGTTTGGTTATTTTTTTTAATGAATGCTGAAACTATCTTGTCAACCTTATCTGTTATAGGTCATGTCGACTACAAAATTATTGTTGGTGAAAAAAGAAATGACACGTCATTTGAATTTATGGTTTCATTTGCTACAAATGCAACAAGGGCCGGATTAAGCCAAGAAGAGCCTCTAGACTTTTTAGTGTTTGGGCCCCTCTTCACCTTATGGAATAGCAAATAGTTCATGCGCCGTTATGACTTTGCCGGGGTGCATTATGTCTTTTAAGCTATTTTTGTTTTTATTGTATTTTTAGAACGTTATAAATGCGATTGCAAAGTTCAAACATTTTCTTTTCGTACATAAATCAATGCATTAAAAAAATGTTTTTAACTTATGCACAGCCCCCCCCCCAAGAGCTCCGGGCCACTACGCTTCAGCCTACTTAGCCTACTGGGTAATCCGGCCCTGAATACAACTATTACAACTGTAGCTACTGCTACCCTTTCTTTTACTTCTTGTTCTTTCTCTTTGTAAGACGTATTACTATTTGTGTGTGTGTTTTTTTTCTTCTTTTTTTCCATTCAACCGTTCTACCCTTCCTACTACAGCTGTTGCTACAGCTAATACTATCCCCACCATCATCACCACCATCACCATCACCACCACCACCATCAGGCATTACACATAAATAAACAGAATTCTTCTTCTTTTTCTGTCACCGTTCGACTCCACAAGGACCATAGGCCTTCAACAAACGTCTGCCAAGTCTTCGTGTCACGTGCCATCCGCTGAAGGTCTTTCTACGTCTTCTTCATGTCTGTCTCCAGTTATCTTCTCCATGTGTTCTTTTGTCTTCCTCTACCTCTCTTACCGGGTTCGATTCATAGTATCGACACGCTTCAGCCTACCCAGCTGTAAATGGGTAACTGACTTTGCCCTTGAGATAGGGATGGAAAAGGCAGCGAGGAAGGGAACGGGTCACCCCCACCTCTGGATGCTGAACCTAGTATAGTGAAGTCTCTAACACTTCGCTCCTCTACGGCAGTATCTGGTATGGACCTACCTTTACCTTTTTTTACCTACCTCTCTTACCCTGGGGGTTCCAGAACAAGGACTGCCTGGTAATGCTATCAACAGGTTTTTTTTCTTCATTGAGTGCCTTATCTATCGCTAGAGTCTTAAATAGAATTACTATGAACATTGCTTTCATTATTGTGAAACTTGGAAATAAAGGGACAAATCAAGAGATAAGGGAAAGACTATAAAAGACAGTCAAAGTTTATAGTACATTTTCTGAGATAATCAAAATTAGAACGTCTTAGAACAGCAGGGAAGATCGAGGGAAGAAAGGCAATAGAAGACAGAGAAATGAACTGAACTGTTAGCTGGAACTGGAAGAATGTCACTAACAAAATTCAAAGGTAACAACAAAAGCAGTTGTGGACAGACGATAAAGTAAAAACAAAAAGAAGAATAAGAAATATAAGAACAATTTAAACAATAACCCCGAGCAAAAGTGCTGACTTGTATGTGATATACAAAATAATGAAATCCACAAACATTTGACCTAAACAGGTTCATACAAGGCTCATAAACATATTTTAAATCGGTCTCTCGGCATGTAGTACAGATATAAAGCAGCGGAGAACGCGAGCCAGAGAGGAAGATTTAAAAACTCCTTGTGAGCATTAAAAACACACGACCTACATTTTGTATTAGGATGATGAGTTTAGCAAAATATAATTGCAGGTTTCAAACTCTTATATGAATGCTACGCCAATGACCTGGAGCCACGTAAAAAAAAAGTTAATGGTAAAGTTAGTCCCGTAGGGGAGTGAAATGTTAGAGACTTCCCATACCAGGTCCATCATCATACCTGTTCCCTTCCTCGCCGCCTTTTCCTTCCCTAACTCAAAATCAGGTAGCCTACCCATTTACAGCAGGGTAGACTGGAACGTGTCGATACTGTGATTCGAAAAAGGCACCTTAACAGCGAGAGAACAGCTTTCTTACCACTCTGTCAGTTGGAGACGCGTAGATAGAAGTAAAATAATTTACAACTGCCAGTTCACTGCGTTGAGACGTGACGAAACCTAAGTTTCTTAACTTAGTTTCTAAATGAACAGCTGAGTTTGTAGAGAGGCTCTGCGTTTTGTATTGTTTACACTTTAGCTTTCATATGCAAACTCCGGACAGAAAAGCGCTTATATTCCACATCTTCTGGTTTTCCCTAGCCGGCGTGAATGACAGCAGTTTGCAATGCAGTTTTTTTTTTTTTAATTAATGAAGAAAAATATCCCGTTCAAACTCTGATGGGTTATAATTAGGATATATATTGTTTTCAATTCCATATAATATGAACAACTGCCAATATGAAAAAGTGGCATCACATTTGTCAAATCATTGTAAATAGGGACAATCAGAATTGTGCTTATACGTTATTTAAATTTAAAAAACAAAATAAAAAAAATAAAAAAAAACCAAAAAAAAAAAAAAAAAAAAAATCAAGAAGAAACTCTGCAATGCAGTTGTCTTTCTCTTAAGTGAGCTGTTTTACAGGCTTAGAGCAGAGATCAGCTCTCGTCCATTCTCATATTAGGGATAATGTTACAGTCACGAGAAGGCTGGGAGCTGATCTTCAACCGTCGGAGGCAATTTTACAAGCAAATACATTTGCGTGTAATGGAGCTGAGAGCTTATTCTCAACTTCTCGCTATGAGAATGTTTGGGGGTAAGATGAAAAACTGAACAAATAGATGTGCATCCACGTGCATTAAGAAGAAAAAAAATAGTGTCCTTCGCGAATGTCGGTTCCATGAGAGAAGCAGTCTGGCAGAATGTTTTTCCTCGACACCATTTGTTTACGGGAGGGAGACAACGATAGCAAACAGACGCCTGGGTCAGACGGTCCATTAATGAGAGCCTAATTGTGGTTGTATGAGAGCGAAGCTGATGGATTTTTTTTTCACCAGAAATAAAATAGAATGGGGACAGAGTTGGACACAACATCTGGGGAAAACGGTCTGTGCGGAAATATAGCAAAACTCCTATAATAACGTCTTTGATAGTACATATGGCAAGCGAACACTACTGGGGGGAGAACTGCCTTTGTCGCGTGTACTTTCTAAATGCATATTCTACTCCTGGACATTCCCACACTGATATAGATGACACCGTGATTGCAGTCGGCCTTTTGCCCTTTTCTTAACTTTTGCTTCCACGTGGCTGGTTCCAATTTTACTTGTCGCATTATGACTGGCTGTTATAAATATCTTATTATTAATGCGCAAAAATGGTGTAGAAAGACGTTTAACTTTAATTCTACAAATCTTTTGCATACAATAAATAGGCTGAACTTTAACTGTTAGTTTTCGATAAAGAAAAATGACTGTTTTTGTTATTCTTGACAATGTCACCCTTGACCTGTCTGCTAGCGACTTTATCACAGCTGACCCGGATGTTGTTTTGCAGTCCGCTTCTGTTAAAACTATAGCAGTACTACAGTACAACCATGGCAAACCTTCGTTGGTGTCTGCCTCTTTTATACTTACTCATAACAGCATTTTTGCTTACCAGTTGTGAAGACAGAGACACACAGACTGAGAAAGATGGTTTGTATACGTTGTCTGCTTCTTTCATATTAATGCAGTGGAACATACAATTAGGATTATAATTCCAAACCTATCCCTGTTCGCGACAAAGTAGCGCATGATCCGAACAGATTCAACCATCAAAAAACTTCTTTCGTCATGGCTTTCTACATCTACAGTTAATATATTAGTATTCATCTTATATAACTACCAGAAAGCTCGAGATTTGCTCAATTTTGCCAGCTCAAAAACAGTTCTAATTAGATGATGCTCAGGTAGTTGCTAGATTCAAAAATAAAAAGATGAGCAAAACTAGGCCTAAACTTGTAGCCTTCGAATTTGTTATTTCTAAATTTTCAGAAAAATAGCTCGTTCAGTCTCTTCTGGGTTGCAATTACGGTACATAGTGGCTCTTATTTCAGATAATGTGTTCAATACGTGATAATGACATCGGTAGCCCGTGGACCTAAGTTCATACTTAATAATTAATTTGTGCCCATGTTCATACTTGTTTTATGGTTATAAAAAAAAAAGGAAAGGGGGGGGGGGGGGGGGGGGCAGGGGGGGGGGGGGGGGGGGGGGGGGGGGGGGGGGGCGCAGAGAGTGTGTGAAAGCATGAGATGTTTTGGTAATTTTTTACTCATTATTATAGGCCTATGTATTACTAGAACTTACCAAACCCTTGCTTTCCCACCATACCCCCACTATTCATTCTGCATTAGTTTTTTTTTTTCTCATCAAATATTGCTTGAATACATTATGCAGTTCTCATGGTCCGTCTGAGCATCCGAGTGGCTAAGTCATTAGAGTGCTTTCCTATCGCAATGAAGTTATCGGGTTTCGGGATTGAAACCTTGTAGTGTCACACTCCAGTTTATCTAGCAGTAAATAGGTACCTGACTCTGTAGCTCAAAGTTAGGGAAGCCAAAGGCAGCGAGGAAAGGAACTGGTCACCTCACCTTACCTTATAAAACTGCCACCACCCAACGGCAGTATCTGTTATGGGATTATGTTTACCTTGGCCCATATATTATCAACACCTGCTCTACAGTTATGGGTAAATTGCAGTCGTGTAGATAATCTAATAGTGATATTCTCTGCTGGTCACCCTTTCTGCATTTTAGTAGATAATGCTCTATTATTGTCTTGTAGACAGTCTGCACAGTAAGGTTTTTTTTAAATCTCAAATAGCTTGTAAGAATATTAGTTGTGTGAATGATATCAAGTAAAAAGAAACCATAACATATTACGTTTCATGCATTCTCACTTTCTATACATACTCAAAGTACTAACTGCCGTAAACCAGAATATTTTACTTTCAAGTGTTAAACACCAGACTATGCTACAGCAGCATTTTTATCAATTTCTTTTTAAACAGAGCTTTTCTGATTGTGCTCATAAATATCCTTGATTGTGCATTTATACAAGAGAACATGGTTGAAGTTAAGACTAATAGCAACAGTCCGCCATATTGGCCAAGTAGCTGTTAGTACAGCAAATACTTTGGCTGTGTCTCTTGGAGTTATGAATAGTTCTCAAGCTTCCTAATATTTTGACCAGGCCAGTATGGGAAGATGATGAGCCAGTGTACTTTGTTCTTGGTAGGATTTGTAATGGATGAATCTGTATCCTGAAACTACTACCCAAACTTCAGCTGTCTGATCTTTGCTTTCCGTTCCTGAGAATTAATTAAGCTGATTAATCGTTGCATATGTTAAACTCCAGTGCCAAATAAATGTTGTTTAACTATTTCAGCAGCTTGCTGATTAGCATCTTCCTGGTAATTTAAAAAAAAAAACCAGAGATGCATATTTTTCATGATGAGCACATTTTAGATGCTGCCAAAGGTTTTAACGTTTCATAGCACTTGCTTCACTTTTCTTGAAGCTACATTGTGTGAGCTTGCCATTCACTTCATTGTCCACCTTGCAGGTTGTCAGTTTCATCCTTGCCTTTCCCAAAAAGCATAAAATGTAGGCCTTTTAAATTCAAATGTAAAGACATCACTGAGATCCATTTTCATAAATCTGCTATCAGTCATGTAGGGCAGATTTGAATTTTTTTTTTTTGTAATGCCATAATCAAATTAGCTTCTACATATACTACAACCAAATGTTGCTTTGTATGACAGTCGAAAAGTGAGAAACAAATCATTACATTTTTTTTCATAATATACCTGCTTGTGTTATACTAGTATTACTTGTTTTGATGATGACTATGAAAATGATTCAGATTTTCAGGCAGATGAAGATTTTGTCGTGGACTTAACGCCTGAGAACTTTGATGAGACTGTGGTCAAGAACCCCACTATGCTAGTTGAATTCTATGCACCAGAGTGAGTATATAAAATAAAAATGTAAGAGCATGATTCTGTCTTAAGTCTCATTTTCACTCCCTTTGGAGCATAGAGCCAGAACTGAAGTTGGTGACCTAGTGGAAAGCCTATATCCCCTTATTACTTATTTTCTTAATGAAATGTTTGTAACCAACAATCCCACCAGCTATCCATGAAAATACATAGCATGCATTGATTGCACCATGAAAACCAAATTGCACACCCAGTAAAAGATTACTCTTGCCTTGCAATCTTATTATGGTGCATTGGCCATACCTTTACAAAGTAATATGTTGGTACGCTTTTCCCACAGTCTGATTTTCCCCAATACAGCACAGAAGAGCATATTTTGTTATAGATAGCAGTTCTGCAGTGCACATTTTAAATGTAAAGACATACAAAATTTTATTTTCCTGCATCTTTTAGGTGTGAAAACTGCAAACTCCTGGCCCCTCAGTTCGCAGCTGCTGCAGAGAAGCTTGTAAAAAATGGTCCACCAGTAATACTGGCCAAGGTTGATGGCGCTGCTCACACTGAACTTGTTCAAAGGTTTGTGGAAGTATTGCCAGACCTGTTTGTATTATATTTGGATGTAGTTGCAGTTGGATGTGTCACTGAACTGAATATGCTGAGATTACATAAATAATAGTCTGCCTAAGGAAAATTCTCAAAAACATTTTTGTTTTGGCTGAACACCTTACAGTAAGAGAAGTTACCAGAAATAAACCATCTGTTGACTTTGGAGGTGGGAACATCAGCAGAACATAAATACTGTATTGGCCTGAATATAGTGTGTTGCTTTTTCCAAAAATTGTCCTTCCAAAAACTGTACTTGTATTATATGCACAGCCTAACATTTTTCACCAAAAAACATGGCACATTCCTACAGAGGCCTATTTTGTAGCATGCTGGAACTATACAGGCACCACGTGCAGGAATCACCACACATGTCTAATCATAAACTCAAGGTCAAAATGAAGCTAAAGAATGAGGATTAGCTCACTTCAGTGTCACTGAACTGGTAATTCAGTAGGTCAGTGTTAGTTTGGTGGTAGAATCCGTGCTGCGTTACTGATATGAAAAAATGACGGTACCAATAGGAGATCCACAAGTGAGTGATTCTGTTGAAAAGAAGGCTTCCTCAGTGTCTCAAGTAAACGAGGGAATAAGAAGAAGCTACGATATGAATTTTAAATTAAGAGCAATACACAAGATGCAACAAACAAATAATGTGCAGGCTGCTAACAAGTGTGGTGTTTCTGAGGCTAATACAGGATACGACTTTGGCGACAAAATGAAGAAAAGTTTAGAAGCCAGAAAATCAAGAAAAGCTTCCAGAGGGTCTAAGACTATGAAACTTCAAAACATTGAAAGGCTTGTTTGCGAATATATCCACGACAAACGAAACCTTTTATTTTTCATGTAGAGCACCTTCAAAACTTTATGGTCATATTATGTGCAAGGCCGTGCTATCTTCGGGCCAATACGATACTGCATTGTACATGAAATTCTTTTGTATGGTGGGATATAAGTAAGAGCCACTGGATTATAGAAGTTGTCACAAACTACTGTAGCCTGTGAAACTGACAAATTTAGAAGTATTTATATCTTTCTCTTAAGTGTGCAGTTTATCATGACACAGCTCATAATGAAGAACCAGCAGAGTACCAAAAAAGCAGCAGTCATGATGGCCTTATTTTGCCTACTCATTTACCTTATCAGTATTGTTTTTTATAGGTTTGACGTGAAAGGCTATCCGACTCTTAGATTTTTCAAAAACGGAAAAGATTATTTGTACGATGGACCAGGGCATACTGAAGGTATGATTTTATATTTCGCTATTTTATTCTTCAATTGTAATGACAAATTATGAAAAAGCCTGGTAACAAAGTTTATACAAGAACCTTTACCCAAACCACGTTTTGAAAATGACTTCTGGTGGTAAATTAAAATCTTCAACGAGATCGGAAAGTGTTTCAGTATGTTTTTAATTCATTTTACTACTAAACAAGGAATGACGTTCCTAGCGGTGGGTGGCCACAGTGGATAGATTTAAACGCCACTGTGACCAACTTGCGGTAGTTAACATGTTAAAAATAGTTGAGGGACAGTTTTATCTGGAAACAAGTATAAAACAACTAATGTGGTCAAACAGGTCATCCTGAGGGTATAGGAAACCGCATAGAAAATGCTCAAAAAAAGCTGAAAAATTGTATATTAAAAAATGTGTGCAAAATAAAACTTGAGCACTTAGCTAATTAGTTTTAGAAGATAGCAACTCCAGAATAATTTGATAAATGTGAAAGCAAGAATGACATAGAAAACAGATGTGAATAAAAACCAACAGAGCAGAAGAAGACGGGGGAAAAGTGAGAAAGAGAGAAAATAAGTATGGTTGCCTCTCTCAGCAGAGTTAACTGGTTATGGGTTTTAAACCTGGTAGGATCACACTATAAATAGTTACCTGACTCTGCTCTTGAGTTAGGGAAGGCAAAGCAAGGAAGAGAACTCGTTGCCCCACCTCATAAAACTGGACTTAGTGTAGTAAAGTCTGTAATGCTTCACTTCCCCTTTGGCAGTATCTGCTACATGACTACCTTTACCTTTTAAACTAATGACTACTATGAGAACTCTTATTGTGTAGCAGAAGTAATAATGCTCTTATTATTGGTATTAAAGATATGGTTTAACTCGGTCTAACCCAGGCAGTTTTCCGGCTTTACCCAGGCCCCAAAATGGAGACTTATTTTTTCTACAAGTGTTTTGAAAACAGCAGTGGATATATACGAGGTAGCTTCAGAAAGTTCCCGGAATTTGTGTATTGTATAGAAATAAGTAACATTAATAATAATAATAATAATAGTTGCCCATCGCAAGCGAAGATGGCGACAGCTTCAGACTTGAGTTGTGAGACATCAGTGCCGTGATCTCATGTGGCTAATTAGTCCTATTTTGGCCCTACAGGCCATGCCACATACGGGGCAAACATGGTTAGAGTCAATAGTAGTGTTGCTGCGCATTCTGACTTTTCTTGCAGCACGCTTGCCTTCTGCCTTATCAGCTAAATTCTGTTCTGCAATGCGAGCGCCTTGAGTAATGTTTGTCCGCCAGGCAGAGCGATCATGTGCGATAGTCTCCCAGGAGGAGACATCAATTTTGAAGCTGCTCAACGATGCTTTCAGTGTGTCTTTGAAGCGTTTCTTTTGTCCCCCTACTGTTCGCTTACCCATAGAGAGTTCGCTGTACACCAAGTAACATTACAATTATTTACACTACAGTTCCTTCAAAATAGTTCCCTTCGGCCACTACACACTTTTGCCAACATCCATACAGCTGTTGGAAACATTCCTGGAACCCATTCTTTGACACCTCTCTCAGCTGCTTTGTCGCATTGGTGATAACGCCCTGAGAATCCTTGAACCTCTGCCCTTTCAGTGCTGATTTTAGGCGAGGGAACAAGAAAAAATCAGGCGGTGCCAGGTCGGAAGAATATGGAGGATGTTCCAGGGCAGTCACATTGTACGTTGCGAGGTACTGCTTAACCAGTAGGGATTGATGTGTTGGCGCATTGTCATGCAGCAGAACCCAACTGTTTGTTCTCCATTTTTCATGGCGTTTCCTTCTGATTGCATCTTTTAGACGATGGAGGATATCAACGTACATTTCCTTGTTAACCGTTCGGCCTTCAGGAATGAATTCATGGTAGACAATACCCTGGGAATAAAAAAAAACTTCCAACATAACTTTTCCTTTGCTCTTGTTCAAACGAAATTTCTGTTTCGAGGGTGATTTCCATTAAGAGGACTGACGTTTTGTCAGGAATGTACAAAAAAAACACCACGTCTCATCTCCTGTGATTATGTTGTTGAGAAAATTGCTATCTTGATCAGCCACAGTGATTAGGTCTCCTGCCAGTTTCAATCTCGTTTCTTTCTGTTCAGGAGATAACATTTTGGGAACCATGTGCTGACAAACACGGTGCATGTGCAGTTCATTGTGGAGAATACTGTGGCAACTTCCAACTGATATTCCAACTTCTGATGCTATTTTCTCTACACTAAGTCTTCTATCAACACGAACAATGTTCCGAACACGCTCTGTTTTCATTGTTTATCGAGGTAGGCGGTCGTCCGCTACGTGGATCATCATCGACACTAACACGACCTTCACGGAAATGCTTGTGCCACTCAAAAACTTGCGATTGCTCTTTGCGGTATCACCATATGCTTTATTAAGCAAGGTTACTGTCTCTGAGGGTGACTTCTCAAGCAAAACACAAAATTTGACATTTGTACGTTGTTCAATCAAGGACATTTTCAACTCCAACGATGCTAGGTGCACAGCACACAAACAAACTTCTGTAAGTTTACATCAGCCATGTCGTTTCCTCAAGGTCACTACCAACTTATAAAACTATAATCTCCATGACATAATCACTCATTCAAACATGAGTCGACTATTCGAAGCTACCTCATATATTAATTTAGCAGATATGTGTATTATGCATCAGACTTTAGGAAATCGGCGGAAGAATGTTGTGAAACAATGTTGAGTTCTTATGTGATATAATAATGGTTTGTTAATAATGGTTTGTTATGACTTGCGAAGTGTACAAACAATACAAAATCCCAAAAAAATTAATTAAAATTGTGCACATGCATGTTAATACTTCAGCTCTACTTAATCCCTTGGCAGTAAAAGCCTCTGAATCGAATTATATATCCAGTTGAAAATTAATCCAAGAAGTTTGATTACTAACAAATGAAAATTCTAATTTTATGATTTTTTGTGTGTGAAGTCACATACTGCTGAACTGGAATCTCATTTACACATTCCTTTCCCACGCAATTTAATTAATTTATTAGTTTAAAATATCAAATTTGTTAAACATCCTTATCGGAATTGAAAATAGGTTATTATTGATATAGCTAAAATTCATTTAGAAATAATCTAGTTCCAGATGTAATGAAATGATTTAAAACCAGCTTGTCACCGGGTATTTTCTAATTTTCCATTCAAATTTAACATACATTGCGCTGGCGCAGGATGCGCCTGTGGATAAAAGTAAAGGCTAATCTGGCATACAAGCATTGTGATATTTCTGTCTTTTTGTTGTACTAAGGCCTCTCACGTTTCTTCAACAGCAATCATTACACATTTCTTTCTTGATTGTAATATGACTCTGTTTTTTCTGTCTTACAGATATCAGAATACCTCTTGTCTTACACTTGTTCGTTTCAGATATTGTAATGTCTCATTCTTTCAGTTATTTTAAGAATTATATCATTGCTTTCTTACACTTTTTTTCTTCCAGGTATTGTTGAGTACATGAAAGTGGTAGCCCGCCCTGAATGGGAACCGGAACCAGATGCTGTCATTACCCTAACAAAAGATAACTTTTATGATGTTGTCAACAATGAGAATCTTATGCTTGTGGAGTTTTACTCGCCAAGGTAATTTATGTTTGTGTCTACATTGATAATTAATGTTGCTTGTACTTTATTATCAAATTTATTTTGCGGCCATTTTCAAACTCTAGATTACCTTTATTGCAAATAATAATGTTATCTTACAGCCATGTGCTAGCAGTGCTTGTGTGTAACAGGGGTTCTAAAAGGGAACAAATAATAGTAACACTGTAACCTACCAAGCATGGCGAAAAGGTGACTCAGGAGGGTTGGGCATATAGAGCACGGACAAGACTGGAATAAACTAGAAGTCATTGCCTTGAAAATCTCTTGCATTTCACTGAAAAGCAGCTTCTCCTGGGTTTAAATAGAGCAAGTTATGGTGCTACAACAATGGGACTCATGTGTTGGCATTGATGTTGATGGAAAAATCAAAGAAGCCCCGTTGTTTTAAAACCAGCTCCTGCCCTCTGGTGGAGCAAAAAAATGTGTGGATGAACTCAGAAGTCTTCCAGTGATTTTATTCACAATGTGAAAAATTACTGTGATCAAGAAGAAAAAATATGGGCAAGGTCTTGCTTATCCTAGGCAGTGTGCCATCATATCCTTCAGCGGAAACATTAAACACAATAGATGACGGAAACTAAATCATGTTTCTTCCACCAACTGTTACCGCACTCTTCCAACCAGTGGACCAGGGAAAAGTTGAAGAGAATCTACAAACCAAAACAGACAGAAACAAAACTAACTAATCAAACCTAAGAAGCCTTTCCATCGGGAAAGAGAGGATATTTGAGCTAGCATTCAAACAATGGTATGGGGGGGGAAGTGAAAATTCATGACTACAAGGATCAGAAAAGTCAAGTCAAAGGCAACTCAACTCAAAGTGTCCAATCAAGGAATCTCGGCCATCATTGAGGAAATTTTAAAAAGTGTTGGCAGAATGTATGATGCCTCGTTAAAAGACACAAAGGCAGTGTAGCAAGTAAGAGGGATGGCAGACAGAGGACTACAATTCATAAACTGAAGCAGAATCATATGAAAGTTAAAAAATGTGATGCCTCTAATGGCTAGTGTTGATATATTAAATAAGCATAAATATGGTAAATATAGAAAGAAAAATTAAATTTACTTGGAAGTGGTTAATACCACCAGGGCTATCAGACATAACACTCTACTGCAAGAAGACAGAGCTCAGCCTTTAAACTAGTCATCGAAGAATGCAAGTCAGATTGCAAATGATGCTCTATGACTTCTAAGGATTGGTGTGAAAAAAATTAGAAAAAAGGTGATTCGTCTTACGAGGACAAAAGACAAAGAAAATAGCCAACGTTACAGCCACAAGGCCTTCATCAGGGAAAGGAATTAAAGTGAAGGCTAGATAGAACACATAAGAACCTATATAAAAATAAAACCTAGGTACTTCCCTAAAGGCATCGAAGTCCTAACACTTTTGCTGCCCGCGAACAGACGAGCGTGCTCGGACTTTTTTTGTCCTCGTAAGACAAATCACCTTTTTTTGATTTTTTTTTCACACCCATCCATTGTACTCCACGTCTTACCGCAGTTCCCCTCATCTTCCTTGACTGTGACTCCTAAGACAAGGTCGTTTAGACCATTCAGCCAACACAAAAAACTGGAAGCAGTAGAAAATGAACAAAACTGTAGGAACTGACATCGAAGCTCTTAACTCATTCATTCCAGAGTTATTTTGCACGCTGTGCCAGACTTTTTTTGTAGAGTGAAGTGTTCATCTTTCAGTCTAAATTTGTTTGTGAATTTTCCTTTGAACATGTACTTATTATATACCAAACTGTAGGGAAATGGATAGAGAATTCAAATATATAATGTCTGTGGTAGTATTAACACAAGTATGTTCGGTATAATTTAATCATTTTGCATGTAAAATTGAAAAGTTGACTGTAGAATACGATCTTACCAAAGACAAATTACTGTCGTAGACAATAAAACTTTCTTTTTAGTCTTCAAACTTCAAGTTAATCCATATACAAAGTAAAAAAAACATGCTTATGGCCAAAATTAGTACATTTAGTGTTATTCGCACCAGTTTTTCCGTGGTTCTTTGTAAGAAAAAAATAAATTATGCAATCGTGCATTACGTAATTTTCAAACAAATAAATAAGAATAACGTCATATAAATACTTTTTTACTCTTGTTTAATGTTTTAATAGTATCCCTAGCTTCATCTTCTACCAAGAACTAGTGATTAGATGTTACGGTAGGTCTAGTTTTGTTGCTTTTTTGATCGGCCAGAATATGACTACGCCCACTCATCAACTAAATCTAGTGTGTCTAGCTTTTCTGCATATATTCCGTATTTTGACAACAAACTGTGACTACCAAACAATCATCATCAATGTTTCAAAGTAGTTTGACACAATTATTTGCTTAGGAGACTTAGAAAATGTAAATATAAAGCGTGACATATTTCTCTAGCAAAAACAACGAAAAAACGTAAACACGCGAATCTTCACAAAAATTGTGATAATAACATCAAAACACGCACATGTGCTGATTAACTAAAGTCAAATTAGTTGTTTAAATAGTAGCGGAAGTCATTCTACGAGTTTTAATATATGAACTGCATTAAGCGGACGATTTTTAGGGTTTATTCGTGATAAACTAAAAACCACGCTCTGAGCGTTGCTCTGGCACGGCGTGTTGAATTTTGCAACGCTCAGAGCGTTGGTCTGGAGTCAAAGAGTTAAGCTAAATGAGGCAATTCATTGCGCACAAACCATTAAGCAGGTATTTGGCCATGATGACATGCACTATGTCTAAATTGTCAAAGAACGCAGGCATGTGGCATTTCAGGAAACCTGAGAAGCAGATGGTGATGAGAGGATACAAAAGGTATTTCAGCATGGCAGAGGTTCTTGACATGGAATGAATAATTACACATTTAAGACTCAGCTTCATTTTCAGATCAGTGTGTGATCTTCTGCCATCGACCACAAACCTAGTAACACTGAGAAAATCTGAGGAGGCTTTTAAAGTTTATAATAGTGATATTTTAGTTTGATGTTTATAGGTTATTACAGTTTGTTTGAGGTTACAAGTAAACATCACTTCACACTGGTGAGTGTGTTTTTTATTGTATTTATTTACTAATTTTTAATTCAGTGATCACCATTGTATATCTCTCTCCAAGGGGTTCCTATTTTTCTGATGTCACTTTCTAGCATAAATCCTTTTTCCCTCCTGACCCAGCTTTGTGTCTTCATTTGCAAGCAACCAATGAGATACAATTTAAAACTTTATTTAAAACATCCTTTAAAAACTAAATTGTGTTATGTTCAGAATGTCTATTCTTGAATGTCAGAAAGCTCCCTTCTAAGGAATCTTTATTGAGAAACTTCATCATAGTATCTGTTCAATGTGGGTAACGTAGTTGCCTTATTGAATTCATTGAAATCACAAATATTTTCAGACTTAAATTGGTCTTCTGAAGAAATAGATTCTGAAGATAATAGGGAACATAAAGGATACTCTTATTAACTCTATGGATCTAATCCAACAACTAGTGCATACATACAAACTAATTTATTTTTTACCAATGGATTGAACGATTATAGAAAGTAAGAGTTAATAAGAGTACCCTTTATGTTCCCTATTATCTTCCAGACAATGAAGAGGTAGATAAACTTGCTAAAGAAGGGGGGGGGGGGTCGGTCTACAACAAAATGATATAGAGACAACTTATGGAATGACTAAAACAACTATAAAAGCCATATTCAAGTCCATTAGGGACAGAAAACACCCAGGTCACATAAAAGATGATGCCTATTACCAAATATCTAGGCGAGACCAGGTCATCATTTTCTCCTTATACACTGGTCACATTATGTTGAAGTACCATCTATGTCACAAATACAGGATTGGTCCAACAGATCTCTGCTCCTGTGGCACCAGCCCCATGACAGCCGAACATCTGCTCCAGTCCTGCTCAACTTACAGCAGTGAATGGATTGACATATGGCAACAACCCACTTCTCTCCACATAAAACTATAGATGTCAGGAACCTTGAGCTGACTACTGCCTTTATTAGAGTCATTAATGTAGAAGTCTGAGGGTGACCAAAGAAGAAGACCCCTATGGCAGTGTCTGCTATCAGAACTACCTTTACGTTTGTCTTTACTTTTTTTCTAATCACATTTATCCATTACTTATCCTACAGGTGTGAGAAGAGCAAGAATTTAACTCGAGTTTATGAAAGGGCAGCAAAAGAGCTGAAGAAAGGAGACCCTCCTATTCATTTGGCCAAAGTGGACGCAACTCTTGAGACAGAGCTAGCTACAAAATATGGCGTTACTAGTTATCCTACCCTGAAAGTATTTCGAAACGGAAGAGCTATTGATTTCAAAGGGGAATATAACAGCCCATATGGTATGAAGTTGAAGTAAAAGAAAATCTTGCAGGATTATGTCGTCATATAATCAATTTTTTTGTAACGCATGGCATTTAGAAGTGTATGGTAGGCTGATTAAATGTATTTAATGTTTTATTAGGAACTGGCTAGAAGGGAATGATAAGCTGCTTCTTCTTCTTTGATCCTTAGCCACCGACTGTCAAAGCAGTCAGTGGCCATCACGCCTGGTGGTGTCTTGTAGGGCAGCAACAGACTGCTTCCACTTTGTTCGGTCTGTGTCCATCCTTCATGCAGTGCTCCAGCTCTGGTTCATTCTTTGCATCTCGGCCTCCACTGTTCTTCGCCAAGTTGTTTTTGGTCAGCCTCTCTTTCGCTTTCCTTCGGGGGTCCATAGCATAGCTGTTCTTGTGATGGCATCAGGGTCTCTTCTGAGGACATGGCCAACCAAACTCCAGCGTCTGCCAGCTATGATGGTGTGCAAGAACTCTTGGTTACTCTGAGTAAGTAGTTCTTGGTTAGTGATAGTATTCAGCCAAAAGATTCTGAGTTTTATTTAGGCAGATTGTGTGGAATGCGACAGTTTTGACATTTCCTTCTCTGTTACTCTCCAGTATTCCGCACCATAGAGAAGCGCAGATAGTACACAGCTCTCATATAATCTTAATTTGGTGTTTGTGCTGTACTGGGAAGACTTCCAGATGTTGTTGAGACTAGCAAAGGCTGTTCTCGCTTTATTCATTCTGTTCTTGATGTCTTTGCTTGTTCCGCCATCTGGTGTTACTATGCATCCTAGGTATGTAAATGTGTCTGTCTGTTCCAGCTTCTGGTTCCTTATTGTTATGGGCTCAGGACTGCCCACATTGAGTGTCATGACCTCTGTTGTCTGTAGACTGATGTTCAAACCCACCTGCTGGCTATACTTATTCAATCTGTCTGTTTGTTCTTGGATGTGTTGATGTGAATGTGCGAGTAGTGCAATGCCATCTGCATATTCCAGATCTTCCAGTGTAGAAAACGTCCATCTAATTCCTCTTGGACTGCCCTCTGTTGTCTTGCGCATCACCCAGTCTATGACTGTCAAAAATAAAGATAAGCTTCACTTCAGTTTAATTTTTTTATGGGGAGTTAAAAGAAAGTGATACGTTTCAAAGTTTCACTTCAGTGTAATAACTGTTTTATGGGGAGTTTGAAGGAAATGATATGTTTCAGTGTGTCACTTCAGTGTAACAACTATTTTATGGGGAGTTTGAAGGAAGCGATTCATTTCAAAGTTTCACTTCAGTGTAACAACTATTTTATGGGGAGTTTAAAGGAAGCGATGTTTCAAAGTTTCACTTCAATGTAACAACTATTTTATGGGGAGTTTGTAGGAAGTGATACATTTCAAAGTTTAACTTCAGTGGAACAACTATTTTACAGGGAGTTTGAAGGAAATGATATGTTTCAAAGTTTCACTTCAGTGTAGTAACTATTTTTGAGGAGTTTGAAGAAAATAATACATTTGACTTTAACATAGTAACCATCTCTGTGACGCAGATGTCTGAGCAACTACACGCAGTAGTTGAACATGTTACACTGTAGCCACATATCCTAATATAACAATGCTGTGTAACAAAATAACATTCAACACACATTGGCATGTAAGGCCATGAAAAGTTTATAGTATAGTAGGTAGCACAGTTCTGTTACTTATGAAATATAAAGCTCTATATCTGCCTGTGTGCATGTATTTTTCTGGTCTTTTTTTGTATTATCAAACATTTTTTTTCCCAAATACAAAAATTTCAAAAATATTTTACTTAAACAGTCAAAATGTGATCATAAATCACTAAGTTTTTTAAAGCAGTGTATCACCTGGGGCAATTCTTGTTTGCACTAACTTATCTACAGACATAATGAACTACATGAGGCGACAAGTGGGAGAGGGTACTAAGGAAATCAAGAGTGCAAAGATGTTGAAATATCTGTTTGTCCCAGATGAGATAAGTGTAGTGGGCTTTTTTAGTTCCCCTGATGACCCGAGGACTGCTCCCTACAAAGATTTAGGTAAGTTAAGCTCTTTTGTCTTCTAACACTTTTCATTTTCATTACCTGAATGACACCTGATATTTAGCGAGAACTAAACAAAGAACAAAGTGTAACCATTGCTATTGTTAGTATCATCATCTCATCTCAGCCCGTAACCCGTCATGGGTCGTAGGGGTGCCATGGTGGAAGCATCAGCAGACAGGGTCCTCCACTGCTCTCTATCCTCAGCAATGCGTACAAGTGTGGAAAAACCGTGTCCTGCCCATTCTTTGATGTTATCAGCCCAGGATTTTCTCTGCCTTCCTCTTCTCCGTTTACCTTCGACTGTTCCCTGAAGGATCGTTTTCGAAAAGGAGTCATGACGAGTTACATGCCCAAACCAGGCAAGCTTTCGACGTTTCACTATTGACAAAAGTGGTTCTTGGTGGCCTGCATAGGTGTTTATCTTCTCTCTAACATAGACATTTGTTTTGTGCTCTTTATAGCAAATGCGCAAAATTCTTCTATAACATTTATGCTCGAAAGCCTGAATCCTTCGCTCCGTATCTGCAGTGAGTGTCCAGCCCTCACACCCATACAAGAGAATAGATAATACAAGTGATTTGTATAATTTGATCTTCACAGGAAAACTGATGTTACTTTTCCATATCACATTCAACCTTGTCATGGCAGCTGAGGCCATCTCAAGTCTTGTCTTGATTTCTTTAATTGATCTTCCATCACTACATATAGTGGACCCGAGATATTTAAAGGTGTTAACTTCTTCTAACGTTTGCCCATTTAACGTAATGTTGGTCGGAACATGTTTCTTATGGCTATTCACCAATATCTTGCTTTTTTCTATATTAATTTCCATCCCATACGTTCTTGTTACTTTCTCCAGTCTAGAGGTAAGGTCTTGAAGTTCTGATTCTGATCCAGCTATCAGATCAATATCATCAGCAAAACGTAGGTTGCACAGAGGTCGGCCTCCAATCGATATGGTTGATTTATAATCGTAGAGAGCCTCCTGCATAATATGTTCTAGATATATATTAAAGAGCACTGGTGACAGGATACATCCTTGGCGAACTCCTACAGTTGTTTTGAAAAATTCTCCAATGTCGTTGCTTACAAAAACAGCACTGCTTGCGTCCTTGTATAGTGCTTCAATGATATCTATGATGTTGGTATCAAAATTGAATTTTCTCTCATTACTTGCCATAAGCCTTCATGCCAGACTCGATCGAAGGCTTTTGTGAAATCGATGAAATTATGGTATAAATCGTGTTGATGTTGGAGATGTTTTTCGATAAGTAATCTAATATTGAAGATTTGTTCTGAGGTACTTCTTTTTGGTCTAAAGCCAGCCTGTTCCTCTGACAAGATTTCTTCTGATTTCTGTTTTATTCTGTTCAAAAGTATCCTTAACATTACCTTACTTGGATGACTAATAAGGCTAATGGTTCTGTAGTTCTTGCACATTTTTAGATTTCCTTTCTTTGGAAGCGGTATTACTAATGACTGCGTCCATTCTTTTGGCCATTTTTTTGTACTCCATATCTTCTGGCAAATTGTTGTCATGATTTTTACTATATCTGGTCCTCCATATTTCAAGAGCTCTGCTGGGATATTATCCACACCCGGTGACTTCCCTCCTTTCATCGAACATATAGCCTCTTCCACTTCTTCCCGTAATATTGCTGCATTTCCGAGTTCCCTGTTTTCGCACTTAATGTTGTTTAATATGCCTAAGTCAGTGTCAAGTTTACAGTTATATAATTCTTTACAATATTCTGTCCACCTTCTCGTTACAGCTGTTTTTTCATTGAGCAGAGCCCCATTGCTATCTTCTATGACAGTTACCCTGGGCTGTTGAGGTTTTGATAGTTTTCTTAATGTGTCAAAAGCTGCCTTGCTGTTACCTTTTATTAGCCCCGTATAATGGACTGATGATGTTAGAAAGACTTAAATTGCATGCTGACGAAAAGATCAGAGAAGAACAAGCGGGTTTCAGGCCGAAACGATCATGTATTGATCAAATATTCACACTAAGAACAATTATAGAAGAATCAGTGGAAAGGCAATCGCCACTTATTATCACCTTCGTCGATTTTCAAAAAGCCTTTGATAGTCTACACCGCCCATCATTGTGGAAGATACTTACAATCTATGGTTTTCCAACAAAATATGTGAATATAATCAAAGCGCTATATGACAATGCAAGATGTTGTGTTAGAACAAATAAAGGGAATACAGAATGGTTTACAGTAGAAACAGGGGTGAAACAAGGCTGTATTATGTCACCACTACTTTTTGGAATAGCTATTGATTGGGTTATGAGAAACTATACCCACAATGAACAATTGGGTATAAAATGGACAAATGGAAAATTCCTGGGGGACCTGGATTTCGCAGATGATGTAGCATTCTTAAGTTCAACACCAAGACAATCCCAAGAAGCAATAAATAATTTGTGTCATCTCTCGGTTAAAATTGGTCTCCAAATAAATGCCTCTAAAAGTAAAGCTATGAACTTTTCTAACGAGACCTTTGATATCATCTTGAACGGGGAAAAACTACAGAAAGTTGAAAGTTTCAATTATTTAGGCAGTAAAATGACTCAGGATGGTGACACAACAAGAGAAATCCATACTAGAATTGCTTTGGCAGCTAGCGCCTTCAATAGATTATCTAACATTTGGAAATTACGATCATTGAATATACATACCAAGCTTCGTCTGTTTAATTCAAATGTTATCTCAGTGTTAACATACGGCTGTGAGAGTTGGAAAATAACAAAATCATTGGAGAACAAGCTGAATACATTCGAGAACAAATGTCTTAGAAAACTCATGAACATCAGTTGGAAAGAATTCAAGACTAATCGACAAATAAGAGAAGACTCTAGGCAGAAATATGTCTCCGACTATATAAGGAAAAGACGATGGTCATATATCGGTCATGTCCTACGAATGCAAAACAACAGAATACCACTACAGGCGCTCACTTGGGTTCCTGAGGGTAAGCGGAAAAAAGGAAGACCAAAAGAAACACTCAGAAGAACAATAATAAGAGAAGGAAGAACGTTGGGCCTAAATAATGTGCAAGAGCTAAGAGGAGTGGCGTCACAACGAACAACCTGGAGAGCACTGGTTTCTGCCTTATGCGCCGTGTTTGGCGCTTAAAGAATTTATTATTATTATTAATGGACTCACATTGATCAGCTACCCATTTTTCTTTGGCCTGTTTCATTTTCTTCCTAATATTTTTGTTCACCATACTGTATTGCCATGCTGCTTCAGGAACCTCTTTCTTAACCTTTTTCATTTCCCGCCGTGTATCACATAACTTTAGAATGTCATCTGTAACCCATGGTTTGTTTATTTTCTTTCTTTTACCAAGTATTTCTGTTGCTGATTCAATGAGCACGTCTTTCATGTTCTCTGTGATTGAGTTGATATCATCCTCCAAAAAGTTGAGAGCTGTGTTGAATGTTATTTTGTTACACAGCATTGTTATATTAGGTTCGACTGCGCACTGGGCACAACAGATTGAGATACCATCTGTACCACAAATACAAAATTGGTGCAACAGATCTCTGCACCTGCGGTACCAGCCCGATGACAGTCGAACACCTGCTGCAGTACTGCCCAACCTACAGTAATGAACGGGGTAGCATATGGCAACAACCCACTTCTGTCAACGAAAAACTGTTTGGAGATGTCGGGAACCTTGAGTTGACTGCTGCCTTTATTAGAGTCATAAATGTGGAAGTCTGAAGGCGAACGAGGAAGAAGAAGAAGAAGATATTAGGATATGTGGCTACAGTGTAACATGTTCAACTACTGCGTGTAGTTGCTCAGACATCTGCGTCACAGAGATGGTTACTATGTTAAAGTCAAGTAGGCCAAGATGGCGGCGTGGTAGGCCGCACTTTTGTGTTGTGCATTTCATGTCGTCGTTTTGGAGGCTGCATCTGTGGTAACAGCCCTTATTAAGGCTGTATGAGTTTGTAGTGTGTTTGGCTTTTTCTGGATTATGTTGCTAAGTATTTTAAAGATGAAAACATCAAGTTTGCCTATCATGTGAGTTCGCTGTTTGTGTTGATACAAGCAGCCAAGATGGCGGTTTTGTGATGTGTCAATCGGACTGTTTCAAAACATTACAGATTTATTGAGGGCTATTGTTACTGCTCCAGGTACATTTTTGTATGTACCTGCAAGGATACTTGGAGAGGAGATGGGCACCGCCAAGCAAACCTCTTGCCCACTGAAATGCTATGATGGAAAGTCAACTCAGTAATAATTTGCCGGATCGGCCGATGCCCGGATTAACAGTGACCGCGCTCTCATTGCCCCTTGAGAGTGATAAGTCAGCAAATGGGGTACAAACACCTGTTTTGAAACTTCCAAGAGAAAGCTTTGTTGTTGGAACTTGGAATGTACGCACGCTATATGCGTGTGGAAAAGTCAAAGAACTAACGCATGAACTTGTTAGATACTCGTGGGACATCCTGGGCCTAGCAGAAGTCAGATGGACAGGATTAGGTGAATCAATAACGGATGATGGTCACAAAATTTGGTTTAGTGGAGATGAGTTTAAACATCAGCATGAAGTAGGTTTTATCGTACATAAAGATAGATTGAACTCTGTCATCAGCTGCACCCCAATAAATAGCAGGCTTATCACCATTCGTATTGCAGCACATCCAAAGAACATCTCCATCATACAGGTGTATGCCCCCACTACTGACTATGAGGATGAGGCAATTGATACATTTTATGACAATCTGGATGAAGCAATTAAGAAAATTCCAAAGAAAGATCTTCTCATCGTGTTAGGTGATTGGAATGCTAAAATAGGGCCAGATGCATACGGTCACTGGGCTGCTACAGTGGGGAAATTTGGGACAGGAGAAACCAACGATCGAGGACTAAGGCTACTAGAATTTGCCAGTAACTATAAACTAACCCTTGCAAATACACTATTTCCTCATAAGTTATCAAGAAGAACAACGTGGCATGCCCCAAAAACTGAGATACATGGCCAAATTGATTTTATTCTTGTATCCAAAAGATTCAAGTGAACGCATTTATGCAACTGTGGTGCAATTCATGTTGTACATTATATAACAACTGTTTTTTTTTTTTTTTAATTAAAAAAAAATTTTGTTTTGTTTTAGTAATCCTTGGCAACTCCGCCTATGCCGGTCCCAAGCCCGGATGAAAAAGGAAGAGGGCGGCCTGCATGGAGGCCGTAAGGAGGCAGCCCCTCCACCATGCAAAGGCACAACAGGCCAATCACCTGTTTGCTTTAAACTATGATTACGAGCAATATAAGAGAGAAAACCGGACTGATTCTAAAGGCGACAAACTGGAACGGACTACGACTTATGGAACTTGGAACACAAGAAGTATAAATGGGAAAGAAGAGGAGCTGATGGAAGAGATGAGGAAAGCAAAATTAGAAATCCTGGCTATTACCGAAACAAAGAAAAAGGGACAAGGAGTCATGGATCTCGATGGCAACACACTGTTATACAGTGGTGTACCCACATCTGAAAGAGCTAAAGGGGGCGTGGGTTGCATTGTGGCCAAAAACCAGAAAGATAGTATCAAGGGATGGAACTTTGTCTCGGAGCGCATTATGGTTGTAAAACTAAAAGAAGGAGAAACCATAGTCAACCTGGTCATAGTGTAAGGGCCAAATGAGGATGAGAGAGCAGAGGTCAAGGAGGAATTCTTCGAGCTGCTTCAAAGGACAGTGGATGACTGCTTAGATGAAGTTATCATGCTCGGAGATTTTAATGCCAGAGTTGGAAATGACCATGCTAGATGGGGTGGAGTTATCGGAAGATATGGAGAAGATACTCTCAATGACAATGGAAAGCGACTCCTTAGATTCTGCAGTGAGCAGAATCTGATCATCACAAACACAAAGTTCCCCCATAAGCGCATACATGCATACACTAGATGTGAACCAACCAAGAATGAGAAGTCAGTGATCGACTATGCCATTGTTAGGAGAAGCTCATTCAGATATGTCCGGGATGCTAGAGTCTGGAGGGGGCCAGAGATTGGAAGTGATCACTACCTGCTAACAATCAAAAGAACAACTGAAAGAGTTGCTCAGCCTAGGAACTGCCCAACATCACGCAAGAAACCAAGTAAACGAGCGGGAGAAATGAGCATTAGGACCTACAAGCTGAAAGAGCCAAAAATTAAGACCAGATATCAGGGGCTTATTGCTGCAGCGGTGAGCAACACAGAAGAACGACTTGATGACTTGGAAACCCTCTGGAATAAATTCAAGGATATCATAAAGACAGCTGCAGCAGAAGCATGCGGTGAAGTCCGACTTGGGAACAAGAAAAAGAGGACACCTTGGTGGACAGAGGAAGTCAAAAAGAAAATAAGAGAGAAGAAAATAGCATGGAAACAATACTTAGGAGCTAGAAACACAACAGGACAGATGGAAAAATATAGAGAATATGTGACACTCAGAACAGAAGCAAAGAACAAGGTGCTAGCAGCAAAACAGAAGTCCTGGGAAGAATTTGGAGAAAAGCTAGAAAAAGATGCACAAGAAAACCAGAAATTGTTCTATAAGACCCTAAAGAACATGAGAAAGGAAAAACAACGCCCTCTCAAATTTATAAAGGACAAGCAAGGCAAATTGCTTACTGCCCTGAAGGAAGTAATGGAAAGATGGAAAGAATATTTCTCAGAACTCCTGGATGGTGAGCATGGTGAAGCATCAGCAATGATAACCACTAGCACAGAAGAGAAAACCAATGATGGTGAAGATGACATAAAGATGGAAGAACTGAAGGCAGCACTGGAGAAAATCAAGATGGGCAAAGCAGCAGGGCATGATGGTATAACACCAGAAATGGTTAAGTACATGGGAGCATCGGGCGACCTATTACTCTTAAGGGTTCTACAGGCAGCGTGGTACAACAAGACCATACCAAAGGATTGGGAGATTGCCATCATAACACCAATTTTCAAAAAGGGTGACAATCGACAGTGTGGAAACCATAGAGGTATATCCCTTCTCAGTGTCCCTGGTAAAATCTACTCTAGAATCCTAGAGCAGAGACTCCGACGCCTAGTTGAGCCACAACTGGATGAGGTCCAGTGCGGATTCCGAGCAAACCGAAGTACTCAAGACCTAATCTTCACACTCAGACAGCTGAGTGAAAAGGCCCTTGAGTATAAGAGTGAGATCCATCTTTGTTTCATAGATCTGGAAAAGGCGTTTGACAGGGTCCCCTGGAGCAAACTTTGGGATTGTTTGGCAAGGAAGAACATTCCAGCACCTCTGATTCATGCTATAGAGAGCTTCTACAAGTCTTGCAGAAATTATGTGAGGACAGCAAACCATAAGCCAGAAGAGTTCAGGACCACCACTGGTGTAAGACAAGGTGATATCCTGTCACCTTACCTTTTCATACTCCTCATGGACGATGTCATTAAGGCATTTAAGGAAAGAACAAGAAAGTATTCAGTGGGGTACTGGAAGATGAGACAGGTCTGTATTTCGAAGCTGGCATTTGCTGTTGATGTTGCCCTGATTGCTAAATCAGAGGCACATCTCCAATTCAACTGGCAAGTCTGGAAGGAAGAGCTGGAGAAGAAAGGGATGGTCATAAGCAGCTCTAAAACAAAATCCGTGGTGATATCACGAGAAGAAAGAAAACATCAGATTAAGCTGGGAGAACAGGTCCTGGAGCAGGTAGACCACTTTAAATACCTCGGAGCTATTATTGACCGAAAGGGAGGCATCAGAGAAGAGTTGGCCACTCGAAAAGCAGCAGCTGGGAGACTTTTTCAGGCCATAAATCGAGGATTCCTCAGCAAGAGAGAGGTTGGTAAGAAAACGAAGATGGCTGTATACCGCTCCACCTATGTCCCAGTCTTGACATATGGATGCGAGTCATGGGCAATGACTACAACCCACAAAAGCCAGATCCAAACCTCAGAAATGAGATATCTGAGGAAGGTGGTTGAAGTAACAAGAATAGACATGGTACGCAACCAGACGATACCTCAAGGCCTTAAATCCCACCCCCTGCAGACCCAAGTAGAACAGTACCAACTAAGATGGTTTGGCCAAGTCTGCAGAATGGGAGAAGACCGGCTACCACGACAAGCATGGGAAACAAAGAGCCAAGGATCCAGACCCCCAGGACGACCCAGAGTCCGCTGGGAGGACAACATTAGACAATCTTTGAAGGACCGAGGACTAGAATGGAACCAGGCCAGGAGGAAGACAGCCGATAGGATAGTCTGGCGCTCTCTCTTCCAAACCTCTACACCTCACGGTAGAAGGGGAACGACTAAGTAAGTAAGTTTAGTAATCCTTGGCTGTTTAACTATGCTAATTAATAATTTGAAGTGTGCATTCCAGAAAATGCTTTGGCATTAAATGAAAATATTTTACTTTTTTAATTGCAACCATGCAAGGTGTGAACTTGCAAAATTACTGGCAAGGCATTTTTGCTGACATGTTGATAGTTGAAATTTCTGGAGTACAGTTTTCACTATTTCATCTTGTCACATGATGATGATGGTGAAAGTGTGTGGTAGTTACGGGTGAAGAATGGAGAGGTCTCTTATGTGTAGAATATATTGTTATTTTGTATGCTTGTGTGTGGTCTGACAGTGCTAGGGACATTAATTATCTAGATTGTGAGTTAGATTTGTAGGTATAAATGTCAGTGAAAATTTGTGACAGTGAAGGAGTTTTGAGTGATAGGTTTTTCAGAGGAGAATATGAATTAGGAAAGTTGCTAGGTGGGTTTTGGGAGATTTGACTGTTTTTTGGTTCTGTACGGATAAGGAGTAGCGAGGAATAGTTCTACGAATGTGATAATTCGTTTGTTTAGTTACGTGAAAGCTTCAGTAGTTCAGAAGCTTGAACTATGTGTCATACGTTAATGATTATTCAGTCTAGGAAATGTTATTTAATATTGCTGCCCATGGCATCAGTATGATGTGCTCAGTGAAACACTACTTTACTGACCTTTGTATGGTAGTTCCAATATTCAGAACAAATTTCTGATACAGTTTTTCTTGGATCTGAACCCCTGAGTTGTTGATTGCTTCATAAGTGGCTATGTTACTTGCTGGGACCTTTATCATACGCCTAGACAACTATTAAGTGCCAGCACTCAGCTTGTACCTTTCTCATACATTCAGTACTATAACAGATCAACACTCGCCAACATACTGTGTTATTGGAGAAGGGTCGGCTTGTGTCAGTCTCTTTCATGTCCTGTTTGTACACTGTGAGGCAGGGTTTCTCAAGCCAGGGTTCCATGGAACCCTAGGGCAGAGGTTCTCAACCTTTTTTTTTTTTGCTCATGGCCCCCTTCTGAGCCTGATTTACCTCTGTGACCACCTTCGTAGTCGCTGTTAGCAGTAGGTTGATGATGTCAGCCTCTCCTTCCCGAAATACCGTATTTCATTAGCATCTTGTGGCAGTAGGTTGATGATGTCAGCCTAGTTCAAATCCTTTGTGGGGAGGGGAAACCACACAAAAAAGTAGACTAATAATTTGTTCAAAATAAACAGATCTGCAGAAAAAATCATTCTCTACTCAAAAGACCATTGACTATTATTATTGGATTATTATATTTACAACTTACTCATCATGCTAACGTACCGCGAGCTGTAAGTATAATAATTTTTATGCAGACCTGAAAATTATTTCAAGGGTTCCTCTAGGATAAAAAGGTTAAGAAAGGCTGCTATGGGGTATCTTCTATGTAGGATAAGAACTATGTCACTAAGTTGTCAAATATGATTTGTCCTAACATAAATCTAGCCAGTTACTTCATATACCATGGAGAATATCATTGGTGTTGTGACATTGGATCTCAGTAAAGCAATTGATTAACTGTCAGTTCTTGAGTTTTCATTTAAAGTTGAAGGGTCAGTTCTTACTAAGTGTTTTTGTTTTTTAAGTATTGTAATGTTGTATATAATTTAAAAGGAAATTTAATGAGATTGGATAAAATGTGAAACTGGGACAAAACAAAACTTTAGTTCACGACTACTGGCCTCATGTCATGTTTGCCTGAGAAAATTGGCACAGATTACCGACCGTGCTTCCTTAGAGAGTTAATATTGCTCTAGTCTTGCATTTTTAAATACTGGGGAAAAGGGAAAGACAACAAAAAGCATGGATAACAACAGAAACCATCAATAAGATAAAAGACAGAAAAAACAAGAAAGCAGAGTTAAACACAAGCAAAACTAGAAGCTCCAAAGCCAAGGCTCAAGAAGTGTACACAGAAGCAAACAAAGAAGTAAAAAGAAGTATCAAAAGAGACAAGAGGAAGTATATTGAGGAGTTGGCAAGAGAGGCAGAAGATGCTGCAGCCAAAGGAAATATGAGAGAACTGTATAGCAGTACAAAGAAGCTAACAGGGAAATACAAGCAAACAAGTTGCCTCATAAAAGACAAGAATGGGAAACTGCTCAGTAATATACAAGAGCAAATGAAGAGGTGGACAGAATATTTTGGGGACCTTCTCAATAGACCAGCTCCACAAAACCCGCCGGACATCCAGCCAGCAGAAGAAGAGCTACAAATTAACGGTGAAAGACCAACGAAGGAAGAAATAAAGAAAGCCATAAAGCTTCTAAGAGAGGGAAAAGCGTCTGGACCTGATGGCATTCCAGCAGAGGCCATCAAAGCAGATATCGACACGGCTACAGAGATGTTATATAAATTACTTGGTAAAGTCTGGGAAAAGGAAGAGATACCAGCAGAATGGAAGGAAGGATATCTGGTTAAGTTGCCTAAGAAGGGAAATTTACAAGAGTGCACAAATTATATAGAGGAATAATGTTACTATCAGTGCCAGGAAAAGTATTAAACAGGATTATCCTTGAGAGATTAAAAGAGTCCATAGACAAGAAACTGAGAGATGAACAAGCAGGTTTTCGACAAAACAGATCATGTACAGACCAGATAGCCACTTTGAGAATAATAGTTGAACAAAGTCTGGAATGGAATTCACCACTATACATCGGATTTGTGGACTACGAAAAGGCATTTGACAGGGTAGACAGAGAATCACTTTGGAAATTGATGAGGCATTATGGAGTTCCCCTGAAGATCATTAATTTAATAAAGAAAACATATGAAGACATGACATGCAGAGTTCTTCACGAAGGACAGCTAACAGAACCGTTTGGGATAAGAACAGGAGTGCGACAGGGATGCCTCTTGTCTCCATTTCTTTTCTTGCTGGCAATAGATTGGGTTATGAGATCATCGACAACACACAACAGAAATGGAATCCAGTGGACTCTGACTAAGCAGTTGGATGATCTGGATTTTGCTGATGACTTGGCTCTTCTGTCCCATAACCGTAATCAGATGCAGGACAAATTGAAAACACTTGAGGAGAGGTCACAGCAATTGGGTCTGAAAATACACAGGGAAAAGACAAAAATAATGAGAATAAGGCAGGTAATGATAACAGGGTTGAACTTGAAGAAACACCAATTCAAGATGTAGAATCATACACATATCTTGGCAGCAATATAGACAAAGTTGGAGGGACAGACAGCGATATCAAAATAAGAATACAAAAGGCAAGAGGAGCTTTCATTGCATTGGGAAATATATGGAGATCAAGAGAAATCGGATCCAACACGAAAATAAGAATCTTCAACTCAAATGTGAAGTCAGTCCTATTGTATGGCTCTGAGACATGGAGAACAACAAAGACAACAACCAAAAAGCTACAGACTTTCATAAATGGGTGCTTGCGTAGAATAGAGGGATTAAAATGGTATGACAAGGTTACCAACGTGGAACTGATGACAAGAACTAGACAAGTGCCAGTGGAACAAGAGATGAGAAGAAGACGATGGCGATGGATAGGACACACACTGAGGAAACCTGTTGATAGCATTACAAGGCAGTCCTTGTTTTGGAACCCCCAGGGCAAGAGAGGCAGAGGAAGACCAAGAAGTACATGGAGAAGAGAGTTGGAAACAGAGGTGAAAATGATGAGGAGAACATGGAAAGAACTTGAGATGATGGCACGGGACAGGAGGACTTGGCATGTGTTTGTTGAAGGCCTATGCTCCTTTGGGAGTGGAGGGTTATGAATGAATGAACTTGCATTTTTATTTACTTATTTGATCTTTTTTTTTTTTTCGTCTACAGCTATAGAGATCCGCGATGATTTTAATTTTGGTATCGTATTTGATGAGAAATTGCGCAAGGCATATAATGTGAACCCTAATACTGTGGTGGTGTTTACAGGAGAAAGGTTCCACACTAAGTATGAACCAAAGTGGTACACTCTAGAAATCAAGGTGAGACTTTCATTATTTTGTTTATTGATTCATTCAACTCCTTTTTTCACTTCTTACGAAGCATAGAGCCACCACTGCAGCTAACCCTCTTGCAAAAAGCCCGCTTTTGCAGCTGTAGTTACTGTATCAACTTGTTTGTTACATGTATTTTCAAAATGTTTTTGGTCAGCCTCTCTTTCACATTTCTTCTGGGGTTCAGTTCTGGTGATGATGTCCATTTTGATGGAGCACTGTGGAGGCAGAGATGAAAAGCATGAACCAGAGCTGGGGTACTGTATCAAGGATGGCCACAGACTTAGCGAAGTGGAGTTAGTTTGTTGCTGCTGCACAAGACATCACTAAATTGGGGTCTCTTCTGAGGACATGACTAACCTGATTGCAGCTTCTGCATGTTATGATCAGAGATTTGGAGCAGTCAAATTATTTAATTGCTCCTCTCCAGCTCTGCTCTGGCATCGATAGTGGCTGCTCTGGCTCAGCTCTGAGCTCAGACTAATTTTTTTTTTTTTGAAGTTGAAAAAAAAATGATGCACATTTTCACATTGTAACTTTGATTAAAAACATTATTTACGCAAGAATTCTCAAAACAGTTTAAATAATATTTAAACTAGAATCATTCTAGAGAGTAGACAAATAATCTGTTCAAAATAAACAGATCCACAGAAAAAATCATTCTCTACTGTCTTATAATATTCAAAATTCATTTTATTAAAAATAAAAATTATTGCTGCAAAAAAAAAAATTTTTTTTTACAGCCTAAAGCAGATCATTTAAAATTAACTTTAAAGCTGAACATAGTCACTCTACACTAGTGTTGAGGACTGTTTCGCGGTGTGAAGTAGCTTCAATATTTTGGTATCGAAGTTTTTGCACCTAGAAACACCCTCTCAGCTATGAATACATGTTCACTACGATTGTTGATGATGATTGCTGATGTTTTAACACAAACGAGAAGGGCTGATAGTAGTGTTCATAAACAGTCTCGATGTGACGGCTCACGAAGTCATGGGTTAACGACTGTTCACAACGATCGTGTATCTTTTTTGACGACGTTGGTAGATCAAAGGAACAGTCAGTGTGATTTTGGCTTTTGAGCGAACTAGAGGCGTTTTTGCTCTCTGGAGGTGTATGTGTGTGGCTCATGCCATTCTATTTCATGTATGTGGATTAATTATTGATTTTGTAAATCTCAACGTGAGAAGCGTATATGCCCGTGAACAGAGGCTCAGCTAGCCAATTCGTTACTTACGTCAATGACAGACTTACTTGTGCTATCTGCACTAAATTCATTACATTTCATACTAGAAATCATTAGCTGGATTTTTGAAAGGTCAAGTGTTCATATTGGCTAACATTGACATATATATTGTAATCTGTTTTGGAATTTCCTGTATTACGTGTATAAATCTGTAGAAGTCATCTATGCCAGGCGCCCGAGGACATATCTGAATGTAGTGTTCCAGATGTGTTGTGCAGTCTGTGGTCTTGTGGGCAGTGCCTAATTTCACAGAACACCTCCTAACACACCATCAAGTCAGGTCAAACACAGAGAAACCCCACAGAACATTCACACCCCTTTCTCGACATTAAAATTTATTAAAAACCCCGCGACATTAGTGGAGATACATTATCCCACTAAACTTAATGTTCGCAACAACTAGATTGAGTTGTCGACGTGCTCGAAGTGACCGCAGGCATCCTGAATATGGTGTGGTCAACTGTGAATGGCATCAACAACAGACTTATCTTTTAGCCTGCCAGCAGATTCCATTGCCTCACACGCTTCTCAGAACTTCCTTTCAAATAATGCTTCATTACAAGTTACAACCACAGAACCTTCTAGATGTCTTTTCTCTTTATCCAATTGTTTTTACAAGTCACCGTCTTTTGAAGTATTCATCATCATCATTTTTCTCTTTTTATTCCTTATGGGGTCTATTATTTTATTTAATAATAATAATAGTTAATAATTAATGTATATTTAATTATACTACCTATATAATTAACAGTAATAAGTACTGAGCACTAATATAACATTCTTGGTAGCAAAGATTTCTTGAGTTTTCCCAAACCTCCCAAATTCCTTTCCAGACTACAAAAATGCTTACACCTATTTTAATTAGTGGGACCCAAAGATGCAGCAATAGAAAATGCAGTCAGCGACCCATAGCTTGACTGCTTGCGTCAGGGTCAGCGAACCAGAGCTGACCAAGACCCTACTCCACCTCCATGTGGTGGTTCTGGAAACAGGCTGCATCACTGCAGTCTGGCTGAGAGAGTAGGGATTGAAGAGGGAAGGCAAACCCGGCCCCAAAAAATGCCGTGCTGAAGTCGGATGTGTCGGCCGAAAGGCGCAGATATCGCAGCTCCGGCGTAAGCAGAACAACGCAACCAACGTCCTTTTCAGGACAAACGAGGAAGAAGAAAAAAATTTTAACTAGTTGTTCTAAAGTTATGGGCACCATTGACATGTTTGCCAGTGATTCTAGGAGCACTAGCAGTATCACTTGTGGGTATGGCACATAGGGACCATTTAAAAACTTCATTTGATAACGTTTTATCATCATTTTAATAAAACTTCTGTACTCAGAGTTATGTTAAGGATCAATGCAGAAGGCTTTTAGTATAATAATAGCCCCTTCGGTCATAACTGATTATGGGGATGCACCCCTGAGGTGACAGCCCTCAGCTACTATTTTTTTTAAAAACTGGGGTACCTTAAAACGTTTTCTCCTCTCTTCTGCTTGCCGTGAGAGCTGCTTTTAACCCAATCTGAGGTGTCGCCATATAGAGCACAGCCACTTGGTGCTATCGGCAGCTTGTATATTTTTAGTATTTAATTTACACTAGCATACTGTTAAAAGTTTACTAGCAATGGTAGTTAATAACTAAATGTGTATTTTTACTAGTCATTGTTAATGAAGTTTGTATGAAATATTATCTAGAAGGATTCTAGAAAACAAAGTGTGTCATTACTTGAAACAAACTACAGACAAAGCAAGGCAGCACTTCAAAAAGTGTAATTTCAGTTTAACAACATAATAAAGAAACTATTCACATCTAAGTTCGCACCTCAAAGACTTCATTTCAGATTGTTTAGTGTCAGGATTTTGTGGTAGTTAATGTGTTAAGAAACCTCCAGGAACTGCACAGGGCTCAGTTAATCATACTAGAGTCTTGCACATGTACTGTCACTTCATATTATGTTGATTTGATTTGTTTCTCAATTAGCCAGCTAAACTATATTGGAAATGTTGTATAATATACAATTATGGCAAACTGTTTACGTCTTTGATTTGCCTCTTGGCTGACATTGTTGAAAAGGCTTCAATTGCAGAAATACGAACCTTGATAAATGAACGTTCATTTTCGTCCAGGATGACACAACATCAGATGATATCTTCGAATTTTTGAAGGACCACCACTTGCCGTTGGTTGGCCAGTATATTCGCCCACTTACTAATCACTATGACAAGACAAGACCACTGTGCCTGGTTTTTTATACAGTTGATTTTAGCTTTGATCACAAGGAAGGTAATTTTGCTGTTTATGCTTTCACGTCCAGTTTTAATTTACTATTAATATGGGGTTGTTCAGTACTGTCTGGGTTCTAAAATTGGTTGATTCATATTCTAGTCTTCCCAGCTGTAAATAGGTACATGACTTTGCTTTTGAGTTAGGGAAGGCAAAGATGGCAAGGAAGGGAACTTGTCACCCCACCTCATAAAGTTGAACCTAGTATTGTGAAGTCTGTAACACTTCACTTCCCTATAACAGTTTCTGCTGTGGTACTTACCTTTATCTTTACCGTTTTTTAATATATATTTTTTATTTAATCATTAATTTCTCATTTGTGCTTAATTTTTGTCATAAATTATATTTCCTGCCATTGGATTGGCTACCAAATTCTTTTCTCTTTTTTTAAATGTTTTTTAATATTCTTGTTTGTGTCTGTTTGGTTTGTTTACATTTTTAAATTAGATGTTTGCCTTATTTCTACATAGCAGAATATTTACAGCCAAAGACGTATTTTTCTAATTTCTATTAGGACAGTAGACTGAATTATGTAAAATTAGATTTTCAGGTAGTGCTTAATGTGGTTGGTGTTTCTTCAAGTTCAGCCTTGTTATCATTTCTTGCATTTATTCTCATAATCTTTGTCTTTTCCCTGTGTATTTTCAGGCCCACTTGTTGTGACCTCTCATCAAGAATTTTCATTTTCTCTTGCATCTGATTATGGTTATGGGACAGAAGAGCCAAGTCATCTGCAAAATTCAGATCAAGCTGTTTAGTCAGATTCCACTGGATTCCATTTTTGTTGTGTGATGTCGATGTTTTCATAACCCAATCTATATTGCTAGTAAGAAAAGAAATGGAGACAAGAGGCATCCCTGTCTCACTCCCATTCTAATCCTAAACGGTTCTGTAAGTTGTCCTTCATGAAGAACTCTACATGTCATATCTTCATAGATCATCTTTATTAAGTTAATGATCTTCATGGGAACTCCATAATGCCTCATCAATTTCCAAAGCGATTCTCTGTCACCACTGTCAAAAGCCTTTTCATAGTCCACAAATCCAATGTATAGCGATGAATTCCATTCCAGACTTTGTTCAACTATTATTCTCAATGTGGCTATCTGGTCTGTACAGGATCTATTTGGTCGAAAACCTGCTTGTTCATCTCTCAATTGCTTGTCTATGGACTCTTTTAATCTCTCCAGGATGATTCTGTTTAATACTTTTCCTGGCACAGATAGTAACATTATTCCTCTATAATTTGTGCACTCTTGTAAGTTTCCCTTCTTAGGCAACTTGACCAGATAACCTTCCTTCCATTCTGCTGGTATTTCCTCTCTCTCGTAGACTTTGCCAAGTACTTTGTATAATATCTCTGTAGAGGTATCAATAACTGTTTTGATGGCCTCTGCTGGAATGCAATCTGGACCAGCTGCTTTTCCATCTTTCAGAAGCTTTATGGCTTTTATTTCTTCTCTACTTGGTCGTTCACAGCTGATTTGTAGCTCCTCTTCTGCTGGCTGGATGTCTGGGGGATTAGTTGGAGATGGTCTATTGAGAAGTTCCTCAAAATGTTCTGTCTATCTCTTCATTTGTTCTTGCATATTACTAAGCAATTTTCCATTCTTTTTTTTTATTAGGCCATTTGCTTGCTTATATTTCCCTGTTAGCTTCTTTGTGTTGTTGTACAGGTCCCTCATATTTCCTTTTGCTGCAGCTTCCTCTGCTTCCCTTGCCAAATCATCAATATATTTCATCTTGTCTCTTTTGATGTTTCTTCTTACTTCTTTGCTTGCTTCTATGTACACTTCATGAGCCTTGGTTTCGGAGCTTCTGAAAATGATGAGGAAAACATGGAAAGAACTTGAGTGGATGGCACAGGACAGGAGGACTTGGCATGTGTTTGTTGAAGGCCTATGCTCCTTGGGGAGCTAAAGGGTATTGATTGATTGATTAATGTGGTTGGTTTCCCTATTTTGCTCAGTACGGTGCTTTAGATAGTATATTAGATGAAGAAGCTTATATTCCTTGCCCTAAATGTTTTCCTTGTTCCTCCGTCAGCATTGTTTGATATATGGTGTTTTCTTACACTGAAAAGCATATTTAAAAGATACATGTGCCTTTTAAGTTGTCATGGAGTATGTCAAAATTCATCCTTCGATGTTGCAGCAGATGTGACATTTCTTGTTGTAGACCAGTGCTTCTTAATCTGTTAGAGTCTCAAACCACTTTACAGCATTGTAAAAAAGCTTTGTACCACTGTACAGCTTCTTAAGAAGCTTTGCACTCCTCTACAGCAGCTAAAGAGGCCTCACACCCCATTGCATTGTCTTAAGAAGCATTTCACCCCTTATCTTCTAGCTCACAAAGTATGTCAGAAATGCAAAACAATAGGTAAAAGTATGTCTTTTTACATGAAATGAAAAATGTCATTTTATTATATATATATATATATATATATATATATATATATATATATATATATATATATATATATATATATATATATATATATATATATATATATATATATATATATATATATATATATATATAGTGCATGTAGTGTGTCTTGCAAAATGGGAAACTGGTCGGTAGAGGCACATGCATTAGGAGTGCTTTTATGAGTAATTTCCAGCGTTTTTTTTTTCATAGGGCTCTCAACGTAGTGAAAATAATTCTTTTGAATATAACCAGCACCAGTAATTGACATTTTGTTGAAGGTTAACATTTAAAACACAGTATATTCATGTTTTAAAAAAGTGACAGACAAGGAATTGTAAATCTGTTTTAAATTTTATACTAAATATTAGATTATATGAAAATTGAACATTTTTACATTTGATAGTAATCATGAGTTTACTAGATTGATGAGCTTCCTGCTGCTGTTTCTTTTGAATTATGCTTGAGAATATTTTATTTAAAATGTGACCAAGGTTCGGTATTGAATTCATATTACACTGACTAACAAAAAAAAACTTTTTTTCTTTCTCTAACATTTCTATGTTTTTCTGGTCAATTTTAATGCGCTGTTTTTAAATCTGCAAACCGTTTTTCTCTATCAGGTCGGGATCTCTAGAAATACGCAATTGAAGTTTTTTAACAACGCATACCGTATTACAACATCATTCGTACAAGAAGTATAACAGTTATGTAGGCTTGAATTTCTTTGCAGTCGACTTTCGTCGGTGAATGGCATGTGGTACATCGCGATGAAGCATCCAACAATAATCGACAAGCATGGTCACACTCCACCGTCCTTGATAACGTGACTCCATTACGGCGATATCTTGATGGAATCATTCTCCATGTTCATCGCTGACTTCGCCAAGGTTGTCAGGGAAAAAGTTAAGATGCGAATCGAGCAAATGGATTTTGAGGGACATGTTACAGCCCATAATTATGTATGCATCTATGCACTGCTTAACAATATGCAACATAGTCGACAGATTTGTGATTTTCCAGAAAGTTATCGACGATCGATTTGAATGCCATCCATGCGCGAAGTTCACTACCATGTAACAAGTTCTCGAATTGTTTGTCTGCAATAACTTTCCTAATCTGAGGTCCTACAAAGATACCTTCCTTTATCTTTGCATCGCTAACTTGCGGAAACTTTTCTCGAAGATAAGTGAAAGCTTTGCTCGTTTTATCTAACGCTTTTACAAAATTCTTCATGAGCCCCAACTTTATATGTAACAGTGGTAAAATGAAGGTGTCTTTGTAAACTAATGGCTCGCGTATTACATTTTTATGCCCGAGCTGCATACGATCCCGGATAGGCCACACCTTTCTTGCATAATGTTCCTGTCTGTTGCGGCTGTCCCATTCACATCGGAAGCAACAAAATTTAGTATACCCAGTCTGCATGCCCGTGAGAATTGCAATGACCTTTAGGTCTCCACAAATCCGCCTTTGGTAGTCATTGTACTTTATTTTTTTCCAAACGTATAGCCATATTGTCATAAGTTTCTTTCATATGAACAGAGTAGGCGACTGGAATTGATGAAAAAAAAATTCTGTTATGCAATAACACGGCTTTTAGACTAGTCTTGGAAGAATCGATGAAAAATCGCCATTCGTTGACTATGTGCTCATGACCGTTTACATCTTTGCAATAGCAAATGTCATCATCCATCTCAAAGTATTGAACAAGTTCTCTGTGTCTATGACGAAATTTAGATATCGGAGTATTGGGCGCTAAAAGATTCCATTCTTTGAGTCGCGAACCGAGTAATTCCGCTTGTCCTTTGGTAGGAGCGAGATCACGTATTAGATCTGAAAGTTCTGAATGGTTAATTAAGTAAACACCATCATTCACCGGTATGTAATCTGAGTCAGAATTAGTTTCTAAAGCAGGTAAACTATCACTTTCTGATGGTTCATTTACGTCCAACGGATATTGTTCTGGTGGTACTTGGATCGGACACGTGATTGGATCATGAGGCACTGGTTTCGAAACCGATTCAATATTTGGATAAACCACAGACTTTCTAGATTTAAAAGTGAAACCATGGATATTTGTCAAGCAGAAGTAACAATCAGTAGTGTGATTTGTATGTTCACGCCATATTACTGGCACGCCAAAAGGCATCGACTTTTGCTTCGGCGATTTTCGTAACCAACCTGCCAATGTATCGAACAAACCGCATTTGGCTTCCAAGATTTATTTGCATCATCAACTTTCGAATCGAAATAAAGTTCATATGCTATCTTTAATAATGGTGTAAAGTTTTTCTGGTCAACACGATCGGTAAAATATCCGCACACGTAACAGAACAGATCAGCCGAATTTCTACAACTTCTAGAAGCCATATTTTGCTCAGAATTATTTCAAAATACAGTAACTATTTGAAAAATCGCGTAACATATGTCATGCATCTTTTAGCAGTATAAAAAGTAGAGTTATGTTGCTTTTTATTAATTTTTAATAAGTTATATAGTAAAAATGAAACGGAGCAAATAACGGTTTCCCAAAAATATATTTATTCACAAATATCTTAAGAACCCGACGTGATAGAGATAAACGGATTTCAGATTTGAAATCAGCGCAAGAAATTGAACTAAGAACACTTATTCTTATATAAGAAAGAAAAATGTTGTTTGTCAGTGTTATCAGTGATCCATTGCGTGCAAATACATTTCAAGTTCTGTCTGTTACGTTGTCTTTAAGATGATTTACCTTCTGAAATACCTGTCGGGTCACTCACCCCAAGGGGTGCATGTACCTGTGGTTAAGAAACACTGCTGTAGATGATGTATTTATGGTGCTTGCATCTTTATAGTGCTCGTTAAATGTGCATTTAATTTACCTATATTTCTTCTCCTTTTTGTTCTATTCCTTCATTTGTAGTTTTCATTTTCTGTTCTTTTCTCTCTTCTTCTCCATTGCCTGTCTTAATTCTCATTTTCTTCATGTTCTGTTACTTGTTCTTTAGCATCTTTGCACATTTATGGCTCTTGCAACAGACTTAGTCCATTGCCATTCCTCACTGTCTTTGATGACCTTTGTCCAGTTTCTTGTATCCAGTTCCTTTATATGCATTTATTGATCATCTGTCTTCTGCTGGTTTTAACAACCTGCAACTCATACTGTGATCTCATTTTCTTTTAAATAAGAGTAATTTATAAACAGCTAGTACTGTTGCGTTGTTACTGTGCTGTGCTAGAGGGGACATCTGTGGATGGCCACTCACTGGCCTAGCAGAGTTGAGAGTTTGTTGCTGTCCAGCAAGATACCTCTAGGAGAGATGGTCACTGATTGCTTTGGATCCAGGACAAAGAAAAAGAATAAAATTCTGTATGATTGAAATTATTTGACCTGCTTTTAGAAAGATCTAATTTTGTACTCTGTTTGGCTTTTATTTATATGCAATGTCAAGCTTGATGTCCTCGTAAGGTAGTCTTGAACATTTTTTGTTCTCTTTCAACATTGATTATTCAGCAACCCAGTTCTGGAGACAAAAAATTGCAGACGTGGCAAAAGAATTCCCAGACGTTAAATTTGCCATTGCTGATGATGAAGAACATTTGAACGTTTTGCAGCAGTTTGGCTTGGATGAATCTGGAGAAGAAATTAATGTAGGCCTCTTTGGTGCAGATGGAAAAAAGTATGCCATGGAACCAATGGGAGAATTTGATGGTGATAAAATCATTGAATTCCTGAATAAATACAAGCAAGGTAAGAGCTTAGGAAAGGTAGTTCGTGTGAAAATTGTTATTGTTGTTGAACAGAATTGACATCATTGCACTCCGGAGAAACCCATAGGTGCTCATTCCCCCTCAGCAAATGTCAAAAGGTATGAATGCTAACTGTTTCAGTTATACGCTGGTTGTATACACGCTGAATGCTTCCTCTCATACACTCATCCCTGCTAGCCTTACGTTTGATGCCAAATTCTTGCAATTTTAGCCTTGTTGGTTCATCGATTGCAGTGTCTTTCTCTAACAGAGGATCATTAATTGCCCTCAGTATCTCTCCATTGTCCATATCCAGTGTCCCTGCTATGGGTGCTTTTGAAGCTAGTCTGTCAGCTGTCATTACCGTGTACCTGGGCATTACAATGACAGTAGATTCACGCCAGTTCCTGAAGATTTGAAGCTTTTATTGATGTTTGGCAGTCATACTGTTGCCATCCATTTTGAACCTTCCAGAGCATGGACTGAGAGTGACACAGTGACTGCCCTGATTGACAGAGTCTCAGACAGCCATCTCAGAGCTGCAGTAACTGTCTGTTGCTGGAGGTTGTTGTCATGTAAACTCCGCTCTGTTCTGCGAGAAGCCCCAGCCTGATTTCTCACCACGGAGTACAGACCCATCGGTGTACACAATGGCATGATCATCTCCCGTATGATCATGTAGCAGTTGATTAATTTCCAGCTCTGCTTTCTCATTGCCCCTAGCTCTTCACTCCATGCCATGGCTGATGATGACTGGTAGTTCATCCAGTTATCATAAGACACTTCACTCTTATCCCTTGGATATATTTCAACTGTGGTCACTTGTTTAATCGTAGCCTCTGCCATCCATGACATCCTCTCTTTATTCTTGCTCCCTTGATTGATGTCAGCTGTGTTCTTATGCAGGGGATGACTTCTATCTGTAGTTATTCACATATAGGCTTTTGCCTGGGCCATCGCATATCTCGATCTAACCTCCAGCACTCCAAGCACTTACCTCATTGTCACAATGGGGGTATCTCGCATACAGCCCAAGACTATATGCATCCCTTCATTTTGAATGCATTCCAGTCGTTCACATTGTGTTACTGACGGTGTGAGTACTCCCAGCCATATTCGATTACTGATATGACTAAGTGATGATACAGTACAAATAATTATCTCTACTCCAGGTGCACAGTGGCCATGGTTTTTAAGAATACCAGACCTCGCTTGCACTTCTATATGATTTTGTCAACATGAAATGTACAAGTACTAGGATAGCCCATGATCAAACCTTACTCCAAGATATTTCAGCCTGTCTTGCCTTTCAGTTTTCTGCCCATTGAGAGTAATATCTGGAAGGTCATGTGAAAACTGTTTCCATAAGAATATCCTTGTAGCAGTGAGTTGGCAGAGTGGTTAGAGGGCTTGCTTCTTGTGGCAAAGGTACTGGCTCTAAACCAGTAACATCACGCTTCAGTCTACCCAGCTGTAAATGAATATCTGACTGCTTTTGAACTAGGAAAGGCAAAGGCAGTGAGGAAGGGAACTGGTCAGCTCACCTTATAGAAAGCTGAGACCTAGCATAGTGGAGTCTTTAATAACACTTCACTTCCCTATAGCAATATCTGCTAAGCGACTACCTTTACCTTTTTCAATACTACTGACAGTAGTATTGATATACCTGCCTTTCTTAGTCTTGTAATCTAGATCAGTACACTGCAACCTTTTTCACTTTGCGGCACACTTAAAGTGCCATTCAAAATGTCATGACACACATATTTAAATAGGTGGGTATTGTAAATATTTAAAAAATTCAATAGTCATAAGACAATGCTCCCTATTTTTTTTTTTATGAATTGGGGGATGATAATAACTGAACTTATTATTTGTAAAATTGTACGTGTGAAATTCTTTCATAATATTTTACTATAACATATAATTATGTTTACCATTATATGGTGTATTCTGCCTGGTGTCGAGCACACCATGCAGACATTGACAGCACGCCAGTGTGCCATTGAACACCAGTTGCAGTGCACTGATCTAGATGACTGTCATCAAATGCTAGATTATTTCTTTCGATTCTTGTCACATGCATCAATTTGTGTCTCTCTTATCGCCTTCTTTGGCTGTCTCAGAATATCATCTGTTTTGTTTGTCTTTGGTTTAATAATTTTTCTTTCACGAGAGACCTGTCTGTTAAAGGCTGATTTTCTTTAGCCTGTTTGTTCTTCAGTGTCCGATTGACAGAGTTGTTAGAGTGCTGATCTCTTGTGGCAAAGGTGCCGGGCTTGATTCTCAGTATCACCACACTCCAGTCTACCCAGCTGTAAATGGGAGCCTGACCTTTCTCTTGAGTTAGGGAAGGAAAAGGCAATGAGGAAGGGAACTAGTCACACCACCTTTCAATTCTGGACCTAGTAAAATGAAGTCTGTAACACTTATGTCCCTAACGGCAGTATTTGCTGTGGGACAACCTTTTTTTTATTCTTCAGCCCAGTTTAGTTTTCAGGTATCTTTTAAAAGACAAACATTCTTTAAAATTCTAGTTCCATGTGAAAATTGCACACTTTAAAGATCTCTTTGCATGTACAAATTGGAATGAACATGTTGTGCGGCCTAGTCTGTGACAAAACATAGTTTGAAAATCGGTTCAGAAAAGGTTCAATATTATTAATGTCTGTTGTGTTTTACCTTAACAGAGTAACAATATTTTAACAGGCAGATTGACTGCAATAAAATATAGTACAGTATAATGCAGCTTTCTTTCCTTTCCCGACGAAGGCCTCATGACCACAACATAGGCAGAATTCTTAGTCCTTTGTCTTTGGAAGACGCATTACCTTTTTGCATTAAAAGAATTTTTTTTTACAAACCCATCCTTCACCTCGTCTTACTGCAGTCCCCTTCATCTTCTGTATTTTATATTATGACTAAGACTTCCTGGCGTACAAACAGATTGCAGACGTGGATATATTTTTTCTTGTTACATCTGTATTTTTTAAAAGATTTCTTGTTTATGATATCCATCTTGGTTTTCTAGCTACTTTAAGAGAAACTTAACAGTGGTCAGTGAAACTTCTAACAGCTTGTCTCAATAAATTTTGACAGGAAAGCTCAAGCCCTTCATCAGGTCTCAGCGGCCACCCAAACAGCAAACAGGGCCAGTCAGTGTTGTTGTTGGCGAGACATTTGAGCAGATTGTCAAGGATTCCAGCAAGGATGTTTTGATAGAACTGTACTCCCCATGGTGTCAACCTTGCAAGCAGCTGGAGCCCAAGCTGGCAGACTTGGCCAAGAAGCTGAAGGAGGACAGTAACATAGTTATAGCCAAGATGGATGCTACTGCAAATGACTTGCCAGTGAATTACACTGCCCCTGCTTATCCTACTATCTACTTTGCTGTAGTGGGTAGCAAAGAGTCACCACTGAAGTATGAAGGTCCAAGGGAGGTTGATGATTTAGAAAAGTTTTTGAGAGAGCATGCCGTAGTTTCTTTTGGAACAAGTAAGAAGGAAGAATTGTGATCTAATGCTGAAAAACATGGCAGTTATTTACACACAAAATCATTGATCTGTCTCTACTTGAAACTCATATTGTCAGATTTAGATATTGCATGATAAAGATTATATATTCCAAAGACTTCATTGACTTAAAGGTGAAGAACTGTTTCACATTCCATTCTTATCAAAATTGTTATTAATATTTTCCAGGTATTGTGTCCATTTAAAAAGATACAATTATTCTTATATTTTATATAATAGTTGTGATAGAATAATTCTCTATTTTTGTATAAAATTTATTGAAATAATTTTGCTATTGTTTTATTATGGTTGCAGGGTATTGCTTTACATTATACCATATATATGTATATGCAGATATTTTGTGTATGTTCTTATGCACCTAAACAGCTGTTACGAGAGGTTTTTGTTTATATATGTGATAGAGATTATATCCAGGTGTATCAGATGATACAAGGATAGAATGCCAGTCAAGTGTTCTGGTCTTATTAGCAATACATCTTAGAAATAAGCACTGGTGTATAGATGTCATAGGAATAGTCAGACGGTGAAAATCACTGGCCCAGATGGTAAGAATTAGTACCAGGACTTAAGGTGTCTCCTCCTCACGACTATCCTATGATTAATTAATCACTAGGGGATAAATAAAATGAACAATAACTTTAAACACAATGGTAAAAAGTAAACAAGTCCTCTGGTACAATTAATGAATCATTTAAAATTTATATTAATTTTCTTTTTCTGCTGTTTGGAAAAGAGTAATAAAAATATACACGAAATTAATTGTATCTTTATCTAGAGTGTTTGTAGGAATGTTCTTTCCTTTTGGAGAAATAGTTTACACAAAAAGGTCACTTGGCAATTTAATCTGTATTATTGTCCTTTTCACTTCAGGATCTGGAATACTATTCTCTTGACTAGTAAAGTTAATAACACTTGCACTATTGTTACTAGAATTACTGTTCTTATAGTCCTTTGACTTTATCACAAGTTTATCATCATCTGACTTGCTACTTGATAACTGTTTTGGCTGTTTTATCTGCAATTTCACATAAGCTTCTGTCATGTCCCTTAAGATCACTTATCTTCGATCCTGATGACACTGTACTGTCACTGTAGTTAATCAGTCTTGGCAGACCCAGCAGTAGGGGTACCAAGAACTAGCTGCAGTTCACGCTTTGGGTTCCTTCACTTATGTGGGATTGCCACTGATGAACGTGCACGCTTCTGATAGTTGACAGTATGGATCGAATTTGTCAAATGAACCTGAAACAACATATCAGTCTTGGCTAGTATCTGGCTAGATTTGTATATGACTAGCCCAGATGTCAGACCAGTCAGTCATCAGATGTCGATGTTATAAAGTCATAGTAAGCAAGGGTTAACCTTAATCCTAACCCTAACTCTAAATGGTACGAAAATACATGCGGAGCGTTTGGCGACTGTCATTCTGATATTACCCATAATTTTTATTATATTATTATTAAAATTTACATTTCTTATGCATTTTCTACAAGTTTTAGTGAAATCAAGTAATATGCACTGGTATCCGCTTTTTTTGTGTTCTTTTTTGTTTTGAAGCAGCCGTAAATAATAAATTATGCTAAACCTTAGGGGAAAATAAAGCATAGGCCTAAGTTATCTGACAGTTAAATTTAACTTCATCTAAACAATGTTATTGTAGTATTTAAAGAAATAAAATGAATTACTTACCAATACTAAACTGGAAATCAATACTAAACAATAGGCTTGCCTCCAAAAAGAACTCAGTGCTGCCTCCATGTTCAAATAACACTGACTAACAAAAAAAAACTTTTTTTTTCTTTCTCTAACATTTCTATGTTTTTCTGGTCAATTTTAATGCGCTGTTTTTTAAATCTGCAAACCGTTTTTCGCTATCAGGTCGGGATCTCTAGAAATATGCAATTGAAGTTTTTTAACAACGCATACAGTATTACAACATCATTCGTACAAGAAGTATAACAGTTATGTAGGCTTGAATTTCTTTGCAGTCGACTTTCGTCGGTGAATGGCATGTGGTACATCGCGATGAAGCATCCAACAATAATCGGCAAGCATGGTCACACTCCACCGTCCTTGATAACGTGACTCCATTATGGCGATATCTTGATGGAATCATTCTCCATGTTCATCACTGACTTCGCCAAGGTTGTCAGGGAAAAAGTTAAGATGCGAATCGAGCAAATGGATTTTGAGGGACATGTTACAGCCCATAATTATGTATGCATCTATGCACTGCTTAACAATATGCAACATAGTCGACAGATTTGTGATTTTCCAGAAAGTTATCGACGATCGATTTGAATGCCATCCATGCGCGAAGTTCCCTACCATGTAACAAGTTCTCGAATTGTTTGTCTGCAATAACTTTCCTAATCTGAGGTCCTACAAAGATACCTTCCTTTATCTGTGCATCGCTAACTTGCGGAAACTTTTCTCGAAGATAAGTGAAAGCTTTGCTCGTTTTATCTAACGCTTTTACAAAATTCTTCATGAACCCCAACTTTATATGTAACAGTGGTAAAATGAAGGTGTCTTTGTTAACTAATGGCTCGCGTATTACATTTTTTATGCCCGAGCTGCATACGATCCCGGATAGGCCACACCTTTCTTGCATAATGTTCCTGTCTGTTGCGGCTGTCCCATTCACATCGGAAGCAACAAAATTTTGTATACCCAGTCTGCATGCCAGTGAGAATTGCAATGACCTTTAGGTCTCCACAAATCCGCCATTGGTAGTCATTGAACTTTATTTTTTCCAAACGTATAGCCATATTGTCATAAGTTTCTTTCATATGAACAGAGTAGGCGACTGGAATTGATGAAAAAAAATTTCTGTTATGCAATAACACGGCTTTTAGACTAGTCTTGGAAGAATCGATGAAAGATCGCCATTCGTTGACTATGTGCTCATGACCGTTTACATCTTTGCAATAGCAAATGTCATCATCCATCTCAAAGTATTGAACAAGTTCTCTGTGTCTATGACGAAATTTAGATATCGGAGTATTGGGCGCTAAAAGATTCCATTCTTTGAGTCGCTAACCGAGTAATTCCGCTTGTCCTTTGGTAAGAGCGAGATCACGTATTAGATCTGAAAGTTCTGAATGGTTAATTAAGTAAACACCATCATTCACCGGTATGTAATCTGAGTCAGAATTAGTTTCTAAAGCAGGTAAACTATCACTTTCTGATGGTTCATTTCCGTCCAACGGATATTGTTCTGGTGGTACTTGGATCGGACACGTGATTGGATCATGAGGCACTGGTTTCGAAACCGATTCAATATTTGGATAAACCACAGACTTTCTAGTTTTAAAAGTGAAACCATGGATATTTGTCAAGCAGAAGTAACAATCAGTAGTGTGATTTGTATGTTCACGCCATATTACTGGCACGCCAAAAGGCATCGACTTATGCTTCGGCGATTTTCGTAACCAACCTGCCAATGTATCGAACAAACCGCATTTGGCTTCCAAGATTTATTTGCATCATCAACTTTCGAATCAAAATAAAGTTCATATGCTATCTTTAGTAATGGTGTAAAGTTTTTCTGGTCAACACGATCGGTAAAATATCCGCACACGTAACAGAACAGATCAGCCGAATTTCTACAACTTCTAGAAGCCATATTTTGCTCAGAATTATTTCAAAATACAGTAACTATTTGAAAAATCGCGTAACATATGTCATGCATCTTTTAACAGTATAAAAAGTAGAATTATGTTGCTTTTTATTAATTTTTAATAAGTTATATAGTAAAAATGAAACGGAGCAAATAACGGTTTCCCAAAAATATATTTATTCACAAATATCTTAAGAACCCGACGTGATAGAGATAAACGGATTTCAGATTTGAAATCAGCGCAAGAAACTGACCTAAGAACACTTATTCTTATATAAGAAAGAAAAATGTTGTTAGTCAGTGTAATCAGTAACCTGCTGCTAGCATTAGCGAAAAATGGTGAATGAACAACACGCCACGCAGACTATTGCAAATCCCGCAGCAGTTGAAAAATTGGCAGCTTGATTTTTTTATTCACTTGGCCAAACATCTCGCCGAATCTCACAACGCAAATTACGACTGATAGTGGCACAAGACGATCGATTTATATATATATTTAATAATTAGGCAAAAAACCCGTACAGACGTTATGTACGGGCTGTACACATCTGAAAATGCAAACACCGTGTACAGATTATGGGTAAACCATAGCGTGTGGCATGTATGAAAATCTAAACGTAAAGGTCTTTCTGCTAATCGTCCATCCTGGTCGTTATACCATCATTCAGAAGTTGGAACTAAAACATAGATTACTAATAACAATTGGGCCATATTGTTAGGCATTTGAGCCTTCGCACCTGCCGAGCTGTGATTGCGTGCTATTTTTTGAGACACTGTCGCCTCACGGTAATCGATTCTACAACGTATTGAAGACACATTTTGCCACAACAGCCCTTATATTGTCTTAGCAGCATTGAGTTGTTTCTAGTCATTCATTTCAAAGGCACTGAATAATATACATGCCTTTTAAAGGTACTTGCTCCTTAACTGGTGGTAACAGCAGACAGCTACTATTGTTGTCTATGAGACTTTCTAGAGCAGGTGTTGGCATAAGATAGATCCAATGTCCATAGATCAACAGTCTTATCATTGCCCCTGTAACAGTGTTATCATTGCCCTCAGCAACAGTATTATCATTGCACCTGTAACAGTATTATCATTGCCCTCAGCAACAGTATTATCATTGCCCCCTGTAACAGTGTTATCATTGCCCTAGCAACAGTATTATCATTGCCCCCTGTAACAGTATTATCATTGCCCTCAGCATCAGTATTTTAATTGCCCCTGTAACAGTATTATCATTGCCCCCGTAACGGTATTATCATTGCCCCTGTAACAGTATTATCATTGCCACCATCAGCAGTATTATTATTAGTAGCAGTGTTGTGATCACTGCTTCAGCAGTAGTCATATCATTGCCATCATCAACAGTATTATCGCCGGCTGCTGTAGCATTATTATCATCATCATTCATGACCTCTTTGCTGGCAAGGCTTCTTTCTACCTGGGTGACGTAATAACTTTTTCATCTGCTTGTAGTTTTTATATATAGCTTAATTTATACTGGATGAGGTAGCCAGATACCTTCATTTCTACAGGATTAATGTTGTATCCAAATAGCTTATTTTCTACAGGATAGGTAACCAGAGTGCTTCATTTTTACTGACTGGTGTAGCCAGCATATGTGGCCAAATCTCCTTTGTTGCCTTTTACAAGATGGTAAGTCACAGAATCCCTGTTCTTGGCTGCTTGTTTAGACTCCAGGTACAACATGAGTCATCATCAAAAACGGCAGCAACAGTATTATAATCACCATCACTATCTTGTATCTTCTTATGCTTGACAGTTGATTTCAAAGGGTCTGCATTTCCTTCTTTTTAACACGTTCTAGAACATATGGTAGAATTTCTGCTGTAGCCTGTATAGCTTTTGTTCAGTTTTACCAGACCGTGATAACTTGTGTTACTATTCTTGGTCTTGACTTTCTACTCCGTCACAAATTTATGTTTTCCTTGTTTGATTAGGTGTCCACATTGGGCAGTTACCTCAAATCTTACTATCAGCAACTCTGAAGAAATGTGACAATGCTTGATGAGTTAAAACATTGTCTATTGAATTGAATACGCGCTCTGTGGCGTTATTTTTTGTTCTAGTTTTCACCCTGTAGGTGTATGTAGAAACACTAGAAGTTAAGATGTAGTTTTCTAAATTTTTTACAGAGTTTTATGAATTATAGTCGTTATGAAGATAAATGAATGTACTATCTTACAACATGCTAAAAACAAAGGATTCATTTATGTTGTGGTAGATGTTATTAATAATATTAAATGATTTACAGACAATAAAGCATTTCAGAATTGTTTTAAATTATCAACTTACCATCATATTGTGTATTCCTAAGTCAGTTAATGCCTTTCTCTTGGTGATTATCAGGTAGTAAATCCAGTGACAAGAAAAACAAGCCAAACACACACATAGGACTAGGATTTATACTATTAGTAACTTACGTAATCACATCTACACCAGTTAAAAGAAATTTTGAATAAATATACCTGGTTTATGAGTTGGAACAAAACAAAAGCTACTTTTTGCTTCACCCGCATTCGCTTGCTGCCATAATTCATTTTCTTTATTTACATTATTTCCTGCATCATTTTTAACTCTAACCGAGGTCTTTGCTCTTTTATGGCCCACTGATAGCCCAGGTCTTGCAATATCTTCACTTTTATCACTGCGTGCATCGTCACTACTATTGTTATCACTACTATCAAAATCACTGTCCACATTGTTTTCACTCTCCTCACCGTTGATGAAGCTATCATTTAACTGTTGAAACATGTTTCTAGCCTGTTCAGCAGTTAGACATGGTGTATGTGTTGTTATTTTGTTTTTTAGTTGCTGTAGTAAACAATTTTATAAAATTTGGTAACTAATCTGAAACGTTGAAAAAAAAAATGAATATAATGTTAATATAATATTAATTTTCTAGAGCTTGACAGCAAACCAGTTTTGAAAATGACCCTTCCAGTGTTAAATTAAATTCTTGAACCAGATCAGAAAGCATTTCAGTACATTTTTAATTTGTTTTATTACTTGACAAAGATTGACGGTGGTAATGGCTTTTGGTCACAGTGGTAAGATTCATAAGATGCATGGGCCGGCTCGAAGTAGTTAATGTGTCAATTGAATTCATTGTATTGATTGAGGATGTTCCTATGGTTGGTTGTATTTATTGAATTTATTTTGATGTATTCAGGGAATCTGACTTAACGTATTCAGTTAATATGCACTGTCATTGTATTCAATAAATATGTTTCTATGTTCTATATTAGGTTGTATTTGATGTATATGTTTCTTTGATTGATTTTTAAAGTAGTGAGGATAATGTTGTCGATCTGCTGCTCTCTAAGGGCCAGCACAAATAGAGGATATGCTCTGCTGTTGGCCTCTCTTCCCCATATGTGGTGGCTGGTTCTCAGCCTGAAAATTATCATATGACCTCTTCTTGTTAAGGAGGAGAATGCATATGTTATATCTGGCTCTGTGTCACTTTTTTTTGAGACTGTTTTTTTTTTTTTTTGCATTAATTGCTTCACATGCTGTCCTGTCCTTAGCTTGAATTTTGCTTCCACCTTCTTTGGCAAAAGAGCGTCCAATTGATAGAGTGGTTAAAACACTTGCCTCTCATGACAAAGTTAGCAGGTTCAAAACATGATAGTGTCAGCACTGCAGTCTACACAGCTGTAAATGGGCACTAGGCTGTACTCTTGAGTTAAGAAAGGCAACAGAAACAAGGAAGTGAACTGGTGTCACACACCCCCCCAATGAAGCTGGTGTGACAGGGTGAAGATAAAACCTGTGACAGGATGAAGATAAGCGGGATAATACTTTGTTAATGTTCTTCAGTTGTTTGACTGGCTATCGCCAGAGATGGTGTTTACTGAAGGGACTTTATTAACCCAGGTAGTTTTTGTAGACTCGTCTGTGTTGGTGTTTGGCTGTATGATCGTAAAGAATGAAGTACTATTCCCGATAATCAAATGTCAACAATGTAACTTCCGACTGGAATTCAAGTAGTAAGTCTAATTTCGTCTTAACTAGAAAATAGCTTTATTCAGTGGTTGCATTCTTTAATCATTCCATGCTGGTTCATAGTTACATTCAACAAATAAAGTGTACAAACCAGCAATCCAAAGAATCAAACAGAAAATGGGACCTGCTAGATGGAAAAACAGCCGCCGCTCATCTCGTGCTAAAACACCAACTCTCTCTGATCTCCCCTTAAAAAATAACTTCCGTTTCTTTACTTGTATGAATTCTACCCCAGGTTTGATGACGTCATTTCATGTACACCATGATTGAATGACTGTCATAGGTTTGGGACTAGTGTTTATTAACTAACTAGTCACGTTCAAATACTTAGTGTTTAAATCTTACTAAAGTATTCTTACACTAACTATAATAAGTGGCAGCACCCTAGTGCTAATCCGACGTAGTAATCCATACGGTCACACTGGACCTAGTATAGTGAAGTCTCTAGTATAGTGAAGTCTCTAACACTTTATTTCTCTGTGGCAGTATCTGCTGTGGGCCTAACTTTACTTTTTTTTTTTTTAAAATCTTTGGTAAGATTATCCGCCCACTTTTTTTCATTTGTTGAATTCATATGCTGTCTGTCATGTAGTATAGAAACCTGACAAACTATCTACCGTACGGTGATAACTTGTGATTGAATTATTTCTAAAAATAATGACACAGAAAGTTTAATACTGTTCAGAAAGAAAGATTAAAAAAAAAAATTAGTGACTGTTGATCCCAAAACATGCAGTGAACTGGCCTGTCATATTATGTGCATATTTGGCAAAAGCATACAAATCTTACAAGTCAGACCTATATTAAGGGTGAATTAATTCTATAATTTAGCCTCAGCTAACCTAGAAATTTTGTGGTTAAAACTGTCTTCACCAGATGTACAGAGTAGCCACAGAGTCACTGTGCCTGCTAGTTACAAGTTAGCTGTATGGTCCCTTCCATTCTCAGAACAGATTTTAATTTTTCATGGTGTTCTTCTGGACATCATGTTCTGTGTTGATGGTTGGTAGTCATGAACTAGTCCCTGGTAGCTTTTTTAACAAATAATTGACACAGGAGACATTCTTATTCACATGGAACTTTCTGGCCGCATTTGCACAATGCTCAGATGTTGTCAGGCAGTGTTTATTACCAGTGGTTATGATGACAGTCATGATTTGAACAGGGTTAATGTCTCCTAACAAATATTTCAAGTCTGAAAATTGATGTCTCTAAGCAGGTCTTAATTATTAGTGATATTCCATTGTGCCATCTCATTATATCGGCAGGTTCTTTACATTTGATTTGTGAAACTGTGCAGCGTAAGTCGTTTCATGCAGTGATGGAATGAAATTTGTTATTTTTGTACATATTTGAGTTATTTATTTTAGCTGTTTAATTGCATTAATTAAGGTCATCACTGAAGGAAGTTCGGAGAAGTATGTTTTTCATTAGCAGACAGAAATTTAGGTTCTGACATGATATTATGTGTAGTCCAAGGAATGTAAGTAAATGTCCCTGTAAGCATGTAGTTGTGTTAACTTTTGGCTTGCACTGTATGGCTGTAAGTGTTTTAGATGGGACTAGTTAGCTGCAGTATATTTTTGGGGTTTGCAGGAAAGCTATCTGTCATGTGTAGGCATGGTGGGGAACAAAATAATCAGTTTTTAGCATTGATAAAATTTGGGGAAGCAGCTTATTAGCTGTAAAATGAGGTACAGTAGAACCTCTATATTCGGAATTAATTGGTTCCTGAGAGTGTTCTGAATATTGAATTTTCTCAATATTGGATCAATTTTTTGCATAGGAAATAATGTAAATTGGATTAATTTGTTCCAGACCCCGAAAGTTACTCTTCCCAAACCATTTTTAAGTCAGAATATTGGTTAATTAAATTTGTAAAATAACATGTACAAGCAAAAAATTATACATGAACACTGTAACAACATTAATAATGAAATATTGTACAAATAAAAATGAAAATTTAGGATGAACCTTACCTTTACTGAGGAGTGATGATGGTGTGGAGGAAGTGATGTGGAGGAGGGAGATTATTGTTTGGAAGGGGAGTCACCTTCCATAAAAAATCAGGTAACTGCCCTTCAGATGTTGTGGCTCTTTGCTGGGGTAAAGAACTTGTCGAGTGTTGACTTTCTCCCTGCTTTTCAAAATTTGTTTAAAGTGTGTAATCACATTGTCATCGTACATATTGTTGCTTCTATTCACTACAACAATGTTAGGGTGCCATTTCTCCACTATGTTCTGTGTTTTAGCCAAATGAAGAAGCAATTCATTAATCTCCCCAGTGGAAACCTTGGCTCCCTTGTCATCATCATCTGAAGAAGAAAGTATCTCAGCTACAGTTTCTGCTTGCTGCTCCTTGTACAGGGCTTGCAGGTCTTCTGTGGTGAGCTCCTGCCTATGATCCTCCAACAACTCTTCTACATCTTTATTGTTTATCTCCAATCCCAAGTGAGTGCCTATTTGTACAATTTCATCCACCACACCCTCGGGCTCTAAACCCTCGAAGTCTCTGCCTTCCACACAATCTGGCCACAATTTCTTCCAGGCTGAGTTCAGTGTCCTCAAAGAAACTTCTTCCCATGCTTTATCTATTATCCTCAGACAATGGAGGATATTGAAGTGGTGTTTCCAATAATCTTTGAGGGTAAGAATTGAGGCATTGGTCACATCAAAGCATCTTTGAAACAGGAATTTTGTGTACAGTTTTTTAAAGTTAGCAATGACCTGCTGATCCATGGGTTGGATTAGAGGGGTGGCGTTAGGAGGTAAAAACTTTGTTTTAATGAAGCTGTATTCCCCAATCAAATCTTCTTCCAAGCCTGGGGGGTGTGCAGGGGCATTGTCCATGAGCAACAGAGCCTTTAATGGTAAATTGTTTTTCTCTAGATAGGCTTTCACACTTGGGCCAAACACCTCATGAATCCACTCAGTAAAAAACTGCCTCGTTAACCAAGCATTAGTATTAAACCTCCACATCACATTTAGTTTACTTTTTATCACATTATGCTGTTTAAATACTCTGGGATTTTTAGAAGTGTACACAAGCAATGTTTTAGTTTGCAGTCCCCACTAGCATTAGAGAAAATAAGAGTGTTATCTGGTTTTTCATAGGCTTGTGCCCAGGTAATGCTTTCTCTTCTTTGGTGATATACGTTCTCTTAGGCATTTTCTTCCAAAATAGGCCGGTCTCATCACAATTAAAAAATTGTTGAGGGACATATTCCTCACTGTCTACATAGTTTTTGAATTCAACAACAAATTTTTCAGCTGCTTCATGGTCAGAACTGGCAGCATCTCCATGCCTTTTACTACACTATGAATCCCACTTCTTTTTCTAAATTTCTCAAACCAGCCCCTACTTGCTTTAAATTCATCACTGGTTCCAAATTTGTCACTAATAAGGTCACTGTATAACTGCCTTGCTTTTTCACAGATTATTAATTCTGAAACACTATCACCAGCCAACTGTTTTTCATTAATCCACACTAACAAAAGTTTTTCCATGTCTTCAATTGGCTGTGTCCTTTTGTTTTGCAAGAATATTAACACCTGTTGCCACATTAGCACTTTTTATTGCGCCTTTATTTTTTATAATAGAAAATACGGTAGATGTCGACATGCTATATTCCTTGGCTAGGTCAACAAGTCGTTATCTATTTTCGTGTTTTGATATAAATTCCTTTTTTAATTCCATGGTGGTTCTTCCAGCTTTCCTTTTAGGTTTTTTTTCTTCACTCTTCTTATTTGGGGCCATGATCACTTATTTTCAATAATAAAATAACACAAAGTTACACACACAAAAATAACAATTGAATCACAAGAGCTCAAAAAGCATGCGTACTGATCGACGCTCAGCTGCAGACTAACCGGCGTCGTTCTGAATATAGCGACATTTGCGAATATCGGTACATTTTTTTCTCCAAATTTTTTTCAGAATACTGGATTTTACGAATACAGGTCCATCTGAATACAGAGGTTCTACTGTAATTAAATCCAGTATTATTATCTGAATGGTTGCATGTGACTTAAGTCTTAGGTAGAGGGTCACCAAAGAACACAAGGAGAAGAGAACTGGAGACAGATATGGAGATAAAGAAGACATGGCAAGACCTTGAGCAATGGGACAGGAAGTTTGTTGCAGGCCTACTATGCTCCTTGGGGAGCTGAAGGGTGATGTTGATGTTACTTACGCCTATGCTGTAAAATATGCAATAAAATATACATTAATAACTTTAACAATGTGTATGTGCACATAAATGCACAAAAGCATGCATATTTTTTTTAAAGTTTTTTTGTTTTGGTGTCGGCCAGTTGACTGTTTGTCTGGATAATTAAAAGTAGATGTAAACTTTTGCCAAAAAAAACCCAAGCTCAGAAGTCTAACTGGTGGTTGGCACAGTTTTGTTTCAGAGTCTTAGTCATTAGACCTCATTTTAAGTTGAGCACTGTCATTTCCAGTTGTTTATCATGGATTGTTGCTGTTATTTGATTCTAGTCAAATCTGAAAACAAAAATTAAATAAATAAAGGAACATCTTGAAGTTTTAAAAATTTGACCAGCAGTTTTTTTTCTCTTTGAAAATAATAACCTGAAATCATTGTTTTTTTTCTAGTGTTCACTGTTCATGGATTTCATGTGTTCATTGTTTTCTGATCTTCTCTCATTCTTGATATATACAATATTTTGATCATCATGATATGTCATCACATTTCAGGTTACTAGTTGCTCTCATAAAAACTTGCCTATCTTTACTCCTTTTTTTTGTTGTAGAGTGGCAGATTTGTTTCCTTCTCTCTGTCCTCTTCTGTTCCTCTGTCTTAGAGTTTCTTAACCTGTTTTGTGCCAAAGACCCCTTTGATTGTCTGATAAAGACTAGAGACCATATTGATTGATGAAGGCTAGAGTCTCTTTGATTGTCTGATGAAGGCTAGGGACCCCTTTGATTGTCTGATGAAGGCTAGGGACACCTTTGAGTGTACAGTAAAGACTGTGGACCCCTTTGATTGTCTGATGAAGACTTTGGACTGTTGTGATTGTCTGATGAAAGCTATGGACCCCTTTGTCTGATGAAGGCTATGGACCTCTTTGATTGTCTGATGAAGGCTATGGACCTCTTTGATTGTCTGATGAAGACTTTGGACTGTTGTGATTGTCTGATGAAAGCTATGGACCCCTTTGCCTGATGAAGGCTATGGACCTCTTTGATTGTCTGATGAAGGCTATGGACCCCTTTGATTGTCTGATGAAGACTATGGACCTCTTTGATTGTCTGATGAAGGCTATGGACCTCTTTGATTGTCTGATGAAGGCTATGGACCCCTTTGATTGTCCAGTGAAGGCTGTGGACCCATTTGATTGTCCAGTGAAGGTTATGGACCTCTTCTTGGGACATAAAAGCATAAAAGAAAACTTTACATGTTAGATTATATACATGGACCTTTACAATACTCCCAAGTGGTCCATGTATCACAGTTTAAAAAACTCTGCTCTAGATTCTACTGTCAGTTTTACATTTTTCCAGGGGGTCTTTTTTAATGTAGCCATTGAACATAATTTGAGAAAGTTGGTCCAAAAAAATGATGTGTTTTTTAGGATGTAATAAATTAATAAGCATACGTTTCGCTAAAACAACATGTGAAACCTTAACTTCATTTTCAACTGATAATCTGAACAAGTTAACTATTCTTCAGTGAAAACCAAACACAAAAAAATGTTAAAATGAATTTACAGTAACCTGATTGCATTTAAAAATACGCAGTCCCCTCCCCACTTGAATCGCTGATTTGAATTACTTGCTTTAGATGGCTTATTCATGTTGTTCTTCTTTCACCTTTTAACTCCCAAAGGACCTTCAACAAAGGACCTTCAACAAACTTATGCCAAGTCTTCCTGTCCCGTGCCATCAGCTCTAAGTTTTTCCATGTCTTCTTCACCCCCTTCATGTTTGTCTCCAGTTCTCTTCTCCACGTGTTCTTTTGCCTTACTCTACCTCTCTTATCCTGGGGATTCTGAAACAGGGATTACCCAGTAATGTTATCAACAGGTTTTCTCAATATGTGTCCTGTCCATCTTGTTCATGTAGTAGGAGTTTTTTTTCTTTCTTCCAGCTTTAAGTTTCTATGCAGTGGGGTAACTGGCCACATGCTTAACCTTCCTTAATAGTTTTTTATGATATGCCAAGTAAGATACAGTTTTATTATTCTTTGCACACCCCCCACCACTACCTTCATTATGTCATCATTACCCTTCAGCTCCCCAAGAAGCAAAAGCCTTCAATAAATTCATTCTGTGTCCCCCCCCCCCTGTCCTGTACCATCCACTCAAGGTCTTTCCATTTCTTTTTAATCCTTTTCAATTTATGTCTCTAGCTCTCTTCTCCATTTGTTTTCTCCCTGGGGATTCCTGAACAATGAATGTTATTATATAATCAATAATAAAACATTTCTCTAAATAATCAAATAAATAAGCAATAGTAAGAACATATAAGGCCTCAACCCTCCAGTGGATCTACTATACTGGTCATGTAGGGGTACGCGGCAATGAGAGAGCTGACAGACTAGCTTGGAGAGTGCCTATAGTGGGGACACTGGATATTGATAAGTTAGAGATCCTAATGAAAATTAACGATTGCCTGTTAGACAACAACACTGCAAGTCAATGAATCAACAAGGCTAAGACTGCTGGAATTAGGCATCAAATGTAAGACTAGCAGAGAAAGATGTATGAGAGTATAGGTTAGGCGTATATACAACCAGCATGCTACAGGAACAGTCAGCATTACTCTGACATTTGCTGAGGGAGACTGAGCACCTATGGGTTTGTTCAGAGCGTGATGAAGTTGATTCTGAATAACATTAACAACAAGCAGTAGTAGATTAATTTAGTTGCTCTTGAAAACATGCAGTAAATGTAGATTAAGAAATCCTGCCAATGGAACATAAATTTTTTTAAAAATAGGAGTATAGGCGAGGTGTACCCTGTTCAACATAGACGAACTGTCCGTCGGTTATATGAGGGTGCATGTCCAAGTATAAAAGACACTGTGGCCTGGATTAATAATAGGAATAGAATGTAACTGGTCATATTTCATGATGGCTGTTGAGGTTGGCAGTTGTGATGGAAAGCAGGATGTGTGGAATTCTGAGTCAACATGCAATACTACTACTACTACTACTACTAGCCCCCTCTGTCATAACTGACTAAAGGATTGCGCTACTGAGGTGACAGCCCTCAGCTGATATTTTTTCCTAGCATTCCTATCAACGTTCTCCTCTCTTCAGCTTGCCGTGAAAGCTTATTTTCGCTACGTCTGAGGTGGCGCCGTAGAGAGCGTCGCCACTTGGTGCATTCGGCAGCCTCATCCTCCCAGGTTGCTGGATTTATGTCTAGTAGTGCCATCATGCCTCTCCTGCACACATCTGTGAACCTCAACTGCGGTCGTCCAACTGTTCTTTTGCCATCTGCCAGTTGTCCGTAGAAATCTTTCGGGATGCGCAGACATGCAATACTTGTACATATCAGTGTGAATGTTTATAATTGTGCTTCCTCTTGTTCATGCTCTTCGTGCTTCCTTTATTCTGTTCCCCAGCCTCACGTAGCACATTCAAAACAAAATCAATGCTCCGCGAAGCACAAGGTCCTTAAGAAAAACACACACAGCCTTGACCTGTGCCATCCATTCAAGGTTTTTCCGTGTCTTCGTTTTCCTTTTCATGTATGTCTCCAGTTATCTTCCCCATATTTTTTCTGCCACCTCTATTTAATTTACCATGTGGATTCTAGAACAGGGACTGCCTTGTACTGCTTTCAAATGGTCTTAATGTATGTCCTATCGAATGCCAACATCGTCTCTTCACATCTTGTGCTACTCGTGTACATAACATATTAATAAAGAAAAATTGTTGCTAACTGGATCCTAAGCTCAAGGCCAAGCTTTGAAACCATCAATCACGATGCTGCACATCTAACACCAGTTTTAACTCAAACCTGCCGATCATTTTGGCAACAGATGTGGCATCTGAAAGAAATGAAACAAATTTTTCCCACCAGTATTCAGACGGATCAGATAAACTTATTGCTTTCGCATTTATGACATTGGCTGATGCCAAGAGGTACTGAAGAGGAAGTATGCAGACAACCTTCAGTTTAAGAGATATCAATTGTTGATCAAACAAAACAGGTATTGGGGTGATCCGGTGAAATTACAATTACGCATGGCGACGGGGTCGCCTTCGGTGGCGGGGGCACAGCACTAGTTGTGTGAACAGGATCACAAACTATCTGTTTTTAGTCATGGAGTATCAATGGGAGAGTTGATGTGTTAATGTTGATGGTTATGATTTGGGTGTTGTTTTGTTTAGATTTGTGCGTGTGCATTTACGGAAGAGGATGGGTTTGCTAAGCAATTGTGCGATATATTGCGCTACACTCTTCTTGTGAGCATGCGTCAGTGTATAACGCGAGAGCTTGAACTAGTTACATGGTTCATGCGAGGTAGGAATGGTATGTAAGCGCACTATGAGAGCTGGCGGGTATTCTTCGATGCTCGTACGGCGTTGACATGTGTAGTGAGATAGGAGAGACACTCTGGGAGGCGGGAGATGTTTCTTGTCTGACTAGTAGAGAGGGCGCATGGGGTCACATTGCAGTGTCCGTGGCGATGTGTAGGGTAAGGAGGGTCAGAACGTTCGGTTACATATAGATGAAGAGATATCAAAGTGCTTGAGCAGCGTATGGACCTAGAGAGATGTGTACGCCATGTCAGGGATGCGGACGAGCGGCACTGAGCTTTGTCTTTAGCTTACTACTACTGGCTGCGGCAATCTGGATTAGTTCTCTCTATAATCTACAAGTCTATACACGGGAGCGTCGAGGCCAGCCTGATGATGCGTACATGCATTTGCTATTCGAGTAGGTCACACACCAGTTATGTTTAACGGGAGCTATCTCTGATATTGCATGCTACTAAGGCTGAGTCTCCTAGTCACTTAAGACAAATCGCAAAGCGATCGCGGTTTGTAAAGAAAGTGTAATCAGAGGTACGTACACATAACAATGACAGGGGAAGCACATACATGATCTGGAGCGGGACACGAGAAAAATATCCATTGCACATTATAGAGATGTTAAGGCACCAGCTAGCACAGGTCTCACTAGCGTCGTATTCTTTTTTGAGGACCGGTCAGTAGCTCTCGCGGGAGCTATGGTGATTGTGTGGGAGATGTTGGAAACGGCCGATTCAGTGAGTGACCTGTGGCATACTTTAGTATGATCAACCTTAGCCGACTAGCATGAAATGTAGCCATGAACAGGAAGAGGACGACAACTGCACGAGATAGAGATGCAATACAGTAAAGAGTTCTAGCACTGATTCACTGCAGCTACACAGTGTGTACGCTAGTTTGTGTCTCGGCTCGTGTGCGCGCGTCCGCCTGACTCAGATGAGTCTTATCGGTCATCGTATACTGTGCAGATGGCAACTAAGATCTACACGCTCAGTTGGATCTGATCCTGTGATGTCTGTAGAGATTGGAATGTCTTGTGGGTGAGGGGGGGGGGGTGGGATCAGGTCATGATGCTAGCTCTAGTGTAGTAGCGCCATGTATGCTGACTACTAAGTACAAAATCCTAGCCCACGCTGGGAGGTATGAGGTCTGTCTCGATTATGTCATGCGTCCCAAGGAGGGTAGGCGTGCTTGAGTAGCGTGTTACCTGTGACTGTGGAGAGTATGTCTGGTGATCGTTGGTCCATATCTATCTAGTGTGTCGCGTAGCTGCTAGAAAGCCAGTGTCACTGCTTGGCTAGGATCGTCTACGGATGCATGTCTTGTCACGCGTGCTCTGGATGACTGTAGCGATAAACTAGAGCTCTTCATACGGTCTAAGGGTATGAGAGCGCACGTGGTGGACTAACACAGAGAGAATACGTTGATAGAAGTAAGCAGCTCGGTATACATTATAATTCATCTCTTGCTCTGAGAGAGACTGAATCAACGACCCGTACAGTAGCGTGACTACAGAAGGTCTCTTTACTTATCATGTTGATCAGACGGGTTCTGTGTAGGGTTTGGCAGAGGGAGTCTAGTAACACTAGCGACGTCAGCTCAGTAGAGTTGACTTGCATGTATGAACCCCGTCAGTGATGGTAAAGATAGAATTCCCACTCTGTCATACGTGCTATGCCATCGTGTCATCTAGGCGCTAAGTCCCTTGCTCGATGTTCTCGCAACTACTCTCAGGCATGGAGATACGATAGAGACCCCTATGGTCTACGGCTGGACTAGTACCTATGTCATAGTCTTGCCTAGGCGCTCGAGTCGTCTGTTATTACGTCACTCGTAGGATCGGTCACAGGCCAATGACACCTGCTGGTCGATAACGTATCGCTTGTGGTCAAGAGGTGCTCGGTATAGACACCGTGATTCGGGATTCGCTTTAGTTATCCGAGCTAGGGCTAGGGTATACATTGGTGGAGAGGTGAGGGACACTCGCTCCTGTGCCATGTGGTCAATATCGAGCTCAGGTCTCTTGTGCTAAAAATGCCTATGTTCCCCTTGGCTCGTGAGAATCCTTCTTAGATCCCTTCAACATGTTACTGCTCATGCGTCTAAGTGAGCGAAGAAGCAACTAAATTAAGCATCTAGGCGTACTGTCCTTAGTTGGCTACAATATGATGTGAAGTAATCACGACAATTAACTCCTTTCACCTCTGAACATGTTCATCTCATGAGGTGCCTGGCTCATGCTTGCTACGCCTTACTCTCAAGTGCAGAGATGTAGTTACAGCGCGACTCTAGAGCGTTATCTCTCTGTATCCTGTCTCTACGTCTCTGCTTGCTGCGGATTGATCATATGACGTCTCTCCCTGAGTTTACATTTAAATGCATCCTAGAGCGCTCTCGCTATACATTCTATTCTCTTCTCTACATGAGTCTTAGGACAACTTTTTCGATGCCTAGCATCCCGAGCTACTACTGCCGCTTATGCCGGCTCTGTCTCAGAGGGTTTCTCTTGAGCACTACTGCTAGTCAGTTAGGCATTTGAGCTCGGCAAACAGGAGTAAGCACGTGCATAGCTGTTTGTTAATCAGCTGGCAGTTTAGGGCTGACCTTAATATATCGATTTGACTCTGCTATTTCTTCTATCCATAGTTTCACATGTGTCACCACACTTTTGGACTCAGATCGACTCAAAGCCTACGTATACGACATAGTACTGTCCTCTCTCAGGTATCCTGCATTCATCCCCTAACACTGCATTAGCTCAGTGATTGTATTATCCAACTGATATTGGAGCTTGACAGTAGCTCAGGCAATACTCACTGTACTGTACGTCGTCAAATGTAGCGGTACAATAGTCAGGTCGTTCTGTGTGATTACATAACTCCAAGAGAACTAGTATCGTCTCTAATGATCTACTGTACAGTATAAAATGACACGCACGATGAGTTCCTTATCTGTGGTTACATTAATTGTGGCGTTCTCGCCTTGGCCGAGATTATAACAATGCGGATTACGATAGTCGCCTGGAGCACATCATTTCATGCTAGTAACACGCCGATAAAAACCCCAGAAAGGGCGAAACGACCTTGAGCCAGTAGAAATGGTCACAGGGACAGGAAGGGGGAGGTGCGGGTGTCCTGTATCCATCGTCATCCGTTTGTATTATTATGGGATCATCGCTAAAGTGGAAGTGTGGTCTAACCTGTAATTGATCTACAGGCAGCAGTTATGAGGTACCAGCGATTAAACCTTTTGAAAAGGGCACAGACACTGTTTGATACACTCCTAGTTCCAGCGATAGCTCTCATAGTTTTCTACCAGTTCGTTGACGACATCGATACATTTTTTAGAGGTACATTTTCTTTTTTTCTGTCTTTCTTTTTATCTCCAGTACGTTCTTTCTTTCTTTTTTTTTCGTCCTTCCATCATTTCTCCTAACCCCCCCCAATCGTGTCTTAACGCTGTCTTCCTTATTGTTTTTGTTTATTTATTTATTTATGTATTTATTTATTTATGCCTCAGAAATGAGGTATCTGAGGAAGGTGGTTGAAGTAACAAGAAGAGACATGGTACGCAACCAGACGATACGTCAAGGTCTTAAATCCCACCCCCTGCAGACCCAAGTAGAACAGTCCCAACTAAGATGGTTTGGCCATGTCTGCAGAATGGGAGAAGACCGGCTACCACGACAAGCATGGGAAACAAAGAGCCAAGGATCCAGACCCCCAGGACGACCCAGAGTCCGCTGGGAGGACAACATTAGACAATCTTTGAAGGACCGAGGACTAGAATGGAACCAGGCCAGGAGGAAGACAGCCGATAGGATAGTTTGGCGCTCTCTCTTCCAAACCTCTACACCTCACGGTAGAAGGGGAACGACTAAGTAAGTAAGTAAGTTTATTTATTTATGTATTTATTTTTTGTTCCCTTCTGTCTCCCATCCTCCAGTCTATCCTTTCTTTCTTCACTGCATGATATTGCGTTTGTTAAATTTGGACAGGAAAATTCGCAGCTTTAGTTGAATTTTAACCACTTTTATTTAAAATCACATGGACTTCATATATTTGTCGTGTTTCAAATCTCTGACAGAATGGGGCGACCCTTCTCGATCTCTGTTTCACTACGGCAGTATCAGTTACATTTTTGTTCTGATTTTTTATTGCGTGCTTTCAATTGTCACACTTTCTTTCTTCCTCTGCTATGTGTAGCAGATATTTGGTATTTTCAGTCTTACACTCCCTTCAGTATATTTCGTCTTGTCTGTTTACCTGCCCATCCCTGCTGAGATAATATTATCGACAACCATGTTGGTTAATAGCGGCAGCGGCCGACATCACACATCAGCTTAACACTAAATCGCCCAACGAATGTGTTTAATTGCTGATAAGGCCAGGGTGCGTGACAGATACGAGAATACTTGTCTGGGTGACACATTTTGGACAGACAAGGATGACCTAATCGCTTCCTGTATTGGCGCTTTCTTAGCTTCGTTACAAACAGATGCGGGTGCAGGACAGGAATACAACCTGACCTTCTCGCAGTTTTAATTCACTGTGAGATTCACGCTTTCCAAGACAAAACCAGATCCTGTCAGAGTGAAGCTTAGAATTCAGATTTCCATGTATGAGACCAGACTTTGTGGAACAATCTTGAAAGACTTACATAGCCCAGGAAAACCATTTTAATAAGGAAGGCTGAGGAAATTGAAACACACGGAGTCATTGAAGGAATTCTCTTATATAAGTAACGTCCACCAAGAACACGTGAAAGAGGCCTAATCAAGTGCCTTAACTTCATTCATCTGAGCAAAACGTCTGTGAGCCAGGATTGGCGTAAGTTGTCATTTTACATTCTATATTTTTCATTACTAACATGTGAACTAATATGTATATATTGCCATGTGAATATTAATATGTGAAAATCGCTAATGGATGTCCAAGTCATTTGAGGCTGGCAACCTCCGCGTATAGAATGATGATTTCATGAACCACCACTGCAAGGGCTGGTCACTGCTTTATTGCTAGTTTATTAAAGAGAACTAAACGCATATGTAAGTCCCAAGTTCCATATTGAGCAGGGAGGAAAAGAAGAAAGAAATGATGTACATTCTAAGTATAATAATTACAGTTTCAAACCAGTGTAAATGTAAACATATTCACTTTAAAGTTAATGAAAGTTTCAAACTTTTCAATCAGTTTAAATGAAAACAGATTCCGTTTATATTGTGAACACTTTTCAAACAGCGGAGATGTAAATGTAAACATATTCTATCTGTACTATTAACCTTTTCACTTAAATGTAAAATAAGGATAAAGATATTCAATTTACATGTAAAGAGCCGCGCTAGAGTAGTGGTTACCACACTGCGCTGGCGACCGGGTGACTCAGGATCAAACCCGGGAGAGTACATTTGAAGATTTTTCGTCGACCGGGATTCGAGCCCTGGCGAGGACATTTGAAGGAGTGCCGTCGACCAGGGACTGGCGGCTTCTGAGCCGACCCAACTCTAATGGGTACCTCCGAAATCGGCGAGTATCTGCCTGAATGGCGAGGGACACCTGTCTCTGTGCAAGAAAAAAAAAATGGATACTCACGTAAAATGAGTCTCAGGTTAGACATTAACCTAAGATTTCGACTCGAGTAATAGCGGGCGTATGGGGAAAAAACATGTAAAGAAAGTTTCTCTCGAAGGATTAAGTTTAATTCTCACCGAGGGTAAATTCTGAGATAGATGGGATGGTAGAAAAGGAGAAAGGGGACACATAGGTATGTGTCGGAAAACGCAGTACTCAGGAGACCATTTCGTTTCTATTCTTTTACCATAGTTGTTGGTGGTAGTACCAGTGAAGGTACTAATCTCTGGAACAAAGTGAGGGTAGAAGTGGACTGACGTATAAACGCGGGACCAGCTTGGCAGTTACTCCTTGACATTTCTGGGAACGTGCTGCACCTTTAATTTTGACCAGAGACGCGAGAACTCCAGTGACATATCTGCACAGAACCCATCAGTAGGAGCAGAAACTACTATTGGCAGCTAAGTGAAAACTATAAGCTGCCGAAGTGAACTTTTTCATAAAATCTACTATCATTCAATGATGAACATTTTCTATTAAACTATTCAATTATTTTAACCCTTGTTAAACTAAATGATTATTAAATCTGTTATTTGTAATTATACAAATTTAACTTCAATTCAATTATTTTAAATGTACTGCATGTTTGTCTCAGTCAATTTACTAAAAACACTCTAAACAGAACTACACCAGAATAATAAGAATTCCACTGAGTAAATCAGAGGCGGGGGCGTGACGAGCTGAAAAAAATAATAATTGCTTAATACTTCACAAAAGTTGATGGCAGATCATAGAATTAACGTTTCCAGCCAATGCAGCATTGTTTTCGCTTTTCTGAATATCTTGCGGACACTGCCTTGGGATAGAAGCGTCATTATCCTTCTATCTACATCTCTGCCAAGAGTAATCTTGTGCGAAGGTAGACACCTTTGACGACCGACTTTAGATACTCTTGAGTTTTGGCCAATGTTGGACCACTACTGAAAAGCTGGGGAGGAGGCAATCCGTGACAGATGCTCAAAATCTCTTTGTTCCACTCATCGTAGAGAGCTGAAACATTGCATGTGTCTTCCTTTCTTCATTCATAACCCTCCACTCCCAAAGGAGCATAGGCCTTCAACAAACACATGCCAAGTCCTCCTGTCACGTGCCATCATCTCAAGTTCTTTCCATGTTCTCCTCATCATTTTCACCTCTGTTTCCAACTCTCTTCTCCATGTACTTCTTGGTCTTCCTCTGCCTCTCTTGCCCTGGGGGTTCCAGAACAAGGACTGCCTTGTAATGCTATCAACAGGTTTCCTCAGTGTGTGTCCTATCCATCGCCATCGTCTTCTTCTCATCTCTTGTTCCACTGGCACTTGTCCAGTTCTTGTCATCAGTTCCACATTGGTAACCTTGTCATACCATTTTAATCCCTCTATTCTACGCAAGCACCCATTTATGAAAGTCTGTAGCTTTTTGGTTGTTGTCTTTGTTGTTCTCCATGTCTCCGAGCCATACAATAGGACTGACTTCACATTTGAGTTGAAGATTCTTATTTTCGTGTTGGATCCTATTTCTCTTGATCTCCATATATTTCCCAATGCAATGAAAGCTCCTCTTGCTTTTTGTATTCTTATTTTGATATCGCTGTCTGTCCCTCCAACTTTATCTATATTACTGCCAAGATATGTGTATGATTCTACATCTTGTATTGGCGTTTCTTCAAGTTCAACCCTGTTTTCATTACCTGCATTTATTCGCATTATTTTTGTCTTTTCCCTGTGTATTTTCAGACCCAAATGCTGTGACCTCTCATCGAGTGTTTTCAATTTGTCCTGCATCTGATTACGGTTATGGGACAGGAGAGCCAAATCATCAGCAAAATCCAGATCATCCAACTGCTTAGTCAGAGTCCACTGGATTCCATTTCTGTTGTGTGTTGTCGATGATCTCATAACCCAATCTATTGCCAGCAAGAAAAGAAATGGAGACAAGAGGCATCACTGTCGCACTCCTGTTCTTATCCCAAATGGTTCTGTAAGCTGTCCTTCATGAAGAACTCTGCACGTCATGTCTTCATAGGTTTTCTTTATTAAATTAATGATCTTCAGGGGAACTCCATAATGCCTCATCAATTTCCAAAGTGATTCTCTGTCCACACTGTCAAATGCTTTTTCGTAGTCCACAAATCCGATGTATAGTGGTGAATTCCATTCCAGACTTTGTTCAACTATTATTCTCAAAGTGGCTATCTGGTCTGTACATGATCTGTTTTGTCGAAAACCTGCTTGTTCATCTCTCAATTTCTTGTCTATGGACTCCTTTAATCTCTCAAGGATAATCCTGTTCAATACCTTTCCTGGCACTGATAGTAACATTATTCCTCTATAATTTGTGCACTCTTGTAGATTTCCCTTCTTAGGCAACTTAACCAGATATCCTTCCTTCCATTCTGCTGGTATCTCTTCTTTTTCCCAGACTTTACCAAGTAATTTATATAACATCTCTGTAGCCGTGTCGATATCTGCTTTGATGGCCTCTGCTGGAATGCCATCAGGTCCAGACGCTTTTCCATCTCTTAGAAGCTTTATGGCTTTCTTTATTTCTTCCTTCGTTGGTCTTTCACCGTTAATTTGTAGCTCTTCTTCTGCTGGCTGGATGTCCGGCGGGTTTTGTGGAGCTGGTCTATTGAGAAGGTCCCCAAAATATTCTGTCCACCTCTTCATTTGCTCTTGTATATTGCTGAGCAGTTTCCCATTCTTATCTTTTATGAGGCAACTTGTTTGCTTGTATTTCCCTGTTAGCTTCTTTGTGCTGCTATACAGTTCTCTCATATTTCCTTTGGCTGCAGCATCTTCTGCCTCTCTTGCCAACTCCTCAATATACTTCCTCTTGTCTCTTTTGATACTTCTTTTTACTTCTTTGTTTGCTTCTGTGTACACTTCTTGAGCCTTGGCTTTGGAACTTCTGGTTTTGCTTGTGTTTAACTCTGCTTCTTGTTTTTTCTATCTTTTATCTTATTGATGGGAGCCGCGCTAGCGTAGTGGTTACAACACCGCTCTGGCGACCGGGTGATGCAGGATCAAACCCGGGCGACGGCATTTGAGGATTTTTTGTCGACCGGGATTTGGACTGGATTAACTCGAGACCTGGCGAGTACATTTGAAGGAGTGTCGTCGACCAGCGATTGGCGGCTCCTGAGCCGACCCAGCTGTAATGGGTACCTCCGAAATCGGAGAGTATCTGCCTGAATGGCGAGGGACAACTGTCTCTGTACAAGAAAAAAGGATACTCACGTAAAATCAATGTCAGGTTAGAAATTGATAATAACCTGAGATTTCGCCTCGAGCGGGCGTACGAAAAAAAAAAAAAAAAAAAAAAATCTTATTGATGGTTTCTGTTGTTATCCATGCTTTTTGTTGTCTTTCCCTTTTCCCCAGTATTTCTTCACATGTCTCCTTCCATACCGTTTTGACCTGCTGCCAATAGTCTTCTGTATTCTCTACATCTTCCAACTGTTGGAGCACTTGGAATTTGTTGGATACTGTGACCGCAAATTTGTCTCTTGTTTCTTGATTTCTTAGCTGTCCTACATTAAACTGTTGTCTATAATTTTGCATTGTTGCATATCTCTTGAGTTTCATTTTTACTTTGGCTATCAGAAGATGGTGATCTGATGCCACATCTGCTCCTCTATATACCCTTACATCCTGCAATGATGATCTAAACTTCTTCTTTATGCATATATGATCGATCTGATTTTCTGTTCTATGGTCTGGTGATATCCATGTTGCCTTGTGTATTCTCTTATGTGGAAACATGCTTCCTCCTATAGCCAGTTGATTTCAAGCACAGAAGTTTGCGAATAGTTCTCCATTTTCATTCATTACTCCTAGCCCATGTTTTCCCATGACTTCTTCAAATCCGGTATTGACTGTACCTATCTTTGCATTCATGTCACCCATCAAAATTGTGATGTCTCTTCTTTTTACTTTATCCATAATTTCCTGTAGTTTAGTATAAAATGCTTCTTTCACAGACTCTTCTTTGTCATTAGTTGGTGCATAACATTGGATGACATTGACATGAATTTTCTTTTTAGCTGTTTTGAAAATAGCTGTTATTATTCTGGGTCCCACAGCTTCCCATTCAATGAGTGCTTTCTGTGCTTCTTTAGATAACATACCCCTTCACTGTGGTGTGAACTTTCGTCTTCGTGTCCTGAGGACAGCACCAATTCACCTGTGATGAGTTTCTTCCTGTCTACCCCCTTCCACTTTGTTTCACACATTCCCAGAACCTCGATTTTGTATTCCTTCATTTCTGCTGCTACTTGTGCCACTTTCCCTTGTTCGTTCAATGTCCGAACATTCCAGGTGCCAAATCTGGAAGTTCTCCTAGAAGAAAGAAGGTTAGTCAGCAACACAGACTCCTTTCGGCTTTCTCTGTGTTGCATCATACGCCTCCCCGCGAGAGGACCTTCCCCTGTCTTGGATGGCTGTGTTTTATTTTCTTTATTTGACTTGTCCATATTTGTTGAAGTTTTTTGTGGTTTAAATTTTTTTTTACAGGATGGGGTAACCGGCCCCATGCCCAACCCTCCTTAGTCGCCTTCTACGACATGCTTGGCAGGGGACAGTGTTACTATTCTTTGCTCCCCTTTCGGGCCCCGGTAACACACGGGTGGTCTTCCTTTCTTGGTGCATTTTAATCTTTCAAGTGTTGACCCGCATTGACCCGGCCTATTTTATATAATAACTAAAACTGTGTCATAAAAGAAGTAGAAATAACTCCATTATCCCCTTCTTCGTTCACTCTCAGACGTCTACTTGAGGATATTTGTATCTCCCTAGAGTTGTTTTTTTTTTTCAGGAATGAAACTGATGACGGCCATATGTGCTTTCTCTGTTATCCATATGCTGGGCATCTTTGAAGCAGAAGTTCAGCAGTCATTTTATCTATACCACAGTTACATGCATCGGTAGTTCCTATCTTTAGCTTGTTGAATAGATGGTATCCTAGTTAATTGTGGCCCCTAGGATGAACTGGTAATATGCACCATTTTGCGTGTGGCCAGAATGCTCTGCATCCCATTTGTTCTTATATCTGATGTCTGATAAAACCCTTTGCCTCTTCGAAAGTTACGCTTGTATCAGGCTGAGGTAGCTTTCCATTAAAGTTTCACCAAGAGCTGTCGCTCAGTGACAGTGGATCAAAGTCAAGTCAAGTCCATTAAAGTAAGGAAACTAATGAACTGCGAATATAGGTGATGTTTCTTATTTGAAGAGACGGTCGTCGGATGGTGAACGGTCGTCTGACGATTAAATCAACGGTTTCTTCAAACATCTAGATTTGTGAGTCTGTTGTTTTAACCACAGCTCTAGTAATGACCAGTTTGTCTATGAACTTAACATTAGGAGTCTAAACTTAGTAAAATATATTTGATTGAAAGATGAATTACTTTTGACGAAGGTTACAACTGTTCCGAAAAAAATGATTATATATGTATGACTTAGATAATATAAAATAAATAAGGACGGAAACTCGAGGCTTTCGATCAGTTAATAAATAATACACACAAATTGGTATGTTGCAGACACTCATAAATAATAAAGAAGTATAAAACTAGACAACTCTATCACGTCTGTTGTTTTTTCTGTTGTCTATTTTTCTTTTTCTGTATTTCTTACGAGTGCCTGCCACGTAGCAATTTAAGTGTATTTTTTTTTAATTATTTACCATAAAATCGTAACACTGGTAAATGAAAAAGCCAGCTTTAATGACTGTGTTTATTCTTATTACATAATGCACACACACACAAATCCATTTTCCACACACTCTGTTGCATAGAATAAAAGTCGGTGGTTAGTTACCATGAAAATTAAACACGCTGATTTAATCGGCACATGAGCGCTCTTCAAATAAGAAAAATCTTTTCTCGCGGCGCGATCTGCCTTCGGCGGGCGTGCTAGGTCTTAGCTGCCTTTAGGGAAGTGCCCAGTTTTTATATTTATTTATATTTAGATCCTTATGTGTCATACTTAACCCCCACTTTCTTTCCTTTCCCTGAAGATGGCCTTGTGGCCGCAACGTTGGCTATTTTCTTTGTCTTTTGTCCTCATAAGACGAATCACCTTTTTTTTGATTTTTTCATACCCATGCATCGTACCGTTAATCAGTAATTCTTCACGTGGTTCACAAATTTATGTTTTTTGTTTGTTTGTTTGTTTGTTTTTTTTTTTTGAAAGATAATGACGAATTAATAATATCTACACACATTTATTCTTTTCTCTAGAATGTATGACTGTTTATTTTTTGCTTTTTCCTATGCGTATAATAACAAGAATACAAATGGTCCCTAAACCTGGTTTATTTCTTGTATTTGTTTCTTTATTTTTAACTGCTTTTAGATATATAACATATTCTTCCCATTTTGGTCTTCACTGACAAGTGAGTTCATTTTAATTAGCCTTAGTCAGTTTCATTTCAGTCTACTTCCAGTCTAACTTTCTCTAGGTTTCTCTGGACTTTCTCTGTCTAGCAGGGTTTCTTAACCTATTTTTGTGCTATGGACACCTTTGATAATACAATGAAGATTATGGCCCATTCTGATTGTCAAATGATGGTTATGGGCCCTTTTGATTGCCCAGTGAAGGCTATGGACACCTTTGATTGTCCAGTGAAGGTTATGGCCCATTTTGATTGTCCAATGAAGGCTATGGCCACATTTGTTGTCCAATGAAGGTGTCGCATGAATAAGTGCTGTATAAATATTGCAGCTAATAAGTGTGTGTAGCGTTTGGAGGTGCATACATGAATGAATGAATGTAGTTAACGCTACACCACACTGCGACTAGAGTCCTATAAACAAGGCTCGCGCTATAATGCGAGAGGTCACACTCTTAACAATCTTAGAGACACTATATATAAAGATGTCGTAATTTTTATCTGAGAGGGTGCTGATGAATATTGGTCCCTTTAGAGTGTAAAGTGATATTGAAGGCTCTGTGAGAATAAGGATTTAGGAGAGTGAGGTAGTAGATTCACAGGCGCTGGGAAGAGCGAGGACAGTCTCTTATTACGACAATATCTGTTTATCACAGACTATTCCCATCTTTCTTCTGAACAAACAATTGTTTGTCAGTTCCAGTCGCTCAGACGCACTCACCGATTTGGTGATTCTGTCGCTCAACGTACATGAATACAGCCTACACAAATGGAAATGTTTGGAGTTTTAGGCCAACCGACAACCAACACAAATAAAGATTAATACCTTTATTATCATAAAGGAGTCACAAATAATTGTACATTTACAGTCAAAAATCAAAGGTTACAGAATACAAATATAACAAGGGAGAGGGGGTTTTTGAGGAGAAATATCCCATCCACCGTTTCCCGTTTATATTTACTAACAGACAAGACCCGGTCCCAAAGACAAGAAAAAGGGGGGGGGGGGGGGAGGTGATCAGAGATAGTCAATTTAACCCACTGGTAAATTTATTACTCTGAGGCAAGGGGTTACAGTAAAGGAGGGGGGGGGGGGAGAGTGTAGAGGAAAAGCTAGGGTTCTCAATTGTCTCCCTTTAAATCAACAAATTTTACGGGAGGGGGAATGAACACAGTTACCCAATCCCGCTAGGAGAGATCCCGTACAAGGAATATAATGCACCTTAATACTAGGTCGAACTAATTAAAAGGGTAAAGAAAAAGATAAATCTCCTTTCATTCAAAAAAATACACTAGGGCTGGCCATCCCCACAAACACACACGCAGACTTACCGAAAGGTGAATTCTGGCACTTCATAGGAAATACATCACAAAAAAACAGCACTAAACCTTGGCTTAGGTAAAAGTATTTTCTTCCGTGTACAGCCCCAGATTAGCGGGTTGTTGAAGTTAACACAGTGTCCCGAAATCGCTGGACGTTGAAGTTTAACGGTACTGTTTGTTTATTAGATAAAGTTCCTAAAATTGGCACAGGCACTTGGCTAGGCGTGAGGTATGGTGTGGTTCCTAAAATTGGCACAGCTGGAGGAGATAACTTTTTTTTCCCGTAATGTCACAAGTTAAGAAAAACACTGAGGTAAGTTCTTCTTCGGGGAGGGGGGGGGGGGGGGGTAAAATCCACTGAATATACGTGACAGACAGTGTTCAGGTAGATCGATGTTTTTTCTTCACAAATAGGGGCAGTGAATAAAATATGTTCTGCTTCCAGTTTTTCTTTAAGGACTCTATATGAACTAGTATTTTCGAAGTGTTTTCTTGTGTGGCTTTATTTTCAGTTAAATTCAGAGGAGCGGGGCCCATTACAGGTCGCCACAAGTTTAGCTTTAAAAAAAGTTCATATGTAACTGGAGTTATCGAATTGAGTTGGCAGAACTCTGTATATAATTAATAATTGCTGGGATGCAGGTTGAATGATCGTTCTGAATGAAAGATAATCAAAACAAGAAATGCATTACAAATTATATTATAATCTGACACGCGATAAATTACAGTTAGCCTATTTACTTATTAGCGTCGTCAATTAACAAATCGGGAAAACTTCCCGTGAGTTAAAAATAATTAAAGCACATCTATCTATCTATCTGCAAAATTAATTTACGCGTCAATTGTATTAGGAAATACTTTTAGCTGTAACATTAGTTTGCACTAGAACTTTGAAAATGGGTTTATTTAATAAGGTTAAATTTACACCACAATCCATTGAAATCAATTGAAATAAATAGACCACTGATCACTCGAAGCTAATGTATAAATTACCGTCTGCGCAGAAAGAATACACTCCAATAGTCACGAAGGTAGGTGGAATCAAGCAGTAATCCGACTATGCTAGTGAAACTAGGATTCTGTCAGAGCGAACGATAAAATGCAGTTTTTCGGAGTTCTCTATTTATACTTCTCGAATGTAACTTGAATAGGGCGTGTTAGGTTTTCGCACCTTTCTTGAAGTTGAGCAGAATCCGAGGTACCTCGCCGTTGTGTTAACCGCTGCGATTCCTTCGTTTTCCCCCGGTCTACCGATTTTCTTCCGTCTCAGGCTTGCTCGCATGAGGGTGCGAAAAGTTTCTCGAGAAGCTAACTCCGTGAGCTGAAAGTTCCCTGATTCTTTAGATCGTGTACCGCTGCGATTGAATTCTGAGATCTGTCTGTCTTTGATGGTGCCACTGTTCTGAGAGCTTTGGCAACTCCCACCAGGCGGGGTGACAGCCAGGTAAGAAAATGATCTGCTGTTAATTGCTCTAGAAACAGGAGTGAGTCTGTGGCCCGTCCTCTTTTGGGCCGGCGTTAAGGAAAAGATTGCTATAAATCGTTCTCAGAGATGGTTGTGGGCGTGATTTTAATCTCCCATCAAAGGCCATGCGATCTCAAAGTTCACAGAAGATAGCAGGCTACATATTAATGATCCAGCGTGTAAAATTCTCGTGGAAATGCTGCATGCGGGTTACAGTTACAACAGATGATCAGGGGTTCTAAAGTTATGAGAGGCCAATATTATGTTATCATCCATCGAGTCAGGGAAATTCATTTGTCATACTTAGACGTACGTCACAAAAGAACAACTCTTATAAGGTCTGGCAATCTTAATCTATATATTCGATAAGCCGACAAATATCAGCATACAAATGCTACGGGCACAGTGCGAATGCATAAAACCAAAATAACTGAATATCAATACCTAAACGACATCATCGAAATACCCTGCTAAGTTCACAAAATCAACATGGCGCACAGTTCGCAACTGGCACTGAAATATAACGGAGATCAACATACTCAGAGACGCTACGTCATAAAGACTCACTGACTTGCAGAAGAACTTACGCTAAACGGTCTCAAATATCTCCAGCATCACGCTGGGCATAACTTTGCAGGTGTAAGCCAGACAGAGAAGATTCTCCATCATCTTCTCCATTCACGTCTTCCCTCGACGGCAACCTTGCTGGTCTTTCCCAACACCCTGTTCGGTTAACTATCATCACGTAATCCCCTTGCGCAGCTCTCAGTCACATGACTGGCTATCTTTAGTTTAGCTCTAAGACTATACACATGCCATCATCAACAATGATCACTCACCCTCTAATATCTTTACGTGCTGCCTGTGAGGCACAGGTGAGTCACAGTTGTAAAACATTGATTGTCCAATAAAAGCTATGGACCCCTTTGATTGTCCAACTAAGGATATGGACCTCTACTTGGAAAAAATGTACATAATAGCATTTTTTTTTTAAATATCCATTTTAAGTTTTAGATTTTGTACACGAGCCGACTAGAATTCATTCATGGCTGTGGACCACAGGTTAAGAAACCCTGCTTTAAAAACAATTTAGACTATACTCATTCTCTCCCCTTACCATTTCCATTTTCAATTTTCAAATTTAGTTTTTATATTGATTACGTTAATGATGATATAAGTAGTAGTGGTTCTCTCCGTTCTTGATGTAGAATAGATAACTGTGCCGATGATGGATTATTCTTTCCTACACATTATTCTACAGTTAAGGAATCTGAGAGCAGACGGTCACGAAAACACTCCGCTAAAAGCTGGCGCTCGATGAGATTTGACGACTCTGAGAAAGAGGACGAGGTGTACCGGCCACAGAATACATTCATCTCTGATGATTTTACAGGTTGTGATGACAGTGGCGGCGACATCAGTAGTGGTGATGTATGTAGTGAGTGAGTGTAGTTCCCGGGGGTTTCTGAAGAGACAAAGAAAGAACAGGACTGCTACCTCCTCCAGCAATGCGAGGTTGTGCATGGGGCTGGAAACCTCATCATGTAACACCAATTGCCACATACACCACCGCCCTAGGAGCATGTGAATGCTAGGTGCAGGCTTCCTGCAAGGTGACAAGCAGCATTGGTAGCTCCATGATCAGTGAGGAGTGCAAAGGAGATATGAGCGGGCGAGTGAGTGAAGCAAGAGAAGGGGAAAAATGAGAGGGCGAGTGAGTGAGTGAGTGAGTGAGTGAAGCAAGAGAAGGGGGCAAATGAGCAGGCGAGTGAGTGAAGCAAGAGAAGGGGGAAAATGAGCGGGCGAGTGAGTGAAGCAAGAGAAGGGGGAAAATGAGCGGCCGAGTGAGTGAGTGAAGCAAGAGAAGGGGAAACATGTGCGGGTGAGTAAGTGAAGCAAGATAAAGGGGATAATGACCGGGCGAGTTAGTGAGTGAGTGAAGCAAGAGAAGGGGGAAAATGAGCGGGCGAATGAGTGAAGCATTTGAAGGGGAAGTGAACGGGCAAGTGAGGGAGTGAGTGAAGCAAGAGAAGGGGACAATGAGCGTGCGGGCGAGTGAGTGAGTAAAGTAAGGGAAGGGGGAAAATGAGCGGGCGAGTGAGTGAAGCAAGAGAAGGAGGAAAATGAGCGGGCGGGCGAGTGAGTGAGTAAAGGAAGAGGAGGAGGGAAATAAGCGGGCGAGTGAATGAAGCATTTGAAGGGGGAAATGAGCGGGCGAGTGAGTGAAGCAAGAGAAGGGGAAAATGAGCGGGCGAGTGAGGGAAGCAAGAGAAGGGGGAAAATGAGCGGGCGATTGAGTGAGTGAAGCAAGAGAAGGGGGAAACTGAGCAACTGAGTTTGACGTGTAATGGAAAAGAGTCGAGAGTAATCTAACAGCCTATTGTAACCTAATAGCTACTCTCTGATTTGCTAGCTAAAAAACATGCATTAAAACTACCTGTCCTGTCTTTCTGCAGCTCACCTTTTTGTCCCCCATTTCTTGAAACACTGGCAAACGCGATGTCTACAATCTTATTTGACCTGTCAGTCATAGCAGGAAATAAATCCCGCTATGGCTATACTTCTTTCTACTCACGCGAACTCAGCTGTCAATCATATAATACTTGACCACTGGACAGCTAGACGGCACGTGAGAGTGACGGAACAGAACCTTTGAAGTTCACCCAGGGAAATCTAGAAAAATCCCCTAGTCCACGTTTGATCTCGCGCACGGGCATTCCAGGAGAAGCCCGCTAGAAGAACAAAAGACTTTTGATCTCGGTCAAAGCTCCAGGCGAAAATTTCCTGAATTATGTCCCGCACAGAAGTGCGAAATAACGCCATTAGAGATCAAACCCAAGGCTATGGTATATATATATATACTGCTGTTTAAAAAAACCAGCCGTCAGTCGTCAGTCAGAATTTGAAGAGTCTAGCGCGTAGTCCTAAAACCAATTTCTTTTACAGAATACTGTATATAAGTGATTTCGTTGATATTTCATTCTGGATTCTAACCTGATCCCTAAGTGGACGACCAGCGGACTTTATGTTATGATGTGTGTACTTGTACATCGATACATATAAATTATCTACCAACAATCGTGTAGGATCTATAAGGCTACTAGCCTGATGATATTTTGTGACTAAATTATAACGACTGAACTTACCAAATCCAGGATATTATTTTTAACAGCCCACAGCGGCATAGACCTGAGATCATCATTTTTTTCCGACACCTGACAGTTGTATTCAAGTGGAGTGCCTAGTCGATACAATGTGCAGGACCGGCATTCTGGCAAAGAGTCGGCCCTTGAAATCCATCATCATCATCCTTAAAATTAGGAGCAAACAGAATATCAGGATACTAAAATACTTAGTAAAGTTTACCAGCAGGGCATACGACCACACCTGGAATATGGGTCAGCTGCGTGGTGCCCAGCATAAAACACCACATTACAAGAGCTAGATAAGGTGCAAAACCAGGCGCTTAGGGTCATCACGGGGGCAATGAAATGAACGCCTATAGTGGAGATGGTGAAAATGGGGAGGATACAAGCACTGAGAGAACGCTGAGACACAAAAGTGCTAACACAGGCAGAAAAGTTCCTCTGTATGCCGAGCCATCCAATGAAGGACATATTCCAAAACCTAGCAATGGGACGATTGAAAAGAAGCAGCTTTATCCACCAAACCAAACGATTTCGCAGACAAACCTCAGACGTGCCTGAAGTTAACAGCCCCCTAAAGTATGTGCCAGAACAAACCCCTTGGAGAGAGGAGCCTGGACTACCAGTACATATCCAGACAAAAGAGAAAGGAATATTCGACAGGGATGAACAGAACAGCGTGCAACGTAGGACAGTCACTCTCAGTTTCATGGATGATGAATACCCACAGGACCTCTGGGTCCGAGTATACACGGATGGGTCAGCACAGAATGCAGTAAAGAATGGAGGAGCAGGAGTGTAAATAGAATACCCAAACAACACTAGGGATGCGGTCAGAGTACCAACGGGGAAATTCTGTAACAACTATGATGCAGAAATCCAGGCAATCAAGGTGGCAACTGAGAAACTATTGAACACCAATCTCGGTCCATAGCCTGTAGTATTCCTGACAGATGCAAGATCAGCACTCTAAGCACTTCGGTCCAGAAAATTTCCAGGTATACAAGCCCTACTTTCTGAACTGTGCAACCAGCTCAAGGTCGCCATGCACTGGCTACCGTCTCATTGTTTAATACCAGGAAACGAGAGAGCGGACGGACTGGCTAAAGAAGGTGATGCAGACGTGCAACCGGATGTACCAGTTACGTACCATCAGAAGGAAAAGATGGTCAAATCAATCAGAAAGCCACCAACACCAACACAGTCATAGATGAGACTACCCAAGCTAGTCATGGGAACAAGATCAGAAAACAAATTGCATATAGACATCTTCACATCAACACATACCAGCGATTAAATAGTTTAGCAGAAGGTGGGCGTTGAACAGACACTGAGGTCACCGACTCAATGTGAGCCACATGTTCAGCCCAACGATCAAAATTCAGTAAGGCAATCAGCACTGGGTACAGACCAGCCATACCAATTCACATGTGGACAGGCACCCCAGACTGCGGAGCACGTAATTCAAGATTGCCCCGAATATGATATATTGAACAGCCTTCTTTAGGCAAATCAAATCTGGAAGTCCTCCCAATACAGGACAGCAAAATTAAGGATTATATCTGAGCTATGAAACTACAAAATACAGGTGCGGAATGAAGTTTATACAAGAAACCTGTCGCTCTTTTTACACACAACATTGCAGATAAGAAACAATTTTTTTTTCACCGAATCTTCAACCAAGATCTGCTTACTCGTAGCAAAGAAGGACATAGACACCAATCCATAGCTAGCAGACGGGAGCTGGGTTGGCCATGTCTCAGAAGAGGACCCGATGCCATCACAAGAACAGCATGCTTTGGAACCCTGAAGGAAACGTAAGAGAGGTCAGACCAATTGTTTCACAACCTCGTAGGACTGTGGAGGTGAGATTGCACTAGTAATGAACCAGAGTTGGGGCACTGTACGAAGGATGGCCACGACCGAGCAAAGTGGAATCATTTGTTGTTGCCCCAAGACAGTGACGATAACCTTTAGGATTTATACATCTACCAGGATTTAGCGAGGATTTTAGCAAATTCGGCGGTCGCCTCATTAGTATTTTTTGGGGGACGAACTGGGGCCAATTTGTACCCTCGACAGCTGGAGTTGGTACATTAATCACAGTCAAAAGGGATTTCGAGGGATATTCTATAAAACAAGGGATACCACAGACCCACGGGTGAAAGACAATAGGTAAGAGAGTGAGAGGTGGCCACTGAGTGAGAGAGTGTGTGATGATTTTGTTTTGCTGGGGAAAGATCTATTAAGTTGGTTGTTTGATTGTTTTTTACTTGGTCTTATATCGCGCCAAGATTGTTTATTCCTGTAACCAAGTGCCAAACTTCAACCTTTGGGTTAATATTTTTTGGGGGTTTTCTCACTTTTTCCATCATTTTCTCACTTCACCTTTTTCCTCTATATGTATGATTCTTGATATCTTTGGGTATTTGATGTTGTAGTAAGTTTAGTGATAAATAAACAACAAAGAATTTAACTTTGCGTGTTGGTCAGACTCATACCCATTTTCCGTAGTTTTTCACGTGTATGTGTCTTGTTGTCACATAGTGTTGTGTGTAGAGTAACCTGTCTTATTTTATATAGGGAGGCAAAGACTGTCTCGGAACAAAGCACAGTCGTATGGATAGGCTGGAGGAGAGAAACCTACTCACTCCAGAGACATATCTTTCCCTCAACCTACCACCAATTAAACCTAATGTCTATACCTTCTCGTGTTATCAGTCAACAGTCACTCTCTACTTAGACGGGCCAAATACAAAAATTATATAACGTACGACACTGAGTGAGTGAGTGAAGCAAAGAGAAGGGAGGAAATAAACGGGCAAGTAAGTGAAGCAAGAGAAGGGGGAAAATGAGCAGGCGAGTGAAGTGAAGTAAGATAAGGGGGAAAATTAGCAGGCGAGTAAGTGAAGCAAGAGAATGGGGAGAATGAATGGGCGAGTGAGTGAGTGAAGCAAGAGAAGGGGGAAAGTGAGCGGCCGAGTGAGTGAAGCAAGAGAAGGGGGAAAATTAGCGGACGAGTTAGAGAGTGAAGCAAGAGAAGAAGGGATGTGAGCAGGCGAGTGAGTGAGTGAAGCAAGAGAAGGTGGAAAAGTGACAAACGGCAATGGAAAGTTGCACACAAGTCTTAGGCCCTGGGTATGGTGGGGTTTCATCGTAAGGAAACAACTGATTAGGAAACTGTATCAGTAGTTTTACGTAGAAGCACCACTGTTTCTGGCCCCCTTGCAGGAAGCCTGCATATGCTCTTGCAGCAGTGGTCTCTCTGGCAGCTTGTTTGACATGATCACGTTGCCAGCCCCATGCACAACCTCAGATAGGACGCCTGTCCATGTGGTCTTTATCCCCTTCATGTCTGTCTCCAGTTTTCTTCTCCATGTATTCCTTGGTCTCCCTCTATCTCTCTTACCATGGGGATTCCGGAACAAAGAATGCCGGGTAATGCTATCAACAGGTTCCTCAATGTATGTTCTGTTCCATCTTTAGCACCTTTCTTCTCACCTCTTGTTCCACTGGCACTTGTCTGGTTCTTGTCACCTGTTCAAAATTAGAGATCTTCTCATACAATTTCAATCCTTCTGTTCTATTCAATCACCCTTTTATGAAAGTCATATTTTATGATTGTAGTTTTTGTTGTTCTCCATGTTCCAGAGCCAAGCAGTAGGATTGTCTTTTACTATTGTTATACAATTATATTGTTACTATTATTATACCGTTTTACTATAGCCGCAGTCTTGACAGTGAACAAAATGACACGAGACAACAGGTGTTTGAACCTTCTTCCCAGAACTGGCGTCCTTTATCCTTCCTTATACAGATTTTGTTATCAACGCTGAGGGTTGTGATGCTCAAGGCAAGAGGAATAGAAGCAACAAGAACAAAACCCAGACAATCCAGTACGATGGCCTGTTCCTCATCAGCACCTCAGCAGGAAACCTTTACAACAGGCGCATCCTGAGACATCTATATAGCTTTTATAGTAATACTAGGCCGTATAGAATTAAGGTACTTGTGCATGTTAAGTGTGTGTGTGGGGGGTGGGGGTGTTGTATAGCTTTTGAAGCAATACTATGCCGTACAGAGTTAAGGTACTCGTGCATGTTAAATGGGGACATCAGTATGGCTTTTATAGCAGTGCTAGGCTGTACATAATTTAGGTACTTGTGCGTGTTAAATGGGGATATCTGTACAGCTTTTATAGCAGTGCTAGGCCGTACATGATTATGGTACCGTACTTGTTTGTGTTAAACGTGGATGTATGTACAGCTTTTGTATCAGTGCTAGGCCGTACAGAATAAAGGCGCTCGTGTATGTTAAATGGGGACATCTGAATGGCTTTTATATCAGTGCTAGGCCGTACAGGATTAAGGTACTTGCCCATGTTAAATGTGGATATCTGCACAGCTTTTGTGTCAGTACGAGGCTGTACAGAATTAAGGTACATGTGCACGTTTTCATGGGGGATTTCTCTATAATGAATAGTATTTATAGCAATACTTCGCACTTAGGGAAAATTTCACAAAGATATATCATGCGAACTGGGTTCATGGTTATGTTGGCAAAAAAGATCTATCATAAACATTTAAACAAATCAATATGTTGATAATATAATTTCTACATAAGATAGCCAAGGGATGTAAATGTATCCTATCGCTTTAAAAGTCTCCTTTAGACTTTCTGTTTTTTAATTTTAGTCACCCTCATCGTTACTGCTTTATAGATAAGGATTTTATCACGTTTGGGTAGAAAATACATAACAGTGTTGTAAAGCAGATGTGAATGAGTAAAGTATACGTATTTGCGAGTCAGTTTCACTTGGGTCTGTTAAAACCTGTTTGTTTTTATCCTTGGTAAGGAGCACGTTGTGCCAGGTTCGAAACACGGCGGCGTCACGCCTCATTCTACACAGCTGTCAATTGGTACCTGATTTTATTCTTGAGTTAGGGAAAGAAAAGGCATCGAGAAAGAAAACTGGTCAGCCCCACTTCTCGATGCTGGGCCTAGTGTAGTGAAGTCTGTAACACTTCATTCCCCTACTGCAGTGTCTGCTATGAGACTTTCTTTATCTTTTTTTTTTTAAGTTAAACTAAAATAGATAATATAAGCCTAACTGCGCCAAAGGATAAAGAAGTGGCATACGCTACGACTACAAGGTCTTCGCCAGGAGCTCACGAAAGCAGCACAGAGAAGAACGAAGCAAGTGAAGGAAAACACCCGTTTTAGGGATCCACTTTTATTACTTACTTACTTACTTAGTCGTTCCCCTTCTACCGTGAGGTGTAGAGGTTTGGAAGAGAGAGCGCCAGACTATTCTATCGGCTGTCTTCCTCCTGGCCTGGTTCCATTCTAGTCCTCGGTCCTTCAAAGATTGTCTAATGTTGTCCTCCCAGCGGACTCTGGGTCGTCCTCGGGGTCTGGATCCTTGGCTCTTTGTTTCCCATGCTTGTCGTGGTAGCCGATCTTCTCCCATTCTGCAGACATGGCCAAACCATCTTAGTTGGGACTGTTCTACTTGGAGTTTTGCTTTCCTCATCTCTTCCACCAGCTCCTCTTCCTTCCCATTTATACTTCTTGTGTTCCATGTTCCATAAGTCGTAGTCCGTAGTCCGTTCCAGTTCGTCGCCTTTAGAATCAGTCCGGTTTTCTCTCTTGTGTTACTCGTAATCGTGGTTTAAAGCAAACAGGTGATTGGCCTGTTGTGCCTTTGAATGGTGGAGGAGCTGCCTCCTTACGGCCTCCATGCAGGCCGCCCTCCTCCTTTTTCATCCGGGCTTGGGACCGGCATAGGCGGAGTTCACTTTTATTACTGTTACCAAATACGCCCACAAAATCTTTAATTGGATTATTGCTCCCGACGCTACGATTTGCAACAAAGCTATACAATGTTCACAAGTATTGTGTACAACGATACCAAGTTTTGTGATCCTTTCACAGCTGTAATCCTTTAAAACTCCTATAATTTTTTTTCGGCCTTAATTTGTGTATGGCGGGATCAGGACAAGTCACTCGAGATTCCATCAAAGTTTCAGAGTTTAAAATGTACCATGATAGAGGGTGATGTGCGAAATTTCAGCTCCCTAGGTCATCTGAAGCCTAGTGAACCATGGGCTGAAAGATTTGAAACATCTAAACATCGCCAATATCAAATTAAATAAAAGTGTTTCAAACCTAATCTAAAGTGGACATTAATGACCACTAAAAAAGGAATGTTTAATTTTTCCGCTTTTGTTTTTTCATTGTGTTTTACGCGATATTTCTGGCAAGTATTTTTCCAGAGTAACAATAGCGATTGTCCGTAGTGATTCGCATCATTTTTGTTTTTTCTTTACGCATTAAGATTACTTCTAATTTATATTTGCACACAATGCAAAACTGCATAGAAGTTATGAATGCTCGACCCCCTATTACGTTTTCAATATCCCTGCAAGCAGTTTTTTCGAAAATGTATAGGTTATAAGGTGACAGTCTTTCAGATAGTCAGTTCAGATTACTTCACATAACACAGAATTATATCATATGCTGGATGCATTTGGAATTATTCTCCATTCACATCGCTCTTCTCATGTCACATCTTGACGCTAATTAATTTCGAGTTCTAAGAACCATCTTACATTGCGTCAACTTACAGCTTTAAGATCATTTGATGCCGTAGCATTTGTTCACAGCTTCACACCTCGCACGCGAAACAAATATTACATTTACCCAATCTTATACTCTGCTTCCTCACTAGTATAGGGTGGCCATATTATTCAACACAAAAAGGAGGACAAATGCCTTTTTTTGGTCACAAAAAGGAGGAGAAGGGAGGACAATATTTTTTAAAAGTAGGACGAAAAGTAGGACACCTTTATTCAATAACTACAAGACGCTGAAACATATTTTTGTTTACATCCAAACAATAAGCTAATAAAATCACATTGATTTTGTGCCTACTTATATTTTTCTCATGATAAAATCTTCTTCAACAAAGTTGGGCTACGTTTTGAATATGCATAGAAATCAGAGCATGAAAGCTCCTTAAAATTGTACTGCACAAGTAGAGTGCCTTTAATGGAATCTTTCCTTCAGTGCTTCCAAAGCTGCTTCAGTAGAATGCTGTGCAATCACAGAAATGATCATAGCAGCTGTTTTGGTTTTGGCACATGAGAATTTGCTGGCAATTTCTGAATCTTGGAAAGCATTCTTGAGTAACACTGAAGTTCAATCCATTGATCTGAAAGAGTTGTGATGTTTTACAGTATGAAAAGCAAAAGCTCCCTCGGCCGCGGCAACTTCAAACCTTTCCTCGCTTATTTCTTTATTTTAAAATGTCAGTTTTTATTGCAAGCGTTCAGACGCAAGTGCTTTCTTGTGCTTTTCTGTTTCTCTATGTTTTTTTTTTTTTTTTTTTGTTTAAATCAGCTGCACCTTTATTTGCTACTGATATAAATGTGCCGCCTCTACTTACAAGACATTCTGCTTCATACTCTTGTCGACCATTGGAAAATCACTGACATTTTTTTCTTCAATTCATCCGTGAACACACACTTCCGTTTTTGGCATTTTGAGCGGGTATCTGTAACATAAATATAATATAATGCCTTTAATCAATGGTACATTCGATGTTAAAATTATTTGTAAAATAATTGGTTTAATTTTAACAAACCCATTACTATACTAGTAACTACTCGTGTATTTTTTCATAATAAACAAATTGCAATAAATATAAAAGCAGTACGAACTAAGATTAATATTATTTGTAATTTGCAATAGACAACGAAGTTATAATTGACTAAATCCAGCCCCAAGTTCTTATTCATGCCGTTTTGTCTGTTATATTTTCCCTTAACAAACGCCAATAAACCTAAACAGCGTTTAACCTGGGTTAAAATATGATAGTAATCTATTATAAACTATTGAACAACATGACAACTTACGGTAGTGTTGTTGGCAATTTGCTCGATCCGTCGATTTTGCGGAGACAAAAATTCTTAATTCTGACAGAATTTCTGTACTCAGAAAAAGTAATTTAGCCAATCACATAAAAGCCGGATATTTCAACATTTTAAAAAAAATCCGACCGGACGCTCAGTTTTGTCGCAAAAGGCCGGACAAATCCGGACGTCTGGCCACCCTACACTAGTAGTAACTATCATTCAACTCAAAGAGAAAGTGATTTTTTTTTAAATTTTCGTTGCGCGAAAACCTGCTTCAGCAATATTATCGCCATTACGTTATGTCCAATAAGAATTTACCAGTTATGTCCCTTAGTATACCAATTCATGCTACGTCTTCGCTTTTATTTCCCAGATTGCTTCCTGTTGTATCGCTCTGTAAAGAGTTTCCTATCATAGTTACATGGTCAAACCAGTGACAATCGGGAAAAGACCGATTGACTTCTGGAAAGACAGATGACACTGGGAAAGACTAGAAACCGGCTGACCGGGTTAGCACCCCGTAAGCTGTATTCAATTGCTATAGAACCCAAAAACGATAGATGCCCCCAGGATTCACCGAAAGGGGGGGGGGGGAGAATGATGAATCCACAGGCGCCTCATTGGAATCGACCAGACCCGTTACACGGACTTCGAGCTCTGAACAACGGCTGGAGTTTCCATGTGCCTGTGGTAGGGAATTCTCTACTCAGAGAGGAATGAAAATCCACAGAACGAAAAAGGGGTGTGGGAGGTCATCAGGGGGAGATCAACAGCGCTCTGTCTCGACGGATAAGACGTTAGAAGAACGCAGCCAGGAGTCAATCCACAGTGCTGAGTACATTCAAGTTGATCTGCCTGATGATGATCTCACACACTTCTTGGACGGGAAGAGAGATGCAATCAAGTTTCCACCCGCCAGTGCAAAGGGGCTTTGGGAACAGCTGGATGAAGCCTTGGCAAAAGAGTTGGATAACAACCTGAAGCAGATAACTTTGGAGAAGAAGCTGGAAATCTTCGGCGACATAATATATCTGCACTGTCGCAAAGTGTTCGGAGTGAGGGAGGCAAGGGAAGGTAACCCACCACGAAAAAGCAGAAGACAAATTAAAATAGAAGAAATCAGAAAACAGAAGAAGCATGCCCGAAAACTGTTCAAAAACGCAGTTGCCGCAGAGAAGGAAGGGTTGCGACAGGTTTGGGAGCACCTGAAAGGCCAACATAATGCCCTTTGTAGAGCAGAAAGGTTGTGCAGGAAGAAAAGGAAGACTCGAATGGATAGGGAAAGATTCTTCAGGGAGCCCTTCAAGTTTGCCAAAGAACTGTTTGAGCAGCCACGGTCGGGTACGCTAAACATCAGGAAAGAAGACCTGGAAGAACACCTTGGAATGACATATTCAGATGGTCGCAAAGATGAGCCGCTCAGCAGCATGGCAGGCCTTAAATGGCCGAGTAAGCCAGGAGCTGAATTTAACACCAAGCCCCCAACGGTGCAAGAGGTAGAAAGCATTGTCCAGAAAGCTCGATGCAAGTCAGCTCCAGGTCCTAATGGTGTTCCATATGCGGTGTATAAGAGATGCCCTGAGGTGCTCAAACGACTGCTTCGTTTACTGAAGAGTGCGTGGAAAACCCAGCGTGTAAGCAAGGAATGGAGAAAGGCGAACGGAGTCTACATCCCGAAGGAGCAAAATTCCACAGACATCAGTCAGTTCAGGCCAATCTCACTACTCAATGTGGAAGGGAAGATATTCTTCTCAGTGATGGCGAAAAGACTCACTACATACCTCCTGGCAAATGGGTACATTGACACTACCATTCAGAAAGGAGGTATCCCAGGTACACCAGGATGTCTAGAGCATGCCACAATGATATGGGAAGCAATCCAAAAGGCAAAGTCTGACAGAACAAACCTCCATGTAATCTGGTTGGATTTAGCGAATGCTTATGGATCCGTTCCACACCAGATGTTGTGGCAGGCCCTAGAAATGTATCATGTTCCACAAGAGATTGCAGCAATGCTGAAGCTGTATTTCGCAGGGTTTGCTGTCAGATTTTCAACCAGAGAGTACACAACGAAGTGGATTGGCCTTGAAGTTGGAATTGCGATGGGATGTACCATCTCTCCGATACTATTCGTGATGGCTATGCAGGTAATCCTCAATGCGGCTGAAGGAATGGCTATAGGTCCAAAGCTCGGTGGAATGTGTCTCATGCCACCGCTCAAAGCATTCATGGATGACACAACAATTCTGACATCAGATGAACATCAGGCCCGGAGGATGTTAGCACGCCTGGATGAACTAGTCAGCTGGTGCAGAATGAGCTTCAAACCCAAGAAGTCGAGAAGCCTATCAGTCAGGAAAGGGAAGATAGCAGAGGTCATATTCACGGTTTCCAACCAAAGAATCCCTACTGTCATTGAGGAACCTGTTAAAAGTCTTGGCAGGGTGTACGATGCCTCATTAAAAGACTCAAAGGCAGTGCAACAGACAATAGAAATGGCAGACAGAGGGCTACAGATCATAGACCAAAGCAGACTCCTGGGGAAGTTCAAACTGTGGTGCCTCCAGTTCATGTTGATACCAAAGTTGCTGTGGCCACTGCTTATATATGAAATAAGCACAAGTACAGTGGAAGCCATAGAGCAGAAGGTCAACAAGTTCATGAGAAAATGGCTAGGAGTACCACCAGGTCTGTCAGATGTAGCACTGTACTGCAAAAAGTCAAAACTTCTGCTTCCTTTCAAGTCAGTTGTTGAAGAGTACAAAGTTGGAAAGGCAAGGCTTGCAATGATGCTACGCGAGTCAGCTGATGACGTGGTTAAGTCCATTCAGCCACACTGAAAACGGGAAGGAAGTGGAAAGTGGAAGAAGCTGTTGATGCTGCCCAAGAGTCACTCAAACTGAGGGAGGTAATCGGATACACACAAACGAATAGACGGGGATTTGGTCATGGAGACATCCGCTGGTGGTCCAAGGCATCAAGCAGGGAGCGCAGAGACATGGTAGTTCAGGAGATACGAGAAGTTGAGAATGATAAGAGGTTGCAAAAAGCAGTGCAGCAGGTCCAACAAGGCCAATGGACTACATGGGAAGGAGCCCTGCAGAGGTCCTTGACATGGAATGATATATGGCATATGGCACCTCTTAGGCTCAGCTTCGTTGTCAGATCACTGTATGACCTGCTGCCATCGGCCACCAACCTTGTGAAATGGGGAAAGTCGGATGATGAGCAGTGCCCCCTGTGCCAGGGGAGGCAGACACTTGAACACGTGCTCTCAGCGTGTAAGGTGTCATTAGGGCAAGGGCGATACACTTGGCGCCATAACAAGTGCTAAATGAGCTTGCTGCGACAATAGATCTGGCAAGAATGAAGGCGAATAGCAAAGTCCGGCCAGACACCGCAAACACATACTTTCTGAGGGCAGGAAAGTCAGCACACCCCAAACCGAATAAACCTGGTAGCAGTTTACCATCTCTTCTTGATTGTGCAAATGATTGGGAGATGGCGGTAGACCTACCTGGACGAGGGGCATATCCAGAGAGTATCCGGAAATCGCGGAGACGGCCGGATATAGTGCTTCATTCTGCAGCAACGCTTCAGGTCATACTGATTGAACTGACCGTGCCATTTGAATCCAGATTAGATGAGCAACATTCGTTCAAAGCGGCCAAGTATAGTGATCTGGCCGCGGATCTGAGACACGATGGGTTCACTGCAAGGGTCATGGCTGTTGAAGTGGGCGCAAGAGGGCTTGTGGCTGCATCAGTGTATGATCTATTGAAACTGTTGGGGCTGAGGGGACAGTCGAGAACAAGGGCCCTGAAGAGGCTTAGTGAAACTGCCGAAAAGGCATCAGGCTGGCTGTGGAACAACCGCAATGGGGAATGGAGATCGTAACAATAAACGCTGCGGTACAGAAAACACCAGGAATTTTTTCTAAGTCCACAATATGCTGAGGTTTGTGGTGGACTAGTGAACGGGCTGCGACTCAGGGGCGACAAGCGGTGTATACTATAAGGGGTGTCAGTATCAAGAGTCCAGTGGGGAACGCACAGTGGCGACTCGTTGACTTCGCGCTGGTGTCTCAGTGTGTGCGACGGAACGAACGGAATAATTTGTCTTCTCTTTGTTACTTTCACAATTGCCTCCACGGCTGGCGGAGTTGTGGAATTTAAAGTTGCTACCATAAGTGAAATGGGTTCATTTTCGATGCAAGACAACAGGAAGCTGAGACGCTTGGGAGTCATGACCCAAGTGGGCCCGCCCCCCTTAGAGTGTAAAGGAGTATATTAGGGCCCCCCTTATCAGATTGTTCCTGTTGTAAAAGAGAGTATTTCCGCCGCTTTTCAGCTGCAGGTTTCTTCTTGTGAGTCTGAGGGCCATTACAATATTGTATAGAATTCGACATGTTAAAACTGTCATTGTTGCTGCGTCTAACTAAAGAAAACGGGATTTCTTTTCGAACATCTTGTCGGACGGGGGGACTTCTTCTGATGATCAGATTGCTTCCTGTTGTATCGCTCTGTAAAGAGTTTCCTATCATCCCATTGAGCGATTTTTCTCAATTTCCCGCCGCTTTTCAGCTGCAGGTTTCTTCTTGTGAGTCTGAGGGCCATTACAATATTGTATAAATCGACATCTTAAAACTGTCATTGTTGCTGCGTCTAACTAAAGATAACGGATTTCTTTTCGAATTTTGTTACAGTGTGTATTTTTAGTAGGACGGCCCAAAGATATAGTGATACAAGCCAACATAGAACGTGAGAATTATCAGTACAGGGATATGGTACAGGTAAGTCAATAGATAGGAGCCTGGGTTTAAAAAAACCATAACATTTTAAAAAAATAAAAAGAAGATCTAAAAGAGACGAACAGAAGAAAACTAGCAACGTAGGGAAATAGATGAAAGCAAGTTGAAAGAACAACTAACGCAGTGCGAATTTTAAAAGCATAACATAAAGGTCAGAAATGCTAACACTAAGTAATGAGAGCAGAACAGATTTGTTCTAAAATTGTAATGCTTTTCATAATTATTAACGGTCGTTTTCGTGCTTAAATCTAAGGCACAACAAATCCCAAGCGTGGAATCCTCAGAATTATTATAAGCGTAATTACTAGTTGCGACTAGTTTCTTTGTTTTCCGTTTAAGTGATTTTGTTTACTATGTTGTGAGATGCTATTCAAAACAAGATACCAACACACACATTTACTCCAGTCTAGAGTACCCCTGTTTGAGGTGTCTCCCTAAATAACAGAAACAAAAGTGTCTTGTGCAGAATATTAAAGCTCATATGTTGATCTGTTTTGTTGATGTTATTGTCGTATCTGAAGCTTAGTCACTTTTGTTAATGACCTGTAAGACGTCCATGATACAAGCATGTTGTATCTGCAGGGAAAGTTCACTGACCACTACCATAATCTGACCTACAAGACCATTATGGGCTATCGCTGGGCTCATCTCTACTGCAGCAATGTCAAGGTTGTGCTCAAGATGGATGATGACGTATACTTGGACATCTTCAAATTTTTTGAATACTTTTTGCCCATTGTGCCCAATCGGAAACGGTAAGGGTTTGTGTGAGTTTCCATTGGTAAAGCGAGTTTTCATTGGTAAAGCGAGTTTTCATTGGTAAAGCGAGTTTTCATTGGTAAAGCGAATTTTCATTGGTTAAGCGAGTTTTCAGTAATCGACGAAAGAGAAAACGCATTTTAGCTTCTGAAATCTCTTGTCAGTAATAATGTCTTGTGAGGTCACGGATGTTACTTGTAGCATATGTTACAAATTTAATTACATGCAGATTCTCATAAAGACCGACAAAGTGGTCCTTTTATACGCTTTATGGTGCCATGATCGTCTTAGTATTTCCTGCCAAAAATAAACTGAAGTTTAAAGATAGTGAAATCCTAGTTTACCTAGAAAGCAGACTTACACCGTTTTGATTATGAACGGGTTCAATCCAGGATAGGTAACAAGCAAGAAAGATACAATTTTGAAGAACAAGCTTGGAACATCATGATGATAGTTGAGACAGAGAACATCATGATGATAGTTGAGACAGAAAACATCATGATGATAGTTGAGACAGATTGTTGAAATGGGCAAACGCTCAGGGCTCGGTAACTGGAAACGCGAACTATTTCCAATAAGTTTCTGGACAGGCCACTTCTGGGCAAGGGGGAGGGCACAGCACCTAGTGGGCCCAGGCAAGCAGTGGTCGGAAGGGGTCCCTTTTAATTGTCCGTGTTAAACCTTATAGCATGTCCCAGTTTCTGGAGACAGACATGAGAAGGATAAGGAAGACATGGGAATATCTTGTGCTGGGACACATTTGTTGAAGGCCTATACTCCTTAGGGAGCTGAAGGGCACTGATGATGAAGTAAGTAGCTACATTTTTATAATGATTTGCCGTATATTGATAAAAGCTGTTGAGCCCATCATATAAGAAGGGCTCCACTTAAGTTGTGCCCAGGGCCCCTTACTCCGTAGTGACGCCACTGCACATTGACTGTATTCTTAGTACCCCGTGTAATTCCCGTGGGTGTCTGAAGAGACAAAGGAAGACTAGAACTACTGTACCCTCTAGGCATGTCGTACAGTGTGTCTGATATAACATGCATGGGTCTGGCAGCCTCATCATGTAAAGTAAAGTGTCGGTGAAACCTCTCAACAAGTTCCATACATTTCCGGGGATTCCCCCTGTGATGAAACTTGTTGAGAACCCAGCATGGCACACTAAGCTGTGAGAAGTTACTTGAGCCCCAGGCGTAATTCTTTGACTTGGTTGACTGCATGCAGGAGGATCTCACTGTGGACCCAGTGATAAGCAGGTGAGCTGAAAAGTGGCTCTGTGCAGGACGTGACAATTCCTTGGGAGAGCCCAGAACCAGAGCACAGTATTTTAGCTCTGCCTATTTTGAGAGATCTCTTGGGTGGCGGGGAATGCACAGAATGTCACACGCTTCTTCCTCCTAGCTTGGGACTGGAAGTGACGATCCTTTAAATGCTAGCTAAGCTGGAGAAATTTGGAGCTCATGACTTTAACTCAACACGTTTCGGAATGGCAGAAAAGCCACAGGAAAAGCCTAGATCTACAGTGTAGATAATACCAACTTGGTATTGGCTGCTAAAGAGCGAGAAGCTCAGCAACAACAACAACAAACTGTCACGGATTGCCTCCCCTGCTTTGCAGTAGTGGTCCAACAGTGGCCAAAACTCAAGAGTATCTACTATGGGTCTTCAAAGGTGTATACCTTCGCACAAGATTACTCTTGTAGATTGAAGGATAATGATGCCTCTATCTCAAGGGAGTATTCACATGATATTCAGAAAAGCGAGAACAATGCTGCATTGGCTCAGCACGTTAACTCTATGATCTGCCGAAAACTTTTGTGAAGAATTAAGCAATTATCAATTTTAGCTCGTCAAGCCCCCACCCATGATTTGCTCAGTGGAATTCTTATTATTATGGTATAGCTCTGTTTAGAGTGTATTTACTAAATTGACTGAGACAAACATGCAGTACATTTAAAATGATTAAATCGAAGTTAAATTTGTATAATTACAAATAACAAATTTAATAATCATTTAGTTTAACAAGGGTTTAAAAGAATGAATAATGTTTTCAGAAAGATATCATAACGGTTGTGATGGGATAAAAGTTTTAAAAGGAGTTCATGTGGCAGCTTATAGGTTTCACTTATCTGCCACTGGTATGTTCTGCTCCCGCTGATAGGCTGGTACTTGGTAGATTGATCACTGACAACGCTCGTCGCTGGTCAAGGATGAAGGGTGTAGCACGTTCCCAGAAGTGTCAAGGAGTGACTACAAAGTTGGTCCCTCGTCTTAAAGCTCAGGCCACTAAAATGGTACCACCACCAACAAGTATGGTAAAAAAAATAGAAACAAAACGCTCTCTTGTGTATTGCGTTTCCCGACACATACTTATGTGTCCCCCTTCTCTTATTCCATCATCCTATCTACTCAGAATTTTACCACGATGAGAATTAAACTTCAGGACTACAGGATTCTAACTTAATCCCTCGAGAGAAAACTTTCTTTACATTTAAATTGAATAGCTTTATCTGTATTCTACATTTTAATGAAAAGGTTAATAGTACAGATAGAATGTTCACAGTATAAATTGAATATGTTTTCATTTATATCTACACTGATTGAAAAGTTTGAAACTTTAATTATTTTTAAAGTGAATATGTTTACATAGACATTTACACTGGTTTGAAAATGTAAATATTATACTTAGAATGTACATCATTTCTTTCATCTTTCCCTCCCTGCTCCATATGGAACTTGGGACTACTTTATGCTTTTAGTTCTCCTTAAGAAACTAGTGATAAAGCAGTCACCAGCCCTTGCAGTGTTGGTTCATGAAATCATCATTTTATACGCGGAGGTTGCCCGCCTCAAATAACTTGGACATCCACTAGCGATTTTAACATATTAATATTCACATAGCAATATATGCATATTAGTTCACATGTTAGTAATGAGAAATATAGAATGTAAAATGACAACTTACGCCAATCCTGGCTCTTTTGCTCAGATGAATAAAGGCACTGGCTTAGGCCTCTTACACGTGGACTTGGGAGTCGTTACTTTAATAATATAATTCCCTCTATGACTCCGTGTGTTCTCAGTTTTCCCAGTCCCGGTTTCCTTGTTAAAATGAGATTTCCTTGGCTGTTTCGTAAGTCCGTCAATATTCTCCTTGAAAACGTCCGGCCTAATAAAATGGAATTCTGAATTCGAACTTCTGGCAAGGTCTGGTTGTGTCGTCTTGGCAAGCGATTTCTCACAGAGAAGTTAGAATTGAACAAACGCCTAGTTATATTGCCTGTCCTACCCCCGCATCTGTTTGTTTTGAAGCTACTCAGGGTTCCAATCATTTCAAAAATGCGTGTGTTGTGGAGGAGTGGAATAATTCCGACATGGAATAATTTTGCGCGTGAAGCAAAGGTCACGTCTCCCATATATGGCAATCAAACATCCGATGCCTTGTGTACAAACTCACAATCACATCGGTAAACTCTCTCAGCAATGTGTGTAAGAGGTAACATCTTATTACTTTACAGGAAACGATTAGGTCATCCTTGTCTGTCCAAAATGTTTCTTCAAGTATTACCAGCTTTGCGACGAGCGCAGTCTGGCCTTATCAGCGAGTAAGCAAATACGCTGGCGATTTGTAGGGCTAATCTGTAGTCTGATATCGGCTGCACCCGCGATTAGCCAACATGTTTGTCGTTAATATTATCTCAGCCACTCCTTGCAAAGCAGGGAGAAATGGGTAACAAACAGACATGATGACTTATCCATGAGAGGAGTGAAAGAATGTAGATACAAAATATCTGCTACGTAACAGAGAAAGAAAATGTGTTGACCCTGGAAAAGCACGCAATTAGTCAGTACAACAATTTAAAATGAGTACTGCCGGAGTGAAAGAGAGACCGAGAAGAGGTAGCCCCAAAATCCATCTTGTGTCACAAACCGCGGCTGCAAGAGAATGTGAGTGCTTTGTGCAGGCTTACTGCCATGGGGGCCATCCACAGTGGCTGCTCCATGTTCCTTAAGGAGCGAAGAGAAAAATATGATTATGCTATTGTTATTAATAGAAGATAATTGAAACGCCTTAAACTAACTGTCTTATATGACTGAGAAGGTACAAATAAAGAAACTGTCGTAACACTTTCAATAATGAATAAATGCATATAAACGTCCTTGCATCTTCAACCATTCATCGTCATTATCATCACCGTTCAGTTGCACATGGAGCAGCGGCCATCAACAAACGTATGCCAATTATTCCTGTCACGTGCCATCAGCTATAGGTCTGTCCACTTCTTCATCCCCTTCATGTCTGTCTCTAGTTCTCTTCTCCATTCGTTCCTTGGTCTTCCTCTACCTCTCTTACCATGTGGATTCCAGAACAAGGACTTCAGTCATCAAACAAACAAAGATGGCATTCTTCTCACACTCTTCTCACACTCTTCTCACACTATCTAAAATCGGTAAACATTGGCCAAGTTCTGCTATGTATACTGAAACAGCCCGGAAAAAATGAGAGCAACTTTTTTATTACCTTACAATGGCGCTGTCACTTTTTTTCAGAACAATATACGGGTTCCTCAATCACCACCCGCAAGTATTCCGGGAGGGCAAGTACCGGGTCGCAGTGGAGGAATACAAAGAGAAAGAGTACCCAAATTTCTGCAGTGGTTTCTTTGTAGTACCGACGCTAGATTTTATTTCTGAATTATACGAAGCCGCCAAGACGGTTAGGTAAGGTTAGTTCTAATGTACGGATGTAATAAGCTGTGAGAAAAAGAGGAAGAAGATGAGGAGAATGAAAGTGTGAGAGAAGGGCAAGTGGATGACAGCCATTGCGCCAGCGCGGTCACAGATATGTTTATTCATTTATATTTGTTTAAGGTCCCAGATACAGTCAAGGCTGGGAGTGGGGTTGAGGATATGCTCTCATCTACAGTAAATGCTACTGAATAGTTAACTAATATATAGTCTGACAGTTAAAGTAGTGCTCCTGGCCCTCTCGCGGCAGACCCGTTTAAACTAACAAAAGAGGCCAAGGCAAACCTCTGCCGCCTTATAACTAGGTTACTACGAGCAGATGAGATTCAGTAACCTGAGGTGGCCGCTCAGCACGGATAACTGAAATTCTAATTCAAAAGCTTTTGCTGCGTTGAGGGTTACGCTCTTTTAGAGTCAAAGGCCAATGGAGTAACCCAAACATAAATTCTACAGAAGGCAAACGCAAATCACCATTGAAATAACCCTAGTGTGTTAGGTTTCACCATTTCATTATGATATTAGACATTTATACATTTGCTAAACTGCGCACGGGGATGCTTTACAACAGTCTTGCTCGGTAGGGATCGTTATCTGCGCCAGATGACACCAACTGGCCTCCCGATACTCAACGCAAATAAACACCATGCTAAGGAGGCGGGATTCAGGAAGAAAACATTAAAATCTACCTTCTATACAGAGCCGGATTAACGTAGTAGCAAAAGTAGCATTTGCTACGGGCCCCGCGCTTTTAGGGGCCCCGCGCCAATAAATATGTACATAATTTTTTGGTTATTTTCTAATACGAGCGTTAAACCAATGATCTTGTGATTTATGCCATCTTTAGCGCCTTTTCATTTGGTGTCACGAAATTGTGAGAGAAAGAGCATAAGAGGGTGACTTAGTGAGACTCTTCCTTATTTTTATCTTAACTGTTTGCGGACGGAAGCCATTTAAGTGGCGTTGAAAATTTGGTCACGTTTGGACGGAGGCCACTTTTTTGGCTCTAGGCGACTGCCCCTCTAATTTTGTTTCGTTCTTTGTGAAATGAATTTGCATTAACAATAAAAACTAGAATTTAGGAAAAGGAAACTTCCTGCTTTAATTGAGGTATACGGCGTGCTCGCACTCTCTTTCGATCTTGATTAAAATTTCTTGATTTGTAAGGTTAGAAAACTCAAAAAATGAGCAGTAGACACAGATATATTGGACGTAATTATGCTTCTGGAAGTGAAAAACGTAAAGCGAAGGAAGAAAAAGAAAGAAGAGATCAACTTGTGATATAAAAAACACGTAAGCTGACATAATATTTTGATGTTCATGGTGGTGGTACTCTAACCGCTGAAGCTAGAAGTACAGGAACAACTAGTACTAGTGCAGGCTGTGCAGCAGAAAACATACAGCAAAACCCAGTATACACTGAGTCTGAATGTGAAAGAATAAGTGAAACGAAGAAGTACTCTAATGATATTGGTGACCGGCCGAACAATATAGATGACTGTGAGCGTGAATATTGGATATCCAAGGGAAGTGAAAAATGTCAACATGTTGATAGTGCCTTCTCTTCATCCGTGCGATTGTATGACACTGAAAAGAAAACTCGATACTGTCAGAAGTCTTATTTTACACATATTCATAAACTTACAAACAAGCAACATGCAAGAAAATGGTTATGCTATTCAGAAAGTAAAGGGCGCCTATTCTGTTTCCCGTGCAAGCTTATGAGTTTATGAGTTCAGAATGTTCATCAAAGTTTACTGTGGAAGGGTTTAATGACTGGAAAAATGCAAGCAATCTATTGCGTCGACATGAAGAAAGCTCCTCACATAGACAAGCTTTAATTTCACTGTTGATGCGTAAAAACAAAGGTGAACGTGTCGATTCCCAACTTGTGAAACAAATGGACATTCAAGAAAAGTATTGGCACAAACTTCTAGAACGAATAATTGAAGTTGTGAAGTTTTTAGCAGAACGAGGCCTTTTATTTCGTGGCAGTGATGAAATTGTTGGGTCCCCTTATAACGGGAATTACTTAGGGTTGTTAGAATTACTGGCCAAGTTTGACCCTTTTCTGGCAGAGCATATAAGTACTCATGCAAACAAAGGATTTGGACATACATCATATCTATCTAAAGCAACGTGTGAGGAATTCATCAATCTGATTGGATCCAGCATACTGGATCACATTCTCTGTGAAGTGAAGAAATACAAGTATTATTCCGTTTCATTGGATTCTACTCCAGATATATCTAATATGGACCAGCTGACTTTGACTTTGCGCTATGTTTTGCCATCTGGACCAGTTGAAAGATTTGTGACATTTTTGGATATGGAAGGTCATAGTGCTGAACAGCTTACTAAAAGTCTACTTAATTTTTTAAAGGCAAATGACATTGATATTAAAGACTGCCGTGGTCAAAGTTATGACAGCGCTAGCAACATGAGTGGCAAGTTTATAGGATTACAAGCACGAATTAAAGAGATGAATAAGTTTGCGCATTACATTCCGTGTAATTTGGTTGGAAAATGTGCTGCTGAATTTTGTCAAGAAGCAGTCATTTTCTTTGGATTTGTTGAAAGCCTGTACACCTTCTTTTCTGCTTCTACCTACCGGTGGGGTCTCCTTTCTACTGCATTATGTGCTGGCGTTACTCATAATAAGTCCCATTTGCCCTTTGTGAAAAGACTGTCAGATACCAGGTAGTCCGCTCGGGCAGATGCAACAAAAGCACTTTTACACAGCTTTTCTGCAATAAAACAAGTCTTGGATGATATTTCAGATAACAATGATCAGAAGGCAGAGTGTTGTCAACAGGCTCGTGGTCTACTTTCAACCATGATGAAGTTAGAAACAGGAATAATGATCATACTGTGGGATCAAGTATTACAGCGTTTTCAAATGACCAGTGCTTCTTTGCAATCTTCTGACCAAGATCTGAATACAGCTTGTGCACTCTATGAATCCCTGCGGGGGTATATTCAAGCTATGCGGTCTACTTTTGCAGACACAGAGCAAAAGGCTAAGGATCTGACTGAGTGTGAACATTATCAAGAACAAACTCGAAGAAAACACAAACGAAATCGAGAGTATGATGATTTCAGTGGTTCCAGCACACTTGATCCACTTGTTGAATCTCAAACGCCTTCTCAGCAGTTTAAAAGCCGAACATTTCTTGTCCTTATTGATAGCTTGCTCTCTGCCTTGTCAAAACGCCAGAAAGCTTATCAAAAGTTGAATGATGTATTTGGATTCCTTCGTCAGTTACAGTCGTTTACACCTGAAGAGGTGGTAACGAGATCATCGAATCTTATTAAATCATATCCGGAAGATCTGGAAGAAAGTCTTTGTGAAGAACTTGTGCAGTTTACAGAACTGTTGAAAACTGATCTTGCTTCTCATATTGGCACTACTCTAGACCTTGTAGAGTTACAGTTTTACCGTTTGATAATTGACAATTCTTTGGAGTCTTGTTTTCCAAATGTAGAAATCGCCTTGCGCATCTATTTGTCACTAATGGTAACCAACTGCAGTGGAGAACGATCATTTTCAAAACGGAGACTTATTAAAAATGAACTAAGGAGCACCATGGGTCAAAAGAGATTGAACAATCTCACACTAATGAGCACTGAACATAAACTTCTGCGTGAAATTGGTACATCCTATATCATCAACAAATTTGCTCATGCTAAATGTAGAAACATTAATATTTAAACAATAACGTTGACTGTATTGTTACTTTTGATAATGATAATTACTATGCAAATTTAAAATGTATGTGTTCAAATATATTTGTGTTGTTTTATTGTTTTTTTTTTAATATAGGGCCCCTTTCTTAACATATGCTACAGGCCCCGTACTAGCTTAATCCGGCCCTGCTTCTATAAATAGGTACCTGACTCTGCTCTCGAGTTTGAGCGGGCAGGGACAGAGAAGAAGGGAACTGGTTATCCAACCTTACAAAGCTGTACCTAGGATAGTGAAGTCTCTAGCACTTTACTCCTGTACGGCAGTATCTGCTACGGGACTACATTTTGCATATCCTATTTATAATCCATCAGAGGCTGAAAGGGATGGCACGTAGCACTTGTCTACAGTTGAACCACTACTGGATAAAGTGATACAAATGAAGCAGATCCACCTTCACATTAGTAAAGCTGAAGGTTTTAGCATGTCCCTTGCTGTGTTAATGGAGCAGATTTAGATCGGTTCCTCTTGCATAGACTTCTTCTTCTTCTTCTTCATCGTTGTTTGCTCTCAAATAATCACATCTATCTCTCTTATAAAGCTGGCAACCCGTCTCAGGCTTCTCTCATCATCATACAGTCTCTCCCTCAACTGTGTTGAAGAAGGTCATGCTGCCACCCTGCTCCTCCCATGGAGCCGACAGTTTTGGAGTACACGTTCATCTGTCTGTCTGTTTGTCCTCCCCATATGGACACACGTCTGTCTGTTTGTCCTCCCCATATGGACACACGTCTATCTGTTTCTCCTCGCCAAATGGACACACGTCTGTCTGTTTGTCCTCCCCATATGGACACACGTCTGTCTGTTTGTCCTCCTCATATGGACACACGTCTGTCTGTTTGTCCTCCCCATATGGACACACGTCTGTCTGTTTGTCCTCGCAATATGGACACACGTATGTCTGTTTGTCCTCCCCATATGGACACACGTCTGCTTATTTGTCCTCCCTACATGAACACACAACTGTCGGTTTGTCCTCCCACATGAACACACGTCTGTCTGTTTGTCCTCCCCACATGAACACACGCCTGTCTGTTTGTCCTCCCCACATGAACACACGTCTGTCTGTTTGTCCTCTCCACATGAACACACGTCTGTCTGTTTGTCCTCCCCACATGGATACACATCTGTCTGTTGGTCCTCCCCACATAGACACACGTCTGTCTGTTTGTCCTCCCCACATGGACACACGTCTGTCTGTTTGTCCTCCCCATATGGACACACGTCTGTTTGTCCTCCCCACATGAACACACAACTGTCTGTTTGTCCTCCCCACATGAACACACGTCTGTCTGTTTGTCCTCCCCTCATGAACACACGTATGTCTGTTTGTCCTCCCCACATGGACACACGTCCGTCTGTTTGTCCTCCCCACATGGACACATCTGTCTGTTTGTCCTCCCCACATGGACACACGTCCGTTTGTCCTCCCCACATGGACACACGTCTGTTTGTCCTCCCTACATGGACACACATATGTCTGTTTGTCCTCCCCACATGGACACACATCTGTCTGTTTGTCCTCCCCACATGGACACACATCTGTCTGTTTGTCCTCCCCACATGGACACACGTCTGTTTGTCCTCCGTACATGGACACACATCTGTTTGTTCTCCCCACATGGACACACGTCTGTTTGTCCTCCCGACATGGACACACATCTGTTTGTCTTCCCCACATGGACACACATCTGTCTGTTTGTCCTCCCCACATGGACATACATCTGTCTGTTTGTCCTCCCCACATGGACACACATCTATCTGTTTGTCCTCCCCACATGGACACACATCTGTCTGTCTGTCCTCCCCACATGGACACACATCTGTCTGTTTGTACTCCCCACATGGATACACGTCTGTTTGTCCTCCCCACATGGACACACGTCTGTTTGTCCTCCCCACATGGGCACACGTCTGTTTGTCCTTGTGGCAGATTATGATAATAGATTTCATATTATCTATCTTCTTTATCTACACATTCCTTTTTACTTCCTCTTCGCCTACGCCTGTGGGTTTAAACCATAAACCCCTATATGCTCAGATATCTGCCTCTCTTTTTCATTTAGCACGCATTTTATTGCGGTTAACTAAGTTCTTTGATGAGAGATCGAATCGTGTTAATTCGTTCTCGACAGGGATAATAAGGAAGACCATTGTCTATCACTTTTCCCTGATCTGTTTGCCTATAAGTTAATTCATCATCTCATCTCAGCCCGTAACCCGTCATGGGTCGTAGGGGTGCCATGGTGTAAGCATCAGCAGACAGGGTCCTCCACTGCTCTCTATCCTCAGCAATGCGTACAAGTGTGGAAAAACCGTGTCCTGCCCATTCTTTGATGTTATCAGCCCAGGATTTTCTCTGCCTTCCTCTTCTCCGTTTACCTTCGACTGTTCCCTGAAGGATCGTTTTCGAAAAGGAGTCATGACGAGTTACATGCCCAAACCAGACAAGCTTTCGACGTTTCACTATTGACAAAAGTGGTTCTTGGTGGCCTGCATAGGTGTTTATCTTCTCTCTAACATAGACATTTGTTTTGTGCTCTTTATAGCAAATGCGCAAAATTCTTCTATAACATTTATGCTCGAAAGCCTGAATCCTTCGCTCCGTATCTGCAGTGAGTGTCCAGCCCTCACACCCATACAAGAGAATAGATAATACAAGTGATTTGTTATAATTTGATCTTCACAGGAAAACTGATGTTACTTTTCCAGATCACATTCAACCTTGTCATGGCAGCTGAGGCCATCTCAAGTCTTGTCTTGATTTCTTTAATTGATCTTCCATCACTACATATAGTGGACCCGAGATATTTAAAGGTGTTAACTTCTTCTAACGTTTGCCCATTTAACGTAATGTTGGTCGGAACATGTTTCTTATGGCTATTCACCAATATCTTGCTTTTTTCTGTATTAATTTCCATCCCATACGTTCTTGTTACTTTCTCCAGTCTAGAGGTAAGGTCTTGAAGTTCTGATTCTGATCCAGCTATCAGATCAATATCATCAGCAAAACGTAGGTTGCACAGAGGTCGGCCTCCAATCGATATCATTGATTTATAATCGTAGAGAGCCTCCTGCATAATATGTTCTAGATATATATTAAAGAGCACTGGTGACAGGATACATCCTTGGCGAACTCCTACAGTTGTTTTGAAAAATTCTCCAATGTCGTTGCTTACAAAAACAGCACTGCTTGCGTCCTTGTATAGTGCTTCAATGATATCTATGATGTTGGTATCAAAATTGAATTTTCTCATTACTTGCCATAAGCCTTCATGCCAGACTCGATCGAAGGCTTTTGTGAAATCGATGAAGTTATGGTATAAATCGTGTTGATGTTGGAGATGTTTTTCGATAAGTAATCTAATATTGAAGATTTGTTCTGAGGTACTTCTTTTTGGTCTAAAGCCAGCCTGTTCCTCTGACAAGATTTCTTCTGATTTCTGTTTTATTCTGTTCAAAAGTATCCTTAACATTACCTTACTTGGATGACTAATAAGGCTAATTGTTCTGTAGTTCTTGCACATTTTTAGATTTCCTTTCTTTGGAAGCGGTATTACTAATGACTGCGTCCATTCTTTTGGCCATTTTTTTGTACTCCATATCTTCTGGCAAATTGTTGTCATGATTTTTACTATATCTGGTCCTCCATATTTCAAGAGCTCTGCTGGTATATTATCCACACCCGGTGACTTCCCTCCTTTCATCGAACATATAGCCTCTTCCACTTCTTCCCGTAATATTGCTGCATTTCCGAGTTCCCTGTTTTCGCACTTAATGTTGTTTAATATGCCTAAGACAGTGTCAAGTTTACAGTTATATAATTCTTTACAATATTCTGTCCACCTTCTCGTTACAGCTGTTTTTTCATTAAGCAGAGCCCCATTGCTATCTTCTATGACAGTTACCCTGGGCTGTTGAGGTTTTGATAGTTTTCTTAATGTGTCAAAAGCTGCTTTGCTGTTACCTTTTATTAGCCCCGTATTAATGGACTCACATTGATCAGCTACCCATTTTTCTTTGGCCTGTTTCATTTTCTTCCTAATATTTTTGTTCACCATACTGTATTGCCATGCTGCTTCAGGAACCTCTTTCTTAACCTTTTTCATTTCCCGCCATGTATCACATAACTTTAGAATGTCATCTGTAACCCATGGTTTGTTTATTTTCTTTCTTTTACCAAGTATTTCTGTTGCTGATTCAATGAGCACGTCTTTCATGTTCTCTGTGATTGAGTTGATATCATCCTCCAAAAAGTTGAGAGCTGCGAATTTTCCTCCAACACTTGCCTCAAAGATTCCCGCGATTTCTGGATCTTTCAGTTTGTCTAAATTGAATCTTAACTGAGAACATCTGTTTTGATTATAGTTCTTTTTAAGTTTAAGCTTGAGCGTCATCAATACCATGTCGTGATCACTACCAATGTCGGCGCCAGGAAAAGTCCTAGTCTTGGCTTTATTAATACTGGACTTGAATCTTTAGCAATGAGAGCGCGGTCGTTGTTAATCCGGGCATCGGCCGATCCGGCAAATTATTACTGAGTTGACTTTCCATCATAGCATTTCAGTGGGCAAGAGGTTTGCTTGGCGGTGCCCATCTCCTCTCCAAGTATCCTTGCAGGTACATACAAAAATGTACCTGGAGCAGTAATAATAGCCCTCAATAAATCTGTAATGTTTTGAAACACTGTCCGATCGACACATCACAAAACCGCCATCTTGGCTGCTTGTATCAACACAAACAGCGAACTCACATGATAGGCAAACTTGATGTTTTCATCTTTAAAATACTTAGCAACATAATCCAGAAAAAGCCAAACACACTACAAACTCATACAGCCTTAATAAGGGCTGTTACCACTGATGCAGCCTCCAAAACGACGACATGAAATGCACAACACAAAAGTGCGGCCTACCACGCCGCCATCTTGGCCTACATATCAATAATAAGTTAATTATTCACGGTGAAAGATTTGAGATCAAAGACGAGCTCGCTCATATTGCGGGTATGACCATAGTCTGCAGGCAGTAGTACGGTGATCTGGTAAGACGAGGAAATCTCGCACGAGTCGGGTCTATTACGTTACGTCGGATCTCAAATGAGTCCGTACGCAACAAAGAGAGTCTGGTTTCGGCACTGGTGCGAAGAAATTCGTTTCATTTGCAGAATGAGAAGGAAATATGTAAATCTGGACGTAAGTGCTAAATGTATTAAGTCTGGGCTAATTTCTTTCTTTCCTATATTTAAACCCCATCAGTTTAGACTTCATGCATTCAGACTCCGCAGTTTCTCTAGACATATCTAGCTGCGTTTCTAGATTACTTTATTAAGTAAAATCTCAGTTTGCGTTGGAGAATAGTCTTAAGTAGTTCTGTGTGAGGTAAATATAGTATTGTCGAGTGATTAATTGTTAGTTCGAATTATATCTTCACTAGATTTTTGTGCAGAATGTTTTGCCAGTTAGGCCAGTCATTCTAATTTCTCTAAGTTTACGTGTTACAGTGGATAGCAAAATAAATTATAATTTCTAGTTAAAACTCATTCAGCTATAAATAAATTTAATTAAATTGCTAGTAACCCGTCAGTGAATATTTTAGCTAACTGGTAAATGCACTGATTCATCATTGAGTATTGACGGAATATGTACGTATTTCTAATTCATATACACCCAGAAATAGACAAAAAAGGTTATTTTTGATTTGCATACAATAATTGTGTTTTAAATATTTATAAGCCTTTTTACTTCGATATTCTTTTTGAATTATGTGTTTATCGGTAATAGTTTATGAGTTATCAATGTTCAAAGAGAATGAGTGTGTTATCAGATAAGTGTTTTAACATTTTAAAAACTAAACTTTAACAAAAACAGGGCCTGCGATTCACAGTTCCGGTGATATTTTCTACAATTTTAAAGCTATAGCCTTCAAAGTTTGCACACTTATAGCCCATGTTATCCTTTATGGCATGAACCTCCACTTTTTTCTTACATGGTATAGAAACAGATATATTGCTATGTCATATTGCAAGAGCCATATCTACAAAGCTCATTGGGTTAGACATTTTTGGGTGGTTCACGCCATAGGTAGGGATGTTATGCGCATCATCTGCTGGTTTGGCATTCTTTGCACTTTTTATGTGAGTGAAATTCATTCCCAGGTGCACTGGGGGTTTTCCTTTCATTTTTTTCATCACTTCATGTTAATTAATTATTTTCACATAAAACATTAAAATTTATAAAGTAAACTTTGTTCATCATAAAATATAATATCTCTTGTAACATGTGGCCAAATTTTATGTCAACAAGTTTGTTAGTTATTTTTCTGTTAATTTTTTAAAAAGATAACCCATTTTTGGCTGGGTGTGCCCCCTTATGACTAGAATTTATTTCACGGAAGTTTTAAACGATGAGACAAGCGCTAAGCGTATAGTTTCTGATTTAAGTTATATAACCGAAGTGAATATTATATTTTACGCGAGGGTAGGGTAGGAGGTGTGTATAATATTAAGATTTAGTATTCTGTATGTTTCTTTTTCTTTTATACTGCATTTGGGTCAAGCCCAAAATCTACCAGCGGTTTCAGTATATATGAGAATAACCTAGAAGAAACATTTTGTACTTAAATAGGTGGGTTTCCAAGTTACAACCTGTCTGGCATTGTGTTTGCATCCAGAAAGAGACAGAGTACCCATCTCACGAACTTTAAGACTAAATGCAGTAACTGGGCCTATCGAGCCAGATTATATTTCTTCCCTAAATCTCATGTACATTCAGCCCCTGTGGCGAGAAAAATTACAAACAGTAACATTTCCGACGTTTGACCAATTGTGGTGTGACCAATAATTTTATATTGAGAGAAGTTTCCAACCTGTCATTTCCTAAGTACTGTAAACCTCGAGATTCTGACATTGTGAGCCCATTTAAAATTTCTTACCTGAACTGATTCAAGTGACATAAACAGTAATCCTAAAATATAGTTGTAAAGTGAACGCTCCCCGGAACATTGGATGAAACCTGTATCTGCAGAGCTGGGGTTCTCTTTATCAAAAAGAACACGTATTCACTGTGTGTGTGTGTGTCCTAAAGTTTGCGCCTGAAGGTGCAAGACATCAAGTTTGTAGGTAAGAAAGAATGTCAGTGGCCACTGGTGAATGAACAGAGAGAAAGCAGGACTGAGTGATTCCCTTATGGTATAATTTATGCACCCACTTTGTGTTTTCTTTATGCAAGTTTGTTGCTAATGATGTTTTCCTCTTAGAATAGATTAATATATCAACTCTGTTCTTAACTGTAGAGGGAAATCCTAGACCATAGCGTATAAATCTGTGACTCTTTGGGGGCTATAACTTTTCTGCTAACGGGATCGTGGGCTCAACAGAGGGGGAAAGGATTATACCTATGGGTCTATTCTTTTAGTAATTCTTTAACCTATGTGTATTTATATGTGATTGATATTCAAATTTATGGTTGTGGTGAAATTCTTATGATAAATAAAATTTATGTAAACTTATTCAAGTGTGTCGGTCAGCTCGTCCAAAAAATATCTATATTCCATTGTTATAGTTTTCACGTCTGTGCGTCTAACTGTCGTCACTTATGTGTGTGGGTATGTGAGAGGTATATATATTACTATATATATATTCTAGTAGACTGTCTGATTAATCTAGATCTGTTGTAGAGATAGGCTGACCGAGAGAAGCTTCTCGAGTTTCAGGGACAGACTATTATTTTCCACCATCTCACTCGTGAAAATCTATTTCTAGTATTATCTCCGACTGAGCTATCACGTGTTCTATTTCTATTCAGAAGGGACCAATCTATGTCTTAATTCCCCTATCACAAATCTACGACAGTCCTCCCGACATGGACACACGTCTGTTTGTCCTCCCCACATGGACACACGTCTGTTTGTCCTCCCCACATGGACACACGTCTGTTTGTCCTCCCCACATGGACACACGTCTGTTTGTCCTCCCCACATGGACACACGTCTGTTTGTCCTCCCCACATGGACACACGTCTGTTTGTCCTCCCCACACGGACACACGTCTGTTTGTCCTCCCGACATGGACACACGTCTGTTTGTCCTCCCCACATGGACATACGTCTGTTTGTCCTCCCCACATGGACACACGTCTGTCCAATTTTCAGTTTGTTGAACAGATGGTATCTGGGCCTGACAGAAGCACTAATGAAAACCAGCTATGAATTTAAAACAAGTAAAAGTGCAGTGGATTCCTGCCTACTGCAATGGAAATGAGAAGGTAGATAAACTTTCCTGAGAGCGAGGAAGAAAACCCAAACAGAAGACATGGCTACATATGAAGATATAAAAGCAGTATAAACATTGCCGTGGGGCGCGGTGATGTACATTATCACCACATAAAACGGCTCGATGACTGTTAAACTCATACTTTCCAGTAGTTGTTAAATCACGTTTTATTTGTTAAATGCCGTGAATGTCCACCAGTTGATAAATGTAGATGTTGGGACTGGTGTAGTAAAGTGTAACGATTGTCAACTCATTAAACCCAGCACAGTTTTGGTCATACAGGTCATCTTGTCCTGGAACGTGATGAGGCTCCGACAAGAATGTGAGTGTAGACAATGAGTGTGTATATGAATGTCAGAACGCGAATGGTAGAATGATTCGATAGAGTTGACAGGTTGGTAGTACATCACTCATACTCACACTGTTCGAATTCAAGAAGTACTGGAACTACGGTGGTCTTTTTATAACATTTAATGGGACGCACACTTGGACAGTACGTGTATGGTTACAGGAACAAATGTCGACATAGACAGCATAATGTTGATCACAGGAATATCATCTTAAGTTAGCATTCATGCTTGGCAAATATCATAATGGAGCATTCGTAAATAAGCATTCAGAGTTCCATCATGTAAATCATCTGGCTTTACTGACTGGGCACGTCAGTCCATAACCAATATATAGGAAGGCTCCTAGACCTAACCTCGTCTAGCGAATATCCCTTCACGTAAAGTTCAATATATATATTTTTTCATAAAGATATAGGAATCCCAGACATGGGTTCTCACATGTAGCAGTGATCTCTTGGTTCATCGAGCGATAGTACAGGCATCCCTTTTTCTCACTCGATAAATACAAAGTATATGGATTTCAACATGGCTGTGCTTCTCTCGTGAGCTTCACTCACTAATGGATACAGACCAAAATTGGTCATTCGTTAAATGTCCTCATTTCTTCATAGCTTCTATCATAGAGGTAATTGAATAATATCATATAATCTAGTGCTGATACATAGGAATGTCATCTTCCTTTGAATAAATATTCTTTTCAGAAGTACCACTGTGCATCTGCTTATCGACAACGATGGCGAAGCCCAAGTTCATAATAAATTGTGGTTTTACCTTTCTATGCGAAATATAACTTTGCCATTCCTTGGCAAAAGAGAATAAACACTGGGGTAAAGTACATACAACATGTCTAAATGACTATCACTTTTCCCCATTTACTTATAGATCACTTTTTCGGCAAAAAGCCGGCTACAACAAAATTCGACATCCCGACAGGATGACAGCCATGAATCACACCCCCTGCTAGCGATACTTCCGCTGCATAGCCTTTGACCTTTTCTAGCGACAACCAACATAGTTCGACTTAGAAATGTAAAGATATCCATATATAAGACAGACTCGTCCTACTCATATAAACACTACGTATAAATTCAGGCCATAGATATACTGAAGCAAGAACAATCTATTCCTACCCAGCCAAAGAATAAATCGCAGTAGGCCTAGATCCGTCCGCGGAATCCGATCGAAGATGACGGAACTCCTTTCAAGGGAAGTAACTCAAAAATGACTTCTCCTTAAGCACTTAAAAAGGAAATACTTTGTTTACAAAATATTTGCGAACATAATAAGTATATAAATGTATTATATTGCAAGATAGTAAAGATTGCACTTTACAGTCTTACCACACCTCCCGGGAAAAAAAAAAAAATTTTTTTTTTTTTAAATACATCTAGGAGCAACGTAGAATATGCTCACAACGCAAGAATACTGCGCAGATGAAAATATCAGGAATAACTATAATTCCTAATATGACCGGTGAGAATATATCTCAAAATCTGAGAGAAATTGTTTCTCTACGAATAAATGTTTCCAGGAAGGTGTGATGTACGTATAATACAATTCTGGTAATTATACAATGCATACCAAAAATTCATACTATAATCTTAAATTTATGATTTATGAAGAAACAATCATCAAAGAACAGCGGTGAATAAACATCAATAAACCGCTAAGTAGAGATACCATCATTCTATTATTAAATTACAAATGTGTATCTTGGTATAGGAACAAAAAATAACTGTTGTAAAGTTATACATATTAGAAAGATCCAATATTTAACAGTTAAGTGGCATCATGTGGGCATCTGGACAGAATGTCCGCCATCACATTTTCTGAAACACGGATAGCTCGTACAGAGAAATGAAAAGGTTGAAGAGCGATTGCGTATCGAGTTGATCTCGAGCTCTTCAAGTTCTTACTTTGGATAGCCGTAAGAGCTTTTTGGTCAGTTTCCACTACGAAATGCGCGCCCAGAAGGAATCTTTGGAGTTTGAGAATTGACCAAACCATTGCCAATAATTCACGGTCTAAAACCGAGTAATTCCTTTCTGCAGCATTAAGTTTTCTGGATATATACATTACAGGATGCAGAGTTCCAGAGTACTCTTGCATTAGTGCCGCTCCAATCCCAGTGGATGAAGCGTCACTACGAAGAACAAATGTCTTATCTGTTGTGGGTAACACTAAAATAGGTGGTGATGAAAACATAGTTTTGATCTTCTCTAGTGAGATTGGCATTCATGAGACCAGTGAACCATGTTAGGCGACCCTTTCTTTAATAGTGTAGAGAGAGGTGCCATGATAGAGGACAGATTCGGAATGAAACGTCCATAAAATTGTATGAGACCTAAAAGACTTCGCACTTGCTTTTTAGTCCTAGGGATAGAGATGTTAAGTATCTTAGTGATATTATGGTCTTCTGTCTTCAAGAAACCGTGACCTACTCGATGGCCTAAGAAAGCAATTTCGCTAAAGCCAATGCAAGCTTTAGATGGTTTTGCTGTCAGGTTATACTCACGCAGAGTTGACAATAATTCAACTAACCCTGAATAGTGATCTTCCCAAGTATCACTGAAAAGACAGATGTCGTCTAGATAAGCAATGACATCTGACCGATACGATAGGATTCGACGCATCATGCGTACAAATGTAGCTGGTGCGTTCATAAGGCCGAAAGGCATAAAATTCCATTGGAAAAGGCCTCTGGGAGTAGAGAAAGCGGTAAGAGGTTTGGCGCGTTCGGATAATGGAACTTGCCAATATCCTTTAGACAAATCAAGTTTAGTGAAAAAATGCGATTTAGAAAGACGAGTAAGTAGCTCTTCTAGTAAAGGCATAGGTTCAGCATCGAACTTCGTAACTTGATTCAATTTGCGATAGTCAACGCAAAGACGTATGTTATTGTCTTTTTTTCGAACAATAACCATCGGCGAAGAATATGCAGAAGTGGATGGTTCGATTATTTGTAAATCTATCATTTCATCCAACTCCTTTTCAACCTGTGTTTGGAAATGTATAGGGATAGGATAAGGTCTAATCCTAATTGGAGTATGTTCAGTTAGAACAATGTCATGCTCAATGACATGAGTTTGCCCAGGGATGTCAGTGAGGACATCCTGAAATGTTTGTAACATAGACGAAACTTGTCGCCGTTCTCCTAGAGACAAATCAGGAGAAACAGTAACGTCTTTCCATGATTCACTAGAATGAAGTGGGATCATTGGAAGCGGAAGATTAACATCCGAAAAACTTGTTTCCTCATCCTGTATTACAGACAGTGATGAGTAATGACCATGTTTGACATGAGAATCGTCCGTTGCCTGGAAAATAGGCTGTAGATAGTCAGGACGTTCATGGAACTCCGTAAGCATATTGATGTGGAAGGTTTTATGCTTCCCGTTAATATCGACGATGTAGTCAACATCTGAAATTTTCGATATTATATCGTACGGACCTTTCCAACTAATAAGGAGTCTATTTTCACGACAAGGTAGCAAAACAAATGCTTTGTCACCAGGACAAAGTTGTCGTAAAGTTCTCTTCTTATTAGCAAATTGTCTTGCCTTCTGCTTAGCAAATTCAGAAGAGGACGTTGCCAATTTGCATGCTTCGATAATCTTCTGTCTCAGCGCGATGACATACTCGTAAGAAGATTTTGTGTCATCGTCAATATTGTCAGCTGTTATAAGATCATGCAGCAAAGACATTGGGCCGCGCGGTCGCGCGCCAAAGACAAGTTCAAAGGGAGAAAACCCTGTATGTTCATTGGGGACCTCTCTGTACGCGAAGAGGGCCGCGGGTAAAACCCTATCCCAATCTTGAGGATGATCCTCAGTTATCTTCCCTAATAAGTTCTTAAGTGTTCTATTTAGTCGCTCGACCATAGACCCATTGGACATAGGATGATAGATGCTACTCAAAGATCTCTCTATCTGTAGAGTAGACATTACTTGAGACATGGTATCCGATATCAGTTGGGTGCCATGATCTGATAATATTTCTCCGGGGAATCCCAGCCGAGAAAATATAAGCCAAAGAGCATCTGCAATGTCAGCGGTAGTAATGCTCTTTAGAGGGATAGCCTCTGGCCAACGTGTGCACATGTCTACACACGTTAAGATAAACTGATGTCCTCTAGCAGATTTGATCTTGAATGGACCAATGATGTCTATCGCCATTTTCTGGAATGGACGAATAGGAATATCTGCAGCCTGAATAGGCGCAGCATGACGAGGACCTTTGGATTTGACTTCTTGACATACTTTACAGGATCGACAATAGATCCGTATGTCCTTGTTCACAAAAGGCCAAAAGAAAGCCGCAAGAACTCTTGACTTTGTACGGGAAAAACCCATGTGACCAGCACACTGAGAGTCGTGTGCATGTTGTAAGATCTTAACTCTCAAATTCTTGGGTACAAGAATCTGAGAATGACTTGACTTAGTGGAGTCTTGCACCATACGTACAAGTACGCCATTCTTCATTGTAATCCAAGATTTACAATTTGAATCTTTATTCGGATCACCTTTCGTTACAAGAGTGAAGAATTTCTTAAGAGTCGGATCTTCTTCTTGTTGTTTTATAAACGAGTCACGAGAAATTACCAAGGGATCATCTTGGTTATGCACTTCATTATCTTCAACAGATGAAGTTTCAGGCATATTGAGAGCTTGAGCTCTAGTGACTACCGCATTAGCAGATTGCATATTTTGATTTTCCCAAACGGAAATTTGCTCCGGAGTGCATTCTTTGACTCCGTGAATGCGACCGATGATAAGATCAGCGATCGGATTCGGCAAAAGACATGCGTGTACATCTCCTGTGAAGAAAGGAGTAGCAATCCTAATGATAGCGGTAGAGTATTTCTCTATGGTGCCGCCAAATGTTACGCATTTGACTACTTTGCCTGTAGAATGAGAAGGATCTATGAGTGACTGCCTAACCCCAATAGTTGTGCATCCAGAATCAAAAAGTACTGAGACTGGATTGTCATTTACTAAACCTTTGTGTAAGACAAGAGAACCTCTCCCATCATGCGCGATTGACGCAGGAAGAGCGGGAAGAGGATGCCCACAGCTTAAAGTAGACACTGTGGTTGGCTCAAATAATGTTTTGCATTGGGGGCACTGAGATGCTCTCCCAAAATCAAAAGCGGCACATGCCATATTATTAGAGTCATCATTATCTTTACTTTGTTTATAGGCTTCGTGGGACTCTTGCTGTGCAGAGTTCGCCTGGTAATGAGCTTTATGTTTTTTGAATTGTGCTCTACCTCTGTTATTATTGCCTCTGTACTTATCATTGTTTCCACTATTATAACCCCTACTCGGGTTTGAATCATAGCTCCTTTGGTTACTATCATCATATTCATTATAATGAGTATCTCGGTAATTATGATCCTGTTGTCTCCATGAAGGAAAACTTGGATAGTTTCTAGAATGACTTCCTTTGCGAAAGTTCCTGTAATTATGACCACCCCTGAATCGAGGGCTGTCAGCTCTTCTCCAGGTATTCGAAGAAGAACCCTGAAATGATTGGTTACCTTGGTTCTGATAACTGTAATAGTTACCTTTTTTATTAAACCTATTTTGAGGTCCTTGGAATTTGTGAGAGTGATTAGGGTTGTATGGTGTTGCAGAAGCAACTGGCATACCTTCTTTAACCTTACTGTTGCTGATAGCTACGTCCGGATGTGCAGTGACGTATTGGGTACAATACTGTTCCATTTCTTTTAGAGACTTAGGTTTACGCTCATGTAAGAATTCGAGGAAAGGTTTATTTATACTTGAAATAATCTTGTCTCTGAGTATCAAGTCCATAAGGGCTTCATAAGTCTTTTCTGTTTTGGATAGCTCAATCCAACGATCAAATGTAAGACGTGTCTTGCAATGAATTCTGAGAATTCTACACCTGCCTCAGGCACCATTGTCTTAAACAACTTCCGATAACCCTCTTCAGACAACTGATACTTCTTTAATAAGGCTGCCCTAATAACATCATAGTTATCTTTGTCAGCCTCTTCAACCAAACTTAAACTAGTCAGAGAATCACCTTTCAGATTTTCTGATAACTGGTTAGCATATTGTGATTTGTCCACATTATGGGCTCGACACGAGCGTTCAAATCTATTTAGCCAGAATGTTATGTCATCACTGGAAGGGTTGAACGCTGGTACCTTGACCTTGTAAGTAAAGGGTTTACCATTACCACCAGATGCTTGATTAACATTACTTATGTTTGTTAACTTTAACTTTTCTAACTCAAATGCTAAAAGTTCTTTTTGGTGTTCATGTTCTCTTATTGCTTTTTTCTCTTGAGCTTCAGCTTCTCTTTGTAATCTTTTCTCTTCTGCAGCAGCTTGTAATTTTTTCTCTTCAGCAGCAGCTTGTAATTTTTTCTCTTCAGCAGCAGCTTGTAATTTTTTCTCTTCAGCAGCAGCTTGTAATTTTTTCTCTTCAGCAGCAGCTTGTAATTTTTTCTCTTCAGCAGCAGCCTCATCTTTTCTTTTCTCTTTTTCCATTTCCATCTGGAATCTTTTTTCATCAGTCTGTATCTGCAATTTCTTTTGTTCATACTCTCTTTGTAATTTTTTTTCCTCAGCTTCTAATCTTTTCTCCTCAGCTGCTAATTTCTTTTCTTCAATCAATGCTTTTCTTTCTTCAGCAGCAGCAGCAACTTTTCTCTCTTCTGCAGCTAATGCTTTGTCATATTGAGCAACTGCCCATTCTTCTAATTGCTGACCAGTCTTATCAAGAGCCTTGCCTTGTGTGATAAAATAATCTAATGTAGACATCTTGTCTAATAAGATCAGTAATTTGCAAAAGTAAATAAATTCACTTTCTTAGTCTTAATCAAAGACCTTGTATGATAACTTTGTAACCTGTGGAAAAATAGTACTTAACTATCCCAATCACTGTGGGAAACAAGCCTTACAAAGGTCTTGTATAAATCCTTATATAATAACAGCTATAAGTTGCTGGTTCACTCTATAATATAAGTGCAGTGCACCAGAAATAGTGTTTTATATCATCAACTGTGTACCTTTAGTAATAGCAATTAACTATCAGTTGATTCTTGTACATCAATTTATATGATCAACTATATTTTAAATAGTGTATGTCGATCAGGCACAAAACAAAACAGTTATACAGAAGAACATGAAAACATTTGCGGAAATGAAATAAATCAAATGGGAAAAAACAATAAAAGATAAACCGCAAGAGGATAACAAATACAAATAACGCCACAGTATATAAATATAAATTGAGAATAGAACTGAAAGATAGAATAGGGTAGACCAACAAATTACAAACAAATCAAAACAAACTAAAGAACAGAGGAATATTACAAAAACAACAATGAGTACAGTCTTCACAGCTAACACTAATAGCAACAGCTGTCGCAGCAAATTTTCAATCAAGAAAATTGCACCTATAGAAACGCACACATCAGACCCTCTATTACGTGGGATACTCTGTTGTGTGACACCGCCCAACCAAAACAACAACCCGCTGGATACAAACAAATATCACATATAAATATTTAAACATAAATACATAAATGCATAAATAGTATGGCAATATGATGTAAATAGAGTGTTGCAGAAAGAATGTGTTGTAAAGAAGGCTCAGTTACACTGCCTAATAGTACAGTACTGTGGTACTTTATTAAACAAATACTTCTGGTCTAATTATTTTAAATTCAACACAGAAATAGAAGCTCCATCGTTGATGTGAATGATAACAATCGATGTAGGACTTCTCAGTTCAATAACACTTCCTTTCGCAAACACTGTCAAATATTCTCCAGTCCTGATGTGTAATGTTCTATGTTTCAACCAAGCTTGCTGTGTAACACTGTCAGTTGTATGGCAAATGTCCAACGACAAATGTCAACAAACGCTGACCTAGTTACTGCATACTGTCGACAGGACAGGTCACGCTGACATCACTGTAGAGTTGTACTGTTGATGTATTTGTGTGTCGTAACAGACCCCAAGGAACGTCTGGTCTCAGTAGTTTACTTCTCAATATGGTCACTGTGCAGGTTGACCCAGGAAGCTGGCACACCAGTTGTTAAACTCATACTGGCCAGTAGTTGTTAAATCACGTTTTATTTGTTAAATGCCGTGAATGTCCACCAGTTGATAAATGTAGATGTTGGGACTGGTGTAGTAAAGTGTAACGATTGTCAACTCATTAAACCCAGCACAGTTTTGGTCATACAGGTCATCTTGTCCTGGAACGTGATGAGGCTCCGACAAGAATGTGAGTGTAGACAATGAGTGTGTATATGAATGTCAGAACGCGAATGGTAGAATGATTCGATAGAGTTGACAGGTTGGTAGTACATCACTCATACTCACACTGTTCGAATTCAAGAAGTACTGGAACTACGGTGGTCTTTTTATAACATTTAATGGGACGCACACTTGGACAGTACGTGTATGGTTACAGGAACAAATGTCGACATAGACAGCATAATGTTGATCACAGGAATATCATCTTAAGTTAGCATTCATGCTTGGCAAATATCATAATGGAGCATTCGTAAATAAGCATTCAGAGTTCCATCATGTAAATCATCTGGCTTTACTGACTGGGCACGTCAGTCCATAACCAATATATAGGAAGGCTCCTAGACCTAACCTCGTCTAGCGAATATCCCTTCACGTAAAGTTCAATATATATATATTTTTCATAAAGATATAGGAATCCCAGACATGGGTTCTCACATGTAGCAGTGATCTCTTGGTTCATCGAGCGATAGTACATGCATCCCTTTTTCTCACTCGATAAATACAAAGTATATGGATTTCAACATGGCTGTGCTTCTCTCGTGAGCTTCACTCACTATTGGATACAGACCAAAATTGGTCATTCGTTAAATGTCCTCATTTCTTCATAGCTTCTATCATAGAGGTAATTGAATAATATCATATAATCTAGTGCTGATACATAGGAATGTCATCTTCCTTTGAATAAATATTCTTTTCAGAAGTACCACTGTGCATCTGCTTATCGACAACGATGGCGAAGCCCAAGTTCATAATAAATTGTGGTTTTACCTTTCTATGCGAAATATAACTTTGCCATTCCTTGGCAAAAGAGAATAAACACTGGGGTAAAGTACATACAACATGTCTAAATGACTATCACTTTTCCCCATTTACTTATAGATCACTTTTTCGGCAAAAAGCCGGCTACAACAAAATTCGACATCCCGACAGGATGACAGCCATGAATCACACCCCCTGCTAGCGATACTTCCGCTGCATAGCCTTTGACCTTTTCTAGCGACAACCAACATAGTTCGACTTAGAAATGTAAAGATATCCATATATAAGACAGACTCGTCCTACTCATATAAACACTACGTATAAATTCAGGCCATAGATATACTGAAGCAAGAACAATCTATTCCTACCCAGCCAAAGAATAAATCGCAGTAGGCCTAGATCCGTCCGCGGAATCCGATCGAAGATGACGGAACTCCTTTCAAGGGAAGTAACTCAAAAATGACTTCTCCTTAAGCACTTAAAAAAGGAAATACTTTGTTTACAAAATATTTGCGAACATAATAAGTATATAAATGTATTATATTGCAAGATAGTAAAGATTGCACTTTACAATGACACGTGCATTAAGAGTGTGGTGAGTGGTTCAACACCAGCATACCTAATGCTGAATCCACAGGGAAAGAGAGGCAGAGGTAGACGAAAAAACACATGGAGAAGAGAGCTGGATACAGAGGTGAAAATGATGAGGAAAATATGGAAAGAACTTGAGCGGATGGCACGGGACAGGAATACTTGGCATTTGTTTGCTGAAGGCCAATGCTCCTCGGGGAGCTAAAGGGTATTGATTGATTGATACCTAATGCTGAGGTGCCAGAAGACTGGCTACATAGTTGTCTACATCCACTTCCTAAACCTGGTAAGGACTTCACATTTCTAAGCAGCTATAGAATAATCATACTGCAGAATGTCTACGGTAAACTATTAGTGAAGATCTTCTTCTTCTTTGATCCTTAGCCGCCGACCGCCAAAGCAGTCAGTGGCCATCACGCCTGGTGGCGTCTTGTAGGGCAGCAACAAATTGATTCCACTTTGCTCGGTCGGTGGCCATCCTTCGTACAGTGCCCCAACTTTGGTTCATTCTTTGCAACTCAGTCTCCACAGTCCTCCGCCAAGTTGTTTTTTGGTCGGCCTCTCTTTCGTTTTCCTTCAGGGGTCCATAGCATAGCTGTTCTTGTGATGGCATTAGGGTCTCTTCTGAGGACATGGCCAACCCAACTCCAGCGTCTCCCAGGTATGATGGTCTGCATGTCCTCTTGCTTGCTCCGAGTAAGCAGATCTTGGTTGGTGATGGTATTCGGCCAAAAGATTCATAGCATTTTTCTTAGGCAGCTTGTGTGAAAAGAGGACAATTTCAACATTTCCTTCTCTGTTACTCTCCAGCATTCCGCTCCATAGAGAAGCACAGAAAGCACACAGCTATGATATAATCTTAATTTTGTGCTTGTGCTGTACTGAGAGGACTTCCAGATGTTGTTTAGACTATAAAAGGTTCTTGCTTTGTTCATTCTGTTGTTGATGTCTTTGCTTGCTCCGCCATCTGGTGTTACTATGCATCATAGGTATGTGAAGGTGTCTGTCTGTTCCAGTTGTTGATTCCTTACTATTATGGGCTCGGGGTTGCTCACATTGAGTGTCATGACCTCTGTCTTCTTTAGATTGATGTTCAGGCCCACCTGCTGGCTATACTTATTAAGTCTATCCGTTTTTTCCTGGGTGTGTTGATGTGAATGTGCAAGTAGTGCAATGTCATCTGCATATTCCAAATCTTCCAATGTAGAAAATGTAGTCCATCTTATTCCTCTTGGACTGCCCTCTGTTGTCTGTCGCATCACCCAGTCTATGACTGTTAAAAATAGAGTGGTTGATAAGGGTGTGACGTATAATAGAGCCTCAGTAATCCTACAGAAATCCGACCACCTTTGCTTCCCCATTTAGTGTTTATAATTTTGCTACGTAAAAAAACCCCCACGAATTTCACTGTCTGTCTGACTCATATTTTGAAGCCACGCCTATTTTTCCTGTTTACATGCGCTGATTGTTTACCGGGTCGGGGGGGGGGGGAGGCGGCATGCCTAAAACCAACCCCGTACTCGCTAAGCGAAGCGCGATAAGATAGGCTAAGACACCGTGTGCCTTTTAATTTAATTAGGTGACGGAGATGATAAGAGATCATACCCTTACGCTTGATAGTATAGAATATTGTCATTTTGGTTAAATGTTTTGTTTTCTTCCTAATATAGTGCGTGATCAAAACCAGCGGCCAGCGGTTTTCTATTGTGGTCCTTTTCTCAGTTACTGAAGGAGTAATAGTTGTCGTTTCCTTGGCGTTCGTCCCCAGTACAGGTGTGAACAGGAATTGCCAAGGCGACAAACTAACATTTTAACTGTAAATATGAGTTAAGTGGACTTACAAAATATCCAGATTGTATTCATTCAATTTTATCAGCCTGCTGTGGCAATATACATAACATTTTTCCCGACTTCTGACAGTCGTTTTCATAAGTGGATTTTATCCAGGAGAATACGCTGTTTCATAATCGGCACTTACCCCAGGGAAAGCCGATAGGATTTATCATCATCATCTTAATTAACAGTTTTTTTTTTAGAAACCAGAGTTTTCTTTAGCTATTGGAAGTACTGACTACTGTCTACGGTGAACACACTTTTCTCAACGGGGGGGGGGGGGGGGGGGGGGCCCGCCCGCACTTATTGGGTTATTTTCCTATGTCTGTAAACTTGCATTTATTCTCATAATCTTTGTCTTTTCCCTGTGTATTTTCAGGCCCACTTGTTGTGACCTCTCATCGAGAATTTTCATTTTCTCTTGCATCTGATTATGGTTATGGGACAGAAGAGCCAAGTCATCTGCAAAATCCAGATCATCAAGCTGTTTAGTTAGATTCCACTGAATTCCATTTCTGTTGTGTGATGTCGATATTTTCATGACCCAATCTATTGCTAGTAAGAAAAGAAATGGAGACAAAAGGCATCCCTGTCTCATCCCGTTCTAATCCTAAACGGTTCTGTAAGTTGTCTTTCATGAAGAACTCTGCATGTCATGTCTTCATAGGTCTTCTTTATTAAGTTAATGATCTTCATGGAAACTCCATAATGCCTCATCAATTTCCAAAGCGATTCTCTGTCTACACTGTCAAATGCCTTTTCATAGTCCACGAATCCGATGTATAGCGGTGAATTCCATTCCAGACTTTGTTCAACTATTATTCTCAATGTGGCTATCTGGTCTGTACAGGATCTATTTTGTCGAAAACCTGCTTGTTCATCTCTCAGTTGCTTGTCTATGGACTCTTTTAATCTCTCAAGGATGGTTTTGTTTAATACTTTCCTGGCACTGATGCAAGAAATGATAACAAAGTTGAACTTGAAGAAACACCACTAAAGGATGTAGAATTGTACACATATCTTGGAAGTAATATAGACAAAGTTGAAGGGACAGACAGTGATATCAAAATAAGAATACAAAACGCAAGAGGAGTTTTCATTGCATTGGGAAACATATGGAGAACAAGAGAAATCAAGTCCAACACGAAAATAAGAATCTTCAACTCAAATGTGAAGTCAGTCCTATTGTATGGCTCTGAGGCATGGAGAACAACAAAAACAACAACCAAAAAGTTACAGACTTTTATAAACGGGTGCTTGCGTAGAACAGAAGGACTGAAATGGTATGACAAAGTCACAAATGTGGAATTGATGACAAGAACCAGACAAGTGCCAGTGGAACAAGAGTTGAGAAGAAGACGCTGGCGATGGATAGAACACACATTGAGGAAACCTGTTGATAGCATTACAAGGCAGTCCTTGTTCTGGAATCCACAGGGAAAGAGAGGCAGAGGTAGACCAAAAATCACATGGAGAAGAGACCTGGAAACAGAGGTGAAAATGATGAGGAAAACATGGAAAGAACTTGAGCGGATGGCACAGGACAGGAGGACTTGGCATGTGTTTGTTGAAGGCCTATGCTCCTTGGGGAGCTAAAGGGTGTTGATTGATTGATTGTAAACTTGATTATATTGATTTCTGTATGTTTGATGTTGTAAAGTTTAAAGTGATAATAAACTAAACAAAACTTAATTTAGTGTGTTGGTCAGACCCATATCCATTTACCCTTGTTTTCACGTTTGTGTGTCTTGTTGTCACATAATTGTGTGTGTGTGTGAGTAGTAAACTTATAATTATACTTATAGGGAGGTTTGACAGATCGTATTACACTAAAGATAGTCGTATAGATAGGCTGGACTAGAGAAACCACTCAGTCCAGAGACAGATTTTCATCTTAATCTATTCACTCGTGGAATCTATTCTAACACCTTTCTTTCTCATATACCCCACATTCTACTCTACTCAGACGGGACCAAATATCTCTCAAACCTATCTAAAAAAAAAAAATGTACGACAAAGGGGCATCCCTGTCGTACTCCTGTCTTCGCCTCAAAGGTTAGGTTGCTCTGCCCTACGCTACACGTAAAGTTGGCATAGAGGCTTTTTATGATTGACACTATGAAGCTTGGAATTCCATAAGCCCTCAGTATTTTCCATAGACTGTCCCTATGCATACTGTCAAAAGCCTTTTCAAAATCAACGAAATTAATTTATAGCAGTCTTTGCCATTCTGAGCACTGCTCTATAATGTTCCTGAGGGTAAATATATGATCTGCATATCTTCTCTTCTTTCTAAATCCTGCTTGTTCTTTCCTCAGTTTGTGGTCTATTGCTTTTGAAATTCTCTGTATAATTATCCTGTCTAATATTTTGCTGGGAACTGAGAGAAGAGTGATTCCTCTCCAATTATTGCAGTCTGAAAGATCTCCCTTCTTGGGCAATTTGACAATTATTCCTTTGTTCCACTCTGATGGTGTTGTCCCTGTTTTCCACACTTGTGCACACGGTGGTTCTAATAGTTCTGCTGCTAGCTCAAGGTCTGTCTTAAATAGCTCTGCATTTAAGTTATCGTGGCCGGTCGCTTTTCCATTTTTTAACCCTTTGATTGCTGTGATGATTTTTTCCATCCGTAGAATGTCTGTATTAGCATCTAGATCGTTGTCAGCCTCATGAACATTCAACTGTGTCTCTGGTGGTTCCTTGTTCAGAGTTTCTCTGAAGTGCTCTGCCCATCTTGTTTTCTGTCCCTATACTGTCGTGATTCGATTTCCTTGCTTATCTCTTACTAATGTAATATTGTTTGCACCTCGTTTTCCGCTGATGGTTTTAGTTATTTTGTATACTGTGCTTGTTCATTTCTCAATGCTGCCTCTTCTGCTATGTTTTGCAAGATCGTCTAGGAAATTCCTTCTGTTGTCTCGGGTTTGGCGTTTAACTTCCTTGTCCAGTTGACTGTACTGTTTGCTATATAGTTGCTTTAACCAGGGGGACTTCGCTTCTGTTTTCTTTCTTTTCATTTCCTTTCTCATCGTTATGGTGTTTAATGATTCTGGTGTTGTCCAATCTGATATTTCATCATTGCGGTGTGCTTTTCTATTACACGCTTTTATTTAACTTGCCTTGTATGTCACTTTCTTGTCACTTTCAAATCTTGCAATCGATTTTTCAATCACTTCCAGGTGCGAAATAGCTCCGAAACTTGGCATAGTTGTGTATTCCCCATGTCAATACAATAATCAGTCGTAAAAATAATAAATATAGGACAATTTCTGGTTTTCTTGCGCATCTTTTTCTAGCTTTTCTCCACATTCTTTCCAGGACTTCTGTTTTGCTGCTAGCACCTTGTTCTTTGCTTCTGTTCTGAGTATCACATATTCTCTATATTTCTCTATTTGTACTGCTGTGTTTTTAGCTCCTAAGTATTGTTTCCATGCCATTTTCTTCTCTCTTATTTTCTCTTTGACTTCCTCTGTCCACCAAGGTGTCCTCTTTCTCTTGTTCCCAAATCGGACTTCACCACATGCTTTTGCAGCAGCTGTCTTTATGATGTTCTTGAATTTAAGTCAGAGGGTTTCCAAGTCATCATGTTGTTCTTCTATTACAAATAAGGGAGGGAAACCTGAGGCCTGTAAACAGTAAATTAATATGAAATTAATATGAAACAAATATAAAGGTATGTTATCAGGCACTCGCAGGAAATAAAGAAGTAGAACACCAGACAACAGAAAAACAACGACATGAGTGGCTTACCCAGGATTTGAACACTGGACCTTCCGTGCGACAACCCCGCCTAGCCATGCAAGCGAATCACACTATCCGCTCTGCCATCTACGCATCATCAAAAAATGATGTTTCAATGGCAGGTCAATAGTGCGAACCACAATACACGACACCAGAAGTCCTCCATGGGCAGTTCAGCCTATTAATGACGCAATCACTTCTGTTGTATTTTCTATCAAGCAGTATAGGCCGAATCCAACAAGACCCTTAGGACCTTAATACTGTGTCCAGTAAATGATAGTAGACTAGAACAGTGAGAACAGGATAGTGGGTAGGTTTGGTATTGTACAAACATTTATTACAAATAAGGGAGGGAAACCTGAGGCCTGTAAACAGTAAATTAATATGAAATTAATATGAAACAAATATAAAGGTATGTTATCAGGCACTCGCAGGAAATCAAGAAGTAGAACACCAGACAACAGAAAAACAACAGACATGAGTGGCTTACCCAGGATTTGTCCTGGGTAAGCCACTCATGTCTGTTGTTTTTCTGTTGTCTGGTGTTCTACTTCTTTAATTTTCCTGCGAGAGTGCCTGAAAAACCACATACACGACACCATATTTGTTTCATGTTAAATTTCAAGCATATTAATTTACTGTTTACAGGCCTCAGGTTTCCCTCCCTTATTTGTAATAAATGTTTGTACAATACCAAACCTACCCACTATCCTGTATCTCACTGTTCTAGTCTACTATCATTTACTGGACACAGTATTAAGGTCCTAAGGGTCTTGTTGGATTCGGCCTATACTGCTTGATAGAAATACAACAGAAGTGATTGCGTCATTAATAGGCTGAACTGCCCATGGAGGACTTCTGGTGTCGTGTATTGTGGTTCGCACTATTGACCTGCCATTGAAACATCATTTTTTGATGATGCGTAGATGGCAGAGCGGATAGTGTGATTCGCTTGCATGGCTAGGCGGGGTTGTCGCACGGAAGGTCCAGTGTTCAAATCCTGGGTAAGCCACTCATGTCTGTTGTTTTTCTGTTGTCTGGTGTTGTTCTTCTGTGTTGCTCACCGCTGCAGCAATAAGCCCCTGATATCTGGTCTTAATTTCTGGCTCTCTCAGCTTGTAGGGTCTTAATGCTCATTTCTCCCGTTCGTTTACTTGGTTTCTTGCGTGATGTTAGGCAGTTCTTAGGCTGAGCACCTCTTTTAGTTGTTCTTTTGATTGTAAGCAGGTAGTGGTCACTTCCAATTTCTGGCCCCCTCCAGACTCTAGCATCCCTGACATATTTGAATGAGCTCCTAACTATGGCATAGTCGATCACTGACTTCTCATTCTTTGTTGGTTCACATCTAGTGTATGCATGTATGCGCTTATAGGAGAACTTTGTGTTTGTAATGATCAGATTCTGTTCAGTGCAGAATCTAAGGAGTTGCTTTCCATTGTCATTGAGAGTATCTTCTCCATATCTTCCGATAACTCCACCCCATCTCTCTCTCTCTCTCTCCCTCTCTCTCTCTCTCTCTCTTTATTGTTCTAAATAAAAAAATATTATTCTATTGATAAATTGTTCTATAAGACCCTAAAGAACACGAGGAAGGAAAAACAATGCCCTCTCAAATTTGTAAAGGACAAGCAAGGCAAATTGATTACTGCCCCGAAGGAAGTCATAGAAAGATGGAAAGAATATTTCTCAGAACTCCTTGATGGTGATCAAGGTCAAGCATCAGAAATGATAACCACTAGCTCAGAAGAGGAAACCAATGGTGATGAAGATGACATAAAGATGGAAGAAACTGAAAAGCACTTTGAGAAAATTCAAGTTGGGTCAAGCAGAAAGACATTGATTGATTTGTATAACACCAGGAAATGGTTAAGTACAAGGGATGCATCAGGCGACTTTTTATTTACTTATGTTGTGGTGGGTGTAGGTTGGTAGTTTTTGGTATGGTTGATGGTTATTTTTTGGGGTTGTAAAGTTTTGTTAAGTGGGTTTTAGAAAATTATGGGGATTTTTAAGGGGTGTTTTTTTTGTGGTTTGGGTTGGGGTGGAAGTTTTGTTTTGATTGGATTGGTAGGTGGATTAGTGGTTGATAAATTTTGTTGTGTTTATGTTGTGAAGTAGAATTTTATGGGAGGGGAAGGATATAGGGAGTGGTTGGAGAAGTTATTGGTGGGGGGTTGGGATATTGGTGTTTTAGGGGTAAAAGGGTGGGGTTGTTTTGGAGAGGTATTCGATTGTCATGGTGAAAAGATAAGTTTTTGGGTTTTGTGTTGAAACTTTTTGGATTGTATGAAATTGTATATTTGGAGTTGGGGAAGTTATTATGGTTTTATTAATTAGGTTTATGGGGGGATGGGAAGGGGTTTAGTGAAAAGTTTGAGGTATTTATTAGGATGGGACAATTGGAAATGTGAGGAAAAATAAAATAATTTGGATAGGGGAAGTTTAGTTTAGGTTAAGTAATTTTAGTTTATGGTTAGTATTGGGTTTTAAAATTTTGTAGGAAATTAAGGGTTATTTATGATGGTTTTTTGGGGGATTATGGTGGTTTTTAGGTTTGGTGTGTATGGTTGGAATTGGGGGGTAGATTTTATTTGGATAGAAAGGGGTGGTAGGATGTTTAGTAAAATTTTTTTATTATGGGTGTAGTTTTGGGTATGGTGATGTTTGTGTTGTGTGGTGGGTTTTATTTGGATGGAAATCTGGTTTTATGGATGGAAGTTATGTTTAGTTTTTTGGAATGGGGGTTAGTTTTAGGGATGTGGATGTTATTGATTGTTGGAGGGTTAGTTATTGGTGGGGGTTGATTTATTAGAAGTTTTTAGGGTAGGTGGTTTAGTTAGGAGGAAATTATTATTTTTTAAGATGGTGTTTGTAATATGATTTTATTTGGTTTGGGATGGGTTTGTTTTGTTGGAATTTGAGGAAAGTTGTATGGGTAATGTTTTGAATGGAAGGGGGTTTTTTTTTTTTGTTAGGTGATTTTGTGACGTATTATGTTTAGTTGAGTTGGGGTATTTGGTTGGGTTAGGGTTTGAGTAAAAAGAATTTATGAGGTAGTTAGTAAAAGTTAGAGTATATTTGGGATTGTTGGGAGGGAGAATTTATGTTAGTGTGTTTGTGGGTTAGGGTTAATTGTTTATGGTGGGGTACAATTTTAGAAAATTTGAAGGGAAAGTGGGTGTGGTTTTTAGTTGTAGTTTGTGTTTTGTGTTGGGTTGGTTTTGAGGTGGGGTGAAGAGGGTGGTGTATTGTGTTGGTTTTTAATTAGTTTTTGGTTAATGTTTTTTAGGGTGGTATGTTTAATGTGGGTGATAGGGTGTGGATATATTTGATAGTTTGTTTTGGTGGTTTGGGGTTATTTAGGATTTATGGATGGGGAATTGGTGTTGGTTGGTGTTACCATGCCAGTTGGGATTGGTGGGAATTTGTTGATTTTTTTTATTGGGGGGGATTTTTATATGGGTGGGGGGTAAGTGGGTAATGTTTTAGATTGTTTTGTTTAGGTGGTATGTAGGAATAATAGTTTTTTGGGGGGTAGTTATTGGTGGGATATGGGGTTGGGTGTGGTTTGGGTTATGGGTAATAAAAAAATGTTAGGACCGTGTTATGTTTTGGGTGGTGATTTTTGTTTAATGTGAGTTAGTTGGGGGGGTATAGGGTATTTAAGAACTTTATTGGTAAGGGGAGAATTGATGGATTTATGTGTTTAATGGGGAATTGAATGGTGGTGTTGATATGGGTTGAGGTACTGGGTTATTTGTTTGGTGGAAATTTGATAAAAGTTGGGATTGGGAGTTAGGGTTTTGATTGTTGTTGTTGGTGGTGATTATTTTTTTGGTTTAGAATTTGAGGGTAATTTGGTTTGGAGAAATTTGTTTATTTATTGGAAAGTAAAATTTATGTTATTTGTTGTTGTTGTGGGTTGTTAACGTTTGTTTTTGAGAGGAATTTTTTTTTTATTGGGTATTATGATTGGAGGATGTTATTAGTGTATGGGTTTGGGTTTTGGATAAAGGTTTAATTTGTTATTTCCATTTTTTGGGGTTCGAATGGGGTGGTTTTTTTGTTTTGTAAGAGGAAGATTGTTAGATGATTCTGGGTGTTTGTTTATATGGAAATAGGTAAGACTACTATTTGGGGGGATAATTAGAGTAGAGAAATTGGGGTTTGGGGGTGTGTTTTTTCATTGGGGTGGGTTGGGGGTATAGGTTGGTGGTATTTTTGGTGTGTTGGAGGTTTAGGTTGTGTGGTTTTTTTGGGGTTTTTTATGAGGGATTTGGGTGTTGGGTTTTTGGTGTTTTTTGGGTGGGGATTATATTAATGGGGGTTAAGTTTAGGTTATGGGGGGTGTGTTCCTGGTTTTGTAGGGTGTTTGTTTGGTTGGGTTTTTTTGGGGGTTTTGTTTGGGGTTTGTTTTGAGTTTAAATGTTAGTGTTATGTGTTATTGTTTATGTTTTGGTTTGTATGGGGATTTTAGGGGTTTTTGGGGGGGGTTAGGGTGAGGGATTTTTGGGGGGATATTTGTGATTGTAAATATTGATAGTAGGTGATTTATATTATATTTTTTTTTTTTTGGGGTGGGAGGGTGGGTAGGGTAGTTTTTTGTGGTTTTTTATTGAAGATTATTTTAATGAATGTTGTTTGAGGGGGAATGTTTTTTGGGTATTTTGGGTGGATGTGTGGGGTTGGGGTTAGTTTTGGGAGGGGGGGGGTTTGGTGGGGGTTTTGTAGAGTTGTGATTTTTGGGTGTTGTGGGTTTGGGGGTTAAAATTTTGGTTTAGTTTGTAGGAGGTGGGTTGTTTTTTTAGTTGGGTTAGTGGTTTTTTGGGGGTTGAGGTAAGTGAGGGTTTGGTTTGTGAAGGGGGGTTTGGGGTTTATGTGGGTTTGGGGGGGGGTGGGGGGGGGTTTTTTGGGGGGGTATTTTTTATGTTTGTGGTTAATTGTTTGGGGGTTTTTGGATTGGTGTTTTGGGGTATAGGGTTTGTGGGGAGGGGGTGGGATGGGCATTGGGGAGGGGGTTTTTGGGGATTTTGATTGTGGGGGTGGGTTTTGGGTAATTGAGTGGTTGGTTATGGGGGTGATGGGGGGGGTTTGGTAGTATGTTGAAGGTTGGGGGTATTGGGGGGGTTTAGAACATGTGATAGGATATGGGTTGGTATTTGTATTGGTGGGTAACAGAGAATTTGTTGGAGGGGGGGGTAGTTTGTAGTTTATTGGGAGTTTAGGGATGTTGGGAAAGGGGGGGGGGTGGGGGATGAGGGGGTATGAATTTTAAATTTTTTACAATGGATTTTGGTGGTGTTATTTTGGTTGTTATTGTTGGGTTGTTTAGGTTGAATTGGGGGGGTTTAAGGGTGTTTTTGATTTGGGGGGGGGGGATTTAAGGGGGGGATTTTGTTGGATGGATGGGGGAAGTGTGTGGGGTGGTTGAAGTTAGGTTTTAGGATGTTATGGGGTGGTTTTTGGTGGTGGTTGGGGTGGGTGGTTAAGTGGAAATATGGTAGTTATTTTTATGTGTAAGTGGTTTTGGGTTTTTGGTTTATTAGGGGGGTGGGAGGGGTTTGATTGGTTGGGGATTGTAATGGGGGTTGGATTGGGGTTTAGTATGGTTTTGTTTTAAGTATGTGGGGGTTAGGATGGGTTTGGGTTATATTTTTAGGTTTTTTAGGGGGGGGTGTGGGGGTTGTGAATGGTTTGTGGTGGGGGGTGTGTTTGTTATGGGTTTAATTTTTGGTGATGTGTGGTTGGGGGGGAGTAATTTTTTGGGGGAATTGGGGGATGTTTGTAGGGGGGGTAGTTTAGGTGGGTTGGGGTAGGTGGGAGTTGTATGTTGGGGTTTTGAGGGGGATTTAGGTTTTTGTTGTTTTTTGTAGTTTTGGTGGGGGGGGGGGGGTTTGGTTATGAAGTGGGGGTTTGATTTGTGTGGAGTGTTTTTGTTGGGAATTATAGGTAGGTTATTGGGTTGGGTGTGTTTTTTGGGGGGGTGTGGGTAAGGATAGTGGGAGGTTTTGTTGGGGGGGGGGGATGGGGTTTTGGGTATTGGGGGGGTTGGGGGGTTTGGGGTTTTGGGTTTGGGGTTTTTTTTGGGGTTGGGTTGAATGGTGGGGGTGGGGGGGGGGGAATGGGGTTGGTTTATTGGAGGTATTGGGTGGGGGGGTTGGGGGTTTTGGTGGGGGATGGTTGTTTGGGGGGGAGGGGATGGTTAGTGGGTGTTTGAGGGGTTTGGTGGGGGGTGGTGGGGGTTGGTGGGTGGTTGGGTGGGGGGGGGTTGTTGTTTGGGGATGGTTTTTATAATGTGATATGAGGGGGGGTTATTTGGGGGGTGAGGGGGGGTGGGGGTTGGGGGGTTTATGGGGGGGGGGGGTAGTGTTGGGGGGTGGGTGTGGGGTGGTGTTGGTGGGGTTTTGGGGGGGGGTTAGGGGATTTTTTGAATTGTTGTTTGTGTTGGGGGGGGGTGGGGGGGGGGGTGTGGTTGGTGAGGGTTGGGTTTTTGATTTTTAGGGGTGGGGAATTTGATTGGATTGGGTAATTTAAGATGGGGGGGTGGTGGGGTGGGGGGTGGGGGTTTGTAATGATTGTTGGGGGGGGGGTTATTTGGTTGGGGTTTTGTTTGATGGGTTTGGTTGTGATTTGTATATGTTGGTTTTGTGGGGGGGGTTGGGGTTGGGGTTGGTTTGGGGGGGTATTTTAGTTTTTTGGGGGATTTGGGTTTGTTTTTTGGGGGGGTGGGTTGTAGGGGGGTTTGTGTGGGGGATTTTTGGGGGGGGGTTGGAATTATTAATGGGGGGGGTGGGGGGGGTGGTTTATTTTATTTTGAGGATGGGGGGGGGGGGTGGGGGGGGGGGGTGTAATGGGGGGGGGGGGGGGGTTTTTGGGGGGGGGGGGGGGGTTTTGGTTTTGATGGTTGGGTTTGGGGGGTTGTTTTGGGGGAGGTTGATGGGGGGGGTTAGGGTGGGGGGTTGGGTTTTAAATGGGTGGGGGGGGGGGGGGGGGTGGGTGGTTTGGGGGGTTGGGGGTGGGGGGGTTGGGGTTTTTGGGGGGGGGGGGGGGGGTGGGGGGGGGGGGGGGGGTGTTGTTGTGTGGGTTTTTAATGGGGGGGGGGTTGGGTGGTGGGTGGGGGTTTGGGGGGGTTATTGGGGGGTTTTTTGGTGGGGTTTTATGGGTGGGGGGGGTTTGGGGGTGTTGGGGGGGGGGGGTTTATTGTGGGGGTTTTTTTTGTTGGGGTGGTGGTTTTGGGGGGGAGAAATGGGGGGTTAGGGGGGGGGGGGGGGGGGGGGGGGTATGGTTGGGTTGGGGGGGGGGGGGGTGGGGTGGGGTTGTTGTGGGTTTTTGGGGGTAATGTGGGGGTTGGGGGGTTGGGGGTTTGGGGTGGGGGGGGGTTGGGGGTTTTGGGTGGGGGGGGGGGGGTTTTTCATTATGGGTTTTGGGTTGTGGGGTGGGGTTGGTTGGGTTTGGGGGGGGGGGGGGGGGGGGGGGGGGTTTTGGGGGTTTGGGTTTGTTTTGGGGGGTGTGGGGGGGGGGGGGGGGGGGGGTGGGGGGGGTGTGGGTTAATTGGGGTAGGGGGGGGGTTATGGGGTTTGGGTTGTGGGGGGGTTTTAGGGTTTTGTTAGTTGTTTGTGGGTTTGGTGGGGGGGGAGTTGGGGGGGGGTGTGGTTGGGGGGGATTTAATGTTATGTGGGGGGTTTTGTTTTGGGGTGTGGGGTGGGGGGGATTTTTTGGGGGGGGGGTTGGTTTTGTGGGGTTGGGGGTTGGGGGGGGGGGGGGGTTGGGGGGGGGGGGGGGGGGGGGGGGGGGGGGGGGGGGATGGGGGGGTTGGTTTGGTTTGGGGGTTGGTTGGGGGTGGTTTTGTGTTGGGGTGGGGTTGGGGGGTGGGGGGGGGGGGGGTGGCGGGGGTGCGGGGGGGGGTGGGGGGGGGTGGGGGGGGGGGGGTGGGGGGGGGGGGGAGGGGGGGGGTGGGGAGTTGGGGGGTGGGGGGGGTGGGGGGGGGGGGGGGTGGGGGGGGGGGGGGTTGGGCGGGGGGGGGGGGGGGGTTGGGGGGGGGGGGGGGTTGGGGGGGGTTGGGGGGGGGGGGGGGGGGGGGGGGGGGGGGGGGGGTGGGGGGGTTTGGGGGGGTTGGGGGGGGGGGGGTATTGGGGGGGTTGGGGGGGGGGGTTTTGGGGGGGGGGGGGGGGGGGGGGGGGGGGGGGGGGGGGGGGGGGGGGTGTGGTTGGGTGGGGGGGGGGGGGGGGGGGGGGGGGGGGGGGTTGGGGGGTTGGGGGGGGGGGGGGGGTGGGGGGGTTTTTTGGGGGGGGGGGGGGGGGGGGTTGTGGTGGGGGGGGGGGGGGTTGGATGTTGGTTTTGGGGGGGGGGTGGGGGTTGGGTTTTTTTTTTGGGGGGGTGGTGTGTTTGGGGGTTTGTGTTGGGGGGGTGGGGGGGGGGGGGTGGGTAATGGGGGGGGGGTATGTTTTTGGGGGGGTTTGGGGTTGGGGGGGGGGGGTGGGGGGGGGGGTGGGGGGTTTTTGGGGGGGGGGGGGGGTTTGGGGGGGTATTTTTTGAATGGTTTGGGGGGGGGTTGGGGGGGGGGGTTGGTTTTTGGGTTTGTTGGGGGTGGTTGTTGGGGTTGGTGGTTAATGGTGGTTGTGTTTGGGGGGGGGGGGGTTTTTTGGGGGGTTTTGGGGGGGGGGGGTGGGGGGGGTTTGGTTGGTGGGTGGGGTGGTTGGGGGGTTGGGGTGAATGGGTGTAATTGGGTTTGGTTGTTTTTTTTTTGGGGGTGGGGGGTGGGGGGGGGTTTTGGGGGGGGGGGTGGGTTTGGGGGTGTTTGGGGGGGGTTGGGGGGGGGGGGGGGGTTTGGGGGGTTTGGGGGTTTTTTGGTGGTGTTGTTGTTTTTTTGGGGGGGGGGGGGTTGGGTGGGGGGGGGGGGGGGGTGGTTTGGGGGGGGGGGGGGGTTTTTTTTTTGTTTGTTGGGGGGGGGGGGGGGGGTTTTTGGGGGGGGGGGGGGTGTGGGGGTGGGGGTGGTTGGGGGGGGGGGTGGGGGGTTGTTTTTGGGGGTTTTTTGGTTGGGTTTTTTTGGGGGGGTTTTTGGGGGTTTTGGGGTTGGGTTGGGGGGGGGGGGGGGGTTTTTTTGTTTTGTGTGTTTTTTTTTGGGGTTTTGGTTTGGTGGGGGTTGTTTGGGGTTGTGGGGGTTTGGGGGGGGGGGGGGTTTGGTAAGGGGGGGGGGGGGGGGGGGGGGGGGGGGGGGTTTGTTTTGGGGGGGGATTTTGGGGTTTTGTTTGGGGTGTGGGTTTGTTTGTGTGTGTTGTTTTTTTGGGGGGGGGGGGGGTTGGGGGGGGTTTGGGGGGGGTGGTGGGGGTTTGGGGGGTTGGGTTTTGGGGTTGGGGGGGTGGTTGGTGTGGGTTGGTGGGGGGTTAGTTGGTGGGTTTGGGGGGGGGGTTTTGGGGGGGGGTGGGGTTTGGGGGGGGGGGGGTTTAGGGGGTTGGGGGGGGTTTTTGGGGTGTTTTGGTGTGGGGGGGGGTGTGTTTTTTGGGGGGTGTTTTGGGGTTGTAGGTTTTTGGTTTTTGGGGGGGGGGGGGGGTTTGTTGTTTGGGGGGTTTGGGTTGGGGGGGTTTGGGGGGGGGGGGGGGGGGGTGGGGGGGTTTAGTTGTTTGGTTGGGGGTGAATTTGGGGGGGGGGTTTGGGGGGTTTTTGTGGGTTGGGGGTTGTTGGGGGGGTTTTGGTTTGTTTTTTGTTTTGGGGGGGGGGGGGATTTGGGGGTTTGGGGTTGGGGGGGGGGGGGTGGGGGGGTTGGTTGGTGGGTGTGGGGGGGGTGTGGTGGGTTGGGGGGGGGGTTGGGGTACAGTTTTTGGGTTGTGGGGGTGGGTTTGGGGGGTGGGGGGGGGGGGGTGGGGTGGGGGGGGGTTGTTTGGGGTGTGTGTTGGGGGGGGGGGGGGGGGGTAGGGGGGGGGGGGTTTGGGGTTTGTTTTTGGTTGGGTGGGTGGGGGGGTGTTGGGGGGTTTTTGGGGGGGGGGTGTGGGGGGGGGGGGTGGTTGGGGGGGGGGGGGGTTTTTTTGGTTTTTGGGGGGTATGGTTGGGTGGGGGGGGGGGGGGGGGGGGGGGGGGGGGGGGGGGGGGTGTGTGGGGGGGGGGGGGGGGGGGGGGGGGGGGGGGGTTGGGGGGGGGGGTTTGGGTGAGGGGGGGGGGGTTGGATTGGGGGTGGGGGGGGGGGGGGGGGGGGGGGGGGGGGGGGGGGGGGGGGGGGGGGGGGGGGGGGGGGGGGGTGGGGGGTTTGGGGTGGGGGGTATTGGGGGGGGGGGGGGGGGGTGGGGGGGGGGGGGGGGGGGGGGGGGGGGGGGGGGGGGGGGGGGGGGGGGGGGGGGGGGGGGGGGGGGGGGGGGTGGGGGGGGGGGGTGGTAGTGGGGGGGGGGGGGGGGGGGGGGGTGGGCGTGGAGGGAGGGGGGGGGTGGAGCGGGGGGGGGGGGGGGGGGGGGGGGGAGTGGGGGGGGGGGGGGGGTTGGGGGGGGGTTTTTTTTGGGGGGGGGGGTGGGGGGGGGGGGGGGTTGGGGGGTGGTGGGGGTTTTGTTTGGGGGTGTTGGGGGGGGGGGGTGGGGGGGGGGGGGGGGGGGGGGGGGGGGGGGGGGGGGGGGGGGGGGGTGGGGGGGGGGGGGGGGGGGGGGGGGGGGGGTGTTTTGGGGGGGGGGGGGGGTTTTGGGTGGGGGGGGGGGGGGGGGGGTGGTGGGGGGGGGGTGGTTGGGGGGGGGGGGGTGGGTTGGGGGGGGGGGGGGGGGGGGGGGGGGGGGGGGGGGGGGGGGGGGGGGGTGTGGGGGGGGGGGGGGGGGGGGGGGGGGGGGGGGGGGGGGGGGGGTTTTTGGGGGGGGGGGGGGGGGGGGGGGGGTGGGGGGTTTTTTTGTTTTTGGGTGGGGGGGGGGGGGGGGGGGGTGTTGGGGGGGGGGGGGTGGTTTAAACAGATTTTGAACAATTGTATTTGTTTTTTACCACAAAAGATTTGGTTAGAGAGTTGATTTTAGACGGGATGGACTCATTCCATTGGCGAAAATTTAGAACTTAATAGAACCCAGTAATGTTTGTATTTTTTGTTTTTTTTTTTAGGATTTGTTTGTTGATCCCATGTGACACCTGTTTATGTTAGTTGTACTAAATTTTGGTTGTTTTTTTTTTATCGAAGTTTAGTATTATTTTAATGCATTCACTATAACCGCTGTGGTTATGATCTCGAACAGACTAATTGGTAGTTTATTTTGTAATAAATATTTCTTCATAAACAATGTGGAGTAGTAATATGTGTTAAATCGAGTGATAGTGGGTGAAAAAAAATAGAAAAAGTAATGATAAAAAAAAATTTAAAGCGATTATTTAGCAGAGCCATAATCCAATTGTAGGTTGATGAATGAAAGGACGATATTCCTTAGGATGAAAGTGATGTTTTTTGGTTGGTTTGTGGTTGCATCGGTGTGGGGTTTTGAAGGGGAGGTGATATTGTGTTTGTTGTTTGTATGAACATTGTGTATTTAAGTTTGGAGTTGTTGAATGTATAGATAGGAGGAGGGTTATAGGGAGACCTAGAGACAGGCATGAAGGGGATGAAAACTATATGGAACGACCTTGAGCTGATGGCACAGGACAGGGAGACTTCACGTAAAGCAGATGGTCCTTAGGGAGTTGAAAAGTGTTGATGATGACTAAGTAACTAATTTATACTCGATTACGTTGTTGCTTGTACAGTAGTACGGTACCAACAAACAAAACATAAATAACAGTGGGGGTTTCAGAGATTTGTGACGTCATATCTGGGGTCTGGGTTAATGTGGCAAGGGGGAAAAAGATGGGGGGGGGGGGGGTAAAAATGAAAACAAACGAAATTATAATTTTATAGGATCCGCCAGGCAACCTAACTTATTTACATTATAAGACGTGTGTAAATTGTATCAGGTTTTATGTACTTTTTCCGAGGAAGTTGAGGGGAACTGCTGTAAGACGTGGAGTAAAATGGATGAGTGTGAAAAAAAAATCGAAAAAGGTAATTCATCTTACGAGGACAAAAGACAAAGAAAATAGCCAGCGTTGCGATGTCGTCACAAAAAGTCACACATGTAGAAATCTAACATGTGTCTCTGTGTTCCGTTTTGACGTTTGTTGCATTCTTTGGCAGCTTTCCACAACCTCTCTATTCGTTGTATGTAATTTCGTGATAAATGTCGTGGTCTGTCGTGACAGGTGGGTTAGGAGCCCCAGCTGTAAATTGTTTCAAGGTTCTTATCATCTCTGAAGTCTAGTTCCACACCAGCATTGATGCATTCGTTCTCTACTTGCACATTCACGCAGTAATAATTCACGGTATAGCGAACATTTAAACACAAGCGGTAATATGGAGTCTGTCGAGATTTCTATATTTGGGGCCCTCAGACACGACTCTACTTTCGGGGGCTGTATGGATATTAGCTTAACAAGATTTCAAGTCAATCGCCGCTTGTCTCAGCTCGATGCGCTTAAATGTGAGTTCGAGAAGGAGTATTAATTACAGTCTAAGCTAGATTTTAAACACTCAGTGCTCTACTAAGCTTGTGATTGGATTAGTTTATGCCGTTGTCGTACTCTGGTCTGTATTTACTTGTTTCTCGGACGTACGCATACTTGTTTCTCGGACGTACGCGTAATTGTTTTCGCATCATCCAATCGTCTGTGAGAAAATTAATTTCTCCCAGTCGCCGTGAAGCGGGGTTCCTACAATAAGTTCTCTTCACTATGCAAGCTCTATGGGGATACCTACAATCTCAGGATGACCACCGCTTTTTTTAAACGTATTCAAGTTGGCGCCTGAAAGTATCCGAGAGTAGAAGACGTCTTTTCTCGTTGACAGTTATAACGTAAATCATCTTGATTTTTTTTTAACGTTGTACAAGTTCCTACTTAAAACTGGTCAATTCATTATTCTCATAGTAAAAGAGATAGGAAGACGGGCGGAAGGACGGGCCAGTAGGTTGTCAGAAAGACGGACGAACGGACATTCAGATAGAACGTAATCGGAGAGGGTCTGACACTCACAAAGAAAACTTACATGTAGCCTAATGTATCGGGCACAAATATTGAACCCGCAGCGAAAGAGGATGGCGTAGTGATCAGTAATCCACGGAAGAACTATGTGGGGTTAAAGGTGTGGCTGGATGTGGAGAAAATGGCTTCATAGAGACGAGATGAATGAAAGCGCGTGATCGCTGACTAATTCATCCAGCGGAGCCAAGGAATTTGATTGGTAGTATCACTCCTGGACAAGCTCTATGGAGAGATCAACAACCTCAGACTGACCACCGCTTTCTTTAAACTTATTGAAGTTGACGTCTGAAGGTGTACGAAGTAGGCAAAAGTTAAGGTAATCCCGTAGCAGATACTGCCGTAAGGGAGTGAAGTGTTAGAGACTTCACTATACTAGGTTCAGCTTCGAGAGGTGGGGTGACCCGTTCCTTCCGTTACTGCCGTCTCCCTTCCTAACTCACGAGCAAAGTCAAGTACTCATTTACAGCTGGGTAATCTGGAGCGTCACGCCACCGTGTTTTGAACCCGGTAACTTTGCCACGAAAGACTAGCACTCTAACCACTCTGTCAATCGGACGCTCTACGAAGAAGAAGATTCTTTTTTCCCTGTCTCTTACTCGTGCACCGTTACGTGTACCTCATTCTCCAGTCTGACTATATAGGCACTAGTTATTTTGGTACTGTTTGGAGCCAACTCGTGGTTGACCTTTTTACTCATACTCTCTAAATCAAACTTCCAGTGGGACCCAAAGACGCAGCAATAGAGAACGCAGGCAGCGACTCATAGCTTGACTGCCTGCGTCAGGACCAGCGAATCAGAGCTGGTCAAGACCACACTCCACCTCCACGTGGTGGTCCAGGAAACAGTCTGCAGCAGTGCAGTCTGGCTGAGCGAGTGTGGATCGCAATGGGAAGGCAAACCCGGTCCTAAAAAAAGCCGTGCAGAAGTCGGATGTGTCGACTGAAAGTGCAGATATCACAGCTTAGGCGTAAACAGACACAACGCAACCACCGTCCTTTTCAGGGCGAACGAGGAAGAAGAAGAAGAAGAAGAAGAAGAAGAAGAAGAAGAAGAAACTTTCCAGTCGAATACATATAGTTCAAAGACGTACAGCAGCGGTAGGCAACCCAGCAGCAGTAGAGATCTGCTTTAGAAACAGTTAGCGCTCTAAAGATCTACTTTGATAAAATCATGTCTTTTTTCAGGTTTCAGACCATGTGGAATTACGAATAAGTCCAACATGTAGGTAACTTTTATCTCTGCTTCCTGCAATCCCGTTAACAGAGTGGTGGACTTTTAAAACGAAATATTTTACCGAATGTTAATTTTACTTCAGAGCCGTGGTAGCTCAGTGGTTAGGGCACTGGCTTCCTAGCTCGTTGGTCCATTGGGTACCAGGGCAACTCTGGGAAGGTTAAGGCGCCGGTGTGATGCTGACCACATCACCCTTATAGGGTGTGCCGATGGTCAAGAAAATATGGGCCCAACACCATATTCTCAATATGCCTCAATGGGCGTGTAACGGGATCCTTTTTTAAAATTTCACTTTAAATGGCATGAAGATAATACCATCAACCATCAGTTATTATAGAGTTGACGTATACAGTAAATTGTAGCAAACTAGTGGTGTTTCACTGGAAATGCGGTGAATGTACCTTAAAACCAGAGGACACCGAGCTTTTAAGTGCCGGTGGGAGATGACTAGTCCGAAATTCACCTAAGTTAAAAACTCTTTTTGCTCCTCGGTCCCCTAGAGATCTACTAAATTATACATTGGGATTTACCGATAGATCAAGATCGACTGGTTACCGACCCCTGACGTACAGCATATGCAGATTTTACACAAGAACAAGTAAAGGGGAAAAAACCTAGTTTTAAGAATCCACTTTTATCGTTCCTACCAAATGCCTTAAAAAAAAACACAAAATGAATGTCTGTACATTCTACTGCATAGAATAAAAGTGGATGGCCAATTGTCATTAATACGTTATATCCTTCACGAACAATATAAATTTGTAAATTATGTAAAGAATTATTGATTAATGACAACGGGCCGTCCTCTTTTGTTCTAAGCATTAGAATGTATGGAACATTTATGTTGTTAGGAGATTTACCAACAATAAACAAGTGGATCTCTTAAAACTGGTTTTTTTTTTTGGTTTGTTTTAAATGTTTTTGGGTTTTATAATTTTAAGTCATAATCGAATATTAATTTTTCGGAAATGTTATTCTTCCCGTCTTGTGACATTTGTCTTTGAAATATTGATAATTTTAAACACCTAATGTAAAGCTCACATGAAAGTTGTGTTTAAAAGCTGTGTCTAAAACAGAAGACTCGCGGGCCTAGTTGTTTGAAGAAACACCTTGATTTAATCGGCACATCACCATTCACCTACCAAGTCCGCCCGTTCCAATACGAAACATAATCTATATTCTCAGTTCAATATTTACCTTAGTTTTAAACCCTTACTTTATGTGAGTTATTTCCACCTTATTTTAAATTGTTCGAGTTATTATGCAGCATCAGCTGCTGAATGGTGGTCAAAACTTGAAAGATTAAAATCTGCTAAGAAAGGGAGCTGCATGCAGTCAGCTCTCTGGGATGAGTAGAACATAAAGATATTGAAAAATCTGAAACGCGACAAATATACAAAGCTCAGATATCTTAAATAAAAGTGGTTTAAAAGAATACATTGACCTATTACAGTGTGAGGAAGGCTTTGATGCCCGGCGTCTCTACCTATAATGTTATTTTGCATACAAAAAAATATCAGATCAGCCCAAAGTTGATCCTCAGCGCCCACAGAGAGAGCAAGTAGCAACAGTTAAACAGTTAGTGTCTACATCAGGATGTAAGAGACATAAAACACGTGATCTAACTTTATAAACCCTACATGAAGTATATAAAAGTATAAGCATGTTTTGAACTGGTTTTGCGGCCGGTACTTCAATATTTGTGTATTTTCTTTCCGTCATCCCGTTTAAATAGACACACAGATTTCATTTGAAAAGACTTCATCTTTGCCGGGATGGTTTCTATTTTATCTGTCAGATTCTTCCGCTTGGAGGATGTATTTACTTACGGCTTGGTTAGAGAGAAGATGGTGGATGTACAGTTAGTCCATCTGGACGTGATCACGTATGAGTGGCATGTGTACAGAGACTGTGTACACAACTACAGGTAAGCTTGCCTAACATTATTTCTTTTTTTTCCCGCTTACTTGTTCTAATGCAAAAACGCGAACAGTATACGCCTTTTAACTACATCGTGGTTGTAAAGTCGCTTTGTATTTTTAAATTGTTATATCCTCGTTTGTATGCATTAGATATGCGTGAAACAAATGTCAGAACAATAAACAATAGCATTTGACGAATAAGTTTGTTTTTTCCAGAAGCAAAATAAAATCTAAAATGACTAATAAAATGACGTTACAAGAGACAGCAAAAATTGCTGCCCGCGATGAGAGCATGCGTTGAATAAAACAGATCCTATGCTGAGTTGTAATGGTAATGTGGAATGGCAATTCATATAATAAAGCACAGTTAATTGTCTTTATTCTAATGTTTGTTTCATATAAATTAGTTGGATTAGAGTGAAGAAATAATAATTTTAAAAATATGAAGTAACTTATCAATCACTCTGTCTACGTTTTGAGTTTTGGTGAAAAGTTCGTCCACGAGTTGTCCCCAAACAATGGCATAGTCCACCGTCTGCTTATGCAGTTAGACTGGACGACATGTACAAGTAACGCTGCACGAGGATGGGACCGGGAAATAAGGAATAAGCCAATCAATGCCGAGGTTACACCACTGGGTACTTAGGACATTGAAATAGATTGGTGGAGTTTCTTTGTCGTTATAGTAAGTTTTGATGGATTCGGTGTGTGGGAGCCGCGCTGGTGTAATGGCTTCGGCGTTGTACTGGCGACCAGGTGTTCATGGTTCAAACCCGGGCGTCGGCGTTTGAAGAAATGTTTACGGCCGGAAATTTGACTGAATAGCCTGAACGGCTCCTGTGATAAACCCTCTGTGGATGGGAAGGAGCGAAGCTCCTGACCGGGTTGGAAGGAAAGTCCTCAGGTTCCCCAGCCTCGCAATGACATGTCATTGGGCCGAAGGGCTAAAAGCCCAAGTGCCGCTGGTTAAGAAAAAAAAAAAAAAAAATGGATTCGGTGAGACTGCTAAATTAGTGATTGTAAAGGAGAGGTGATACGATTTTACAAGTAGAAGCACGAAGAAAGAGACGGACAGAAAAACCATTGTTTGTTTACCTCGCTCTGGAATCAGGCCTACAATTTTTCGTTCCCATGTGGTTGTGTAACTTACCCACTAGGCTACTGATGCTCTGGTGGTGGTGGTGGTGTGGGGGGGGGGGGGGGGGGGTTGTGAAGTCCTATAAAAACACGAAAAAACAACAAAATTCAACAGCGATGAACAAGCCAACCAAAGCACGTACTTAATAATCAGCCATCCAAAACAGAAGCAGACTCTCTGGTAAGGAGGGGTATGAAATAAGACAGAAAGCAAATGTTAAGAGGAACTTTTATGGCATTGGGAAATATATGGAAATCAAAAGAAATCGAGTCCAACATAACAAATATGAATCTTTAACTGAAATATCAAGTCGTTCCTATCGTTTGGTTTTTTTAAGGACTATCTTCATTGCACACAGACAACTCCATCAGTGCTCCGGTCTTCTCCCTTAGATAACACACGGAGGATCTCAGCACAGTGCACGAACTCCGTAGCACTAGCGAGAATCCCAGTGTGTATATATGTGAATCACACATTCTATAAATATTTTTGTGGGGGTAGGTTTCTAATTTTTAAATTTTGCCAGTGCAGCGGCTGATAGGCCTACTCTTTACGATTTTCAACTGCCGTAGGATTTTTAAGGTGCGCAACTTGCACACGGGACCTCCTATTTTTTTCGCCCTTATTTGAAAAGGCTGGGCATTCGATTTCACTACCCAGGAGACCAGGGGGGAGTATGACATCATTTGGACCACTGGTTCTGAACAAATAAAATTCCATAAATTACATTCTCTCAACTGGGAATCGAACCTTATACCTCTAGAGCTTGAGACGGTCGCCATACCTCTTAGCCACTCCGACCCTCCGACTGGTCCTATCGTATGGCGCTGAAACATAGAGACCAACAAAAATGTCAACCAAAAAGATAGTTTCACAAGTGGGTACTTGAGCAGTGGAAATATTGAAAAAATATGACAAGATGGCAAGTGTGAAACTGATGCAAAGAACTAAACTAATATACGTGAAACAAAATTTGAGAAACGAGAGTGAGAAAATCAGTTAATAGCATTACATTGCAGTCCTGTTCTGTAACTCCTAGTGTAAAAACATCATCATCAGCTGCCATCTCCACAACGAAGCTTGGCTGTAATGGATCTCCAACGTCTTCTGTCTCTTGTCTTGGTGGTGCACTCTGATAGACTCTTTCCTGTCCATCTCTTGATGTTATCTTTCCACTTATAGCGCTGTCTTCCCGTTGCACGTTGTTTGCCTTCACCTCTCCCTTCTATTATGGTCTTCTGCAAGGTGTTATGCCTTTTTATGTGGCCAAAGTATTTTAGCTGCCGAACTTTGATCTACCTCATTAGTTCTCTTTTCATACCTAGATTTTCTAGGACCTCCTTATTTGTTTTCTTCTCTTCCCATGAGGTACGCACCATTCTTCTATACATCCACATTTCAAGAGCCTCAATTCTTTCTTCCAAATGCTTATTCATCGTCCATGTTTCTGCACCATACAGAAATGCAGAATATATATAACACTTTATGATTCTCAGTTTTAATGTATGAGATAACTGTTTGGATGTCAGTATATGTTTCATGTTGTTGAATGTAGCTTTGGCCATTCCTATTCTCTTCTTGATTTCTGTTTCACATCTGCCATCTTCTGTTATTATATTACCAAGATATACGTAGCTCTTGACTTGCTCCAGGATTTTCCTATTTACGCTTATCTTTAATGTGGGCTTATCGTCTGTTTTGCTAGTTATCATAGTTTTTGTTTTCTCAATATTAATGTCGAGTCCATATTCATGACTTATACTGTTCACTTGCTTCACTAGTTCTTGTAACTCCTGTTCGCTTTCAGCCAACAACACGGTATCATCTGCATATCTAAGGTTGTTTATTGACCTTCCACTGATGTTCAGTCCTGGTATTTCCTGTATCTGTTTGAAAATTTGTTCGGTGTATAAATTAAATAGGCAGGGGGACAGCACACAACCTTGTCTGACACCTCTTTTTATGTCTATATATGGTGAATAATTCCTTCTAGATCTTACTGTGGCAGTTTGCTCCCAATAAAGGTTACTGAGTATTCTTATATCTTTTCCATCAACACCTATGTCTTCGAGGCATACAATTATTTTCTCATGATGGACTCTGTCAAAAGCCTTATGTTGTAAAAACAACAGAGGGAAAAAAGTCACGTAGAAGAAACCTGGAGACAGACATGAAAGGGATACGGGAGACATAGATATACCTTTTTGAACAGATGGCACAGGAGAGGTTGTTATGGAGTTAACAGTTGGTAAATGTCTGACTTGGATGTAATTCCAGTGGGATTGATGGGTCCAGGAACATGTCGTACCAGCTTCTACGTATGTAGTACAGGGTTTTAGACCGATGCATTGTCTGGTGTGGGCCGAAGCGGAAAATTTTATTAAACGGATGCACAGGTTAAGGGGGGAAATTCAGTGCACTCAAATGATATATATACCTGATGAATTAATGTTGACATTGGAGATGAACATTCAGCCGGGCGGGTACTAACATCGTATGCAGCACACATCGCGAGTCTATCTTTGGAAAACGTAACGCAAATGCGGTATGTAAACAGGAAGCAGTGCTGCTGAGGATTATTAATCAAATATTTGCTTTGAATATTGCGAGTTTGTGATGTGCAATTATACATTATTTTTTTAAAGATACCACCTTCTGAAAGCGACAGGACTTCTGGGGGGAATGAAGCTAGGGTAGATATAGACACGGTGATAGATAATAAGTTAATACATTGTGTCAGTAAAAGTGGACAAAATAGGTGTGGAGCAAACTGATTATGAACATAGTGAGGGTGGAAGAAGGTTTTAATGTCTTCACTTACTAACTAAGGTGGTCAGCCATGAGGAAATTCCTTAACATTTGATTTTAAGCGCTTTCCTTTCGGTGGCAAAGTTACCGGGTTACGGTATTCAAAATTGGCATTGTCATGCCCCAATCTACCCAGCTGTAAATGAATACTTGACTGCTCTTGAGATAGGGAAGGTTAAGGCAGCGAGGAAAAGAACTGGTCACCCCATCTGATAAAGCTAGAGCAGGTTTGACCATCTTCGTTGCTCACTGACAACTCAATCAGTGCTCCGATCTCCTCCCTTAGATCACACAAGGAAGATCTAAGCACAGTGCACGAACTCCGTAGCACTGGCGAAGATCCCAATGTGTGTATACAGGAATCACATATTCTGTAAACATTTTTGTGGTGAGCAGGTTTCCTATGTTTTAAAAATTTGCTAGGGCAGCTGCCGCATGGCTTCTTTACGATTTCCAACTGTCGAGGGATTTTTAACGTGAACAACTTACACACTGGACCTCCTATTTTTTCACCATTGTCCGAGAAGGCGAGGCTTCCTGTCTCACTACCGAGGGTATCAGGGGGGAGTATGACATCAGTAGAAACCACTGGTTCTGAAAAACATTGTCAACAATTATATTCCCTTTACTGGGAGCGAACCTGGTACCTTTAGAATTAGAGGCGGGCGCCATTCCTCTTAGCCACTCTGACCCCCTAAAAAACAACCTAGAACTAGTATGGTGAAATCTCTAGCACATCACTCCACTACGGAAGTATCTGTTATGGTACCACTTTTTTCTTTTATTTCATCGTTAGTTGCTTGAGCATAATTACTGAGCGTCAACATCGAGCTTTAATTGAGCTAAAATTACAATTCATGGTGACTAGACAAACGATGGATGAGTATGGGGAAAAAAAATCGGGAAAAGGTGATTAGTCTTACGAGGACAAAAGACAAAGAAAATAGCCAAAGTTGCAGCCACAAGGGCCTCCTCAGGGAAAGGAAAGAAAGTGACTAGACAAGTCCACTAGCATCATCATACACAGCATAAATTACATCAATAATCAAATAATCATCAATAGTCATCAATAATCATATACACCAACAACCACACACAGATCACCATTCATAAAACCTGTAGAACACAGAGAGATAAATAAATCGAGTGTCAGTCCGTCCGTTTTCGGGGACCATATGAAATAGCTCCAGTAAGTGGTTTTTTCGTACATTTCCTCCATGGGTGATGGAATTAACCTGAATAAAATCACTGTATAGGCGCTGTCATTGGTGAGTCCTCCCTAATTGCGCGAGGTGGTCTGGAAGACTCTATTTATCTTCTGCTGATCGAATAAACAAACTGAGCGACAGCCTGTCCGCGGTCGTGGGACCAAAAGCTAGCTCCAGAAAGTGTATTACATGTAGATCCCTCGTGAGGGACTAGCCTACAAAACTTTCCTTGTTGGTGCTAAACGTTGGTGACCTTTAATGGCGTGAGGGGGGCTGGAACTCTGTCCATAGATGGCTGCTCATACGTGCGAAGTTCTACATAGACCCAGAAATACACCAGACGAAGTTACTTGAGGACAAGGCAGTCCCTAGCGCTCTAATCCGGCGCTTTTGACCTTTCGTACTAGGCAGTAAATCCTGGTTGGGCTTGCTTGACCGTGGCTTGGCTGAGTGCCCCGTTTAGGCACACAAAGGCTTGGTGCTATCAGATTCTGCTATAGACATGCTGGGCGGTTTTGGATATTCTGGAAGCCGCAATGCTCTGACTGGTAATCCAATAGGCGAGTAGAGAACTACTACTGCATTCGATGTTTCCAGATTTAGCGTTGGCTCGTTGCATTGCGTGAGCTTAACTTGGCGTTGACAAAAAGGTTTAGGTTCATGAATGGGGGTTGACGACTCGTGATGCTAGATGTACTCAGAATCCCTCTAGAACGAAGAGAATGTGACATTCTTCGCCTGACTGGAGACTTGACTCTAGCAATTCGGTATCCCTGAAACTGAGACCCAAAAAGAGACACCCTTTTATATCAAGCAAATAATAAATCACACTAACTTTATACAGAAAGTTTCGCTCCACTATGGGATTAAATTTATTGTAGTTATTGCTATGATAGTTTAGGGCTGTCTTTAACCATGTCTCCTGTTCCTTAAAAATATCAATTATCAACACGCGCCCGCATAGGCTTAATATCTATTGTACATCCATGTACCTGTCAGTAACATGTTCTAACAGCAAAATCTACTCCTCTTCTCCAAAATAAACATACAGCTGAATGGTTATGTTATTCATCTTACAACATTAAATGAATGTACATAAGCAGATTACAGCATGTGACATTACACAAATAAATCGTATGTCCCCTTGGGGAAATATATTAATATTCCACAAAATGAGTACAAAGAAAATGCAATGTTCTTGCTATAATACAGTTGTGACTGAGTCATAAGGTAAAATGTTTTCTATGGCTGGTGGCTGCTCCTGTGAAAGTTATGGCTAGAGTCTAGCTACACAAGTAAGCATAAAATGATTCTCCCTTGCCACTGGAAATATCTATCAAAAAGGAATAAGTGACTATCTCCTATAATCCAGAGTTATTACCTGCATCTCACTATTCAGTTTTTAAGTGAACAATCCACACCTGACATTATCTTACAGAAATGACAGTTAATTTAGCCTATTCTTAACCCATGATAAACGTCTGTGGACTGATTCTACGCCTATTATCTGTTATTGTAAGTTTAACACTTAACCCATGATAAACCGTAACAGTTTAAGCACCCTTACTAGGCCGTAGACAGCGCTACCTTATCACTGAACTAAATTACTACGAGAAGTCCTCAGAAATGAATTCACTTCCCTAACAGATATATAAAAGCTAACATGAATATATCATATTATAATAAGATATGTCAACTCACCCCGAAAATGACTAGAACATAGGCAAACACATTCTAGTACTATGTTAAAGTTTGCCTTATCTCATGATGGTCATCTACGGGCCAGGAATATTCACAAATGTCTTTGTCTTATTAACCCCGTCTACTCTTATAGATTACAAGGACGCTCCCCCCGGACACCTGGCCTGCATATTTCTTCAGAGGTATCGGCGTAAAGCGTAATCAAGAGAGTAATACAAAGGTTATTCTAGAGACATCAGAAGTCAACAACCGCAAGAAAATTCCCTCAAGTAGAGAAATGCATAATATTATGATCGCTAATGCGTTCTAAGGGGCAAAACCCGGAGACTGACCGCTATTGTTATCTCCCCCTGAAACAGATCAAACTCGTTACCCAGGCCTCAAAGGGTACTAGCCGCTCGTGGCTAACACTTTAAGCGTAACAGACGTTCTTCTGATCAGGCCAGGTGTGCTGACGTAACATTATCGTTCGCTGACCACTGCAGGCTCGAACGTAAACAACCTGGGGTGGGGTTTGAGAAGGAGAAAACAATTGGGCCACACAGGTAGTAAAGCAAAGAGAAACAAAATGTCTAGGAAAACAGAACATTAAAGAGTAATAACATTGAGACGAGATGGAAAAATAAATTAAGTCACTGTCTACGTGACAACTAGAAATAGTGATATGACGTCACACGCACATTTAAGAGACTGGTGTATCTCGCGGGCCACGTGGTGTGTAACGAAATAAAGATGTGAACTTCATACGAGATCTATAGCATCATTATATCCCATTAGCTTCCCAAAGAGCATAGGCCTTCAACAGATTCATGTCAAACCTTCAACAGATTCATGTCAAACCTTCAACAGATTCATGTCAAACCTTCAACAGATTCATGTCAAACCTTCAACAGATTCATGTCAAACCTTCAACAGATTCATGTCAAACCTTCAACAGATTCATGTCAAACCTTCAACAGATTCATGTCAAACCTTTCTGTTCATTACCACCCGCTCAAGGTCCTTCCATGTCTTGTTTATCCCGTTCAGGTCAGTCTCTAATTCCCTTCTCCGTGAGTTTTTAGGGGGTCTCCTACTTCTGTTACCCTGGGTATTCCAGAATACGAACTTGTAATGCTATTAACTGGCTTTTCTCAATGTCTGCTTTATCCAAAGCCAACATCGTCTTCTCACATTTTGTTCCAATAGTAAATAAATAAATATTACACACATAAAGGTATGTTTCAGGCACTCGTGAGAAATAGAGAAGTAGAAAACTAGGCAGCAGAAAAACAACAGAAGTGATAGGCTCGCCGGAGAATCGAACCCAGGACCATCCGAACGGCAAGACTGCCTAGCTACAGAAGCGAATCACACTATCCTCCTTGTTCCACTAGAAGTTATCACATTCTTGTGAGCAATTCTACAATTGGCGATCTTGTCATACCATGTCAATCCTTCTGTCTACCCGAGTACCCATTGGGGAAAGTCTGTTTACATATGGTTTTCGTTTGTGTTTTTCTCCGTGTGTCAGGTCCATATAATAGTGATTCAAAAGCGACATGGACAAGTCACCTGTCGCTAATGGAAAAAAACAACTAAACTCGACCACCCAAGTCGGTGGAAGGTCCCATGATAAGGAGGTTCACGACGCAGCCGAGAGAAAGCCGAAATGAGTTTTTGCTCTTAAAAAAACCTCCAAACTGGGCACCTAAAATATTCGAACACTGAAAAATGAAGGGAAAATTGTACATATGGCAGTAGAAATTAAAACCGTAACTTTGACATTCTGAACATGAAATATGGTTTCAGAAATGGAACAGTTCGTGACAGAAAGTGGCACGCGTTTGTTGAAGGCATATGTTCTTTGCGCTTGGAAGAGCCGGAGGGTAATGAAAGAATGGTGAATGAAAAATAAGTGCTGTGTCACGAAATAGCACAGGTTGGTAAAATGGGTCTCTGTTTTTAAATATGCCCTAACCTAGTTGTCACGTAGGGTTTATATTCATTTAATTTCCTACATCATCTTCCTATTCTTTCACCCGAATTCTCTCTTTTATTATCTCTGTATTTCCTTTTTTTCCTGTATATTTTTCATCCATTCGTTTTGCGAATATTATTTTCATATAATTCGCAAACTTTACCTGTTTTCCTTTCTCTAAAACTGAGAATCGCACCTGGGTGGTATTGCGTACATGTCAGTCGCGCTGGTCGGATTAGGCGTGAATTTACAGCATTCGCTAGACATTCGTCTGAGGGTCTCTGGCCTGGGGCGTGAAAATTCACCCGAGGGACATGGAAAGTAGACAGAGAGTCTGCATTTCAGTAAACGCATGAGGTTTTTCGTCAGGAAAAACCCGGCTTAGCGTGAAAATCCACTCCGCACTGCAGACGGTGGTCTGAGATTTGCAACTCATGCAAGCCCTCGGCCACTGATGGCTGTTACGTCACGCGATAAGCGGACGAAGGTGTTATACGGACAGGGGAGACTATTTCGCTTGGCGAAATAAGATTAGGATCCTGTGTCCGATTTTAAAGATATTGGCCAAGTTTGAAACTTTAATTTCATTCTCGCTCATAGACTCACAGTAGATAGGTTGCTCGTAAACAGAATAGCTGTTAGCGAAGATCTCAGTTTGTTTCGGCAATTTGTCGAACTTCTAGACTTCCAGAAATATTTTCAGCATTTTTATTCTTAAGTTGTGCGACTACCTGTAATTCTGTGGTTGAGGTAATTAATATGATAGATATATAGATTTTGTGAGTGTTAAAGTGTTAAATCGCTTAATTCATTTTAATCTATTTCTTTAGCGCAGAAGAGAAATAAAGTGATAGGCTATTATATTTTCTAGGGAAGCATTCAGTGGAAAGCAGAATAAAATTAAAATTTCTAGCTTATAACGGCAATTGTAGCTATTTATGAATTTAATTTAACCGCTAATACTCAGTCGAGTGTATTTTTCTAAACTAACGTATAAACTCTAGAATCGAGCCTCATGAATGGTGACGGAATACGCACGTGTTCCTAATTCATGAGAATTGCTGATTTTTAAATATAACTTACGTCACGGGAAGTTTAAATGATAAGCAAAGCTCTCTGCTTGCAAGTTTAAATGTAAGTTATAACCAGTACATATTCTGTTTATTATATTATATGTGTTATTTTTCCTCCACACAGTGAAAGTTTTGGGGTGACCCTAACTTTACCAGCACCTAGTAGTAGTTTCCATACTTGTGAAGAAATAGACAGTCCTTATTTTGAACCACGTGGGTTTCTTAAGTACCACTGGTCTAAACAGTGCATATGCAACCCGAGTTAGCCAGAAATACTATATCCCAATAACGGGTTTTCAAAGACTGTAATGATAAATACTGGACCTTGGAGCCAGATCTTAATTTCTTCTAGAAAACTCTACGTAATTTTTCTGCCTGGTGGCGCGAAATACTTCAAGTATTAACTAACATTTCCCGACTATATATATATATATATTTTTGTGGACAAATCTGTGGTGTGACTAAAGTGAATCCTATACTGAGGGAAGGCACCGACCTGACATTCATCATTTCTAGAAACCTACGCTATTGACACTGTGCTCTGCTAACTCCCGCGCCTGGAATAATTGTTAGGTGACTTAATCAGACATTTGAACAAATTTGCACACCCAAGTAGTCGTTCCCGGAGACTCCGAGTTAAATACGTCTTTTGGAACTGGGGACTTCTTGGCAGAAGACTGCATTTTTTGAGTCTGTGTGAAAATCTAAAATCAGTGTGTTCCAAGAGGCAGCGAGCAAAGTCGTGAGTACCTGTATGAGAGGCCATGGCGGAATGAATGAGTGTACGCTGGTTTGAGTGATATTTTCACTATTATATCTTTGACACCCTGTTGCTGTCCTAATTTTTTTTTTCAATCTGCATAATTTGTTGCTAAGGCTAGAGTTCTTGTGTTTTTTTGTCTTAGGTTAAATCAGATTTTTTTCAAACTCTGTGCATATAATTACGAGATAAAACATCGAAAACTCTTAGACTCAAACCCTATGTATCTGTGACTCGGGCGCCATCATCTGTTCTCTTAACGGGGCCGGGCTAAACCTAGAGTTAACACTATAACGGGGCTAACATCCTTGCAACATTTCCTTGAATTTTTATGACTATGTGTATATGTATTTTCCTTGATGTACTTTCTTGATGTTGTGAGCCGATTTTTTCCTGATATTAAAATCGCTCTTGAACTTAATAATCGTGTTTGGTCAGCTCGTTCTAGATAATATATATATCATTGTTATAGTTTTCCCACGTCTGTGTGTTTACCTGTCGTCACGTGTATGTGCGTGCCTGTGAGTGATAGAAATATACGTAATCTGTATATTGGTGTAGTCTGTCTGACGCTGTAACAACTGTTGTAGAAGATAGGTGAGAGAGAGAAGAATTCTTTTCGCTTTCAGAGACAGCCACTATATCAAAATCTATCATCTCACGTGTGTGGAAATTCTATTACCTTTCACTAACTCTCACTGAGTCTATCACCTATTCAAACCTATTCAGAAGGGACCAAACCTAGTCTTAATTCTCCTATCGAAAATCTACGACAAATGAGGGCTCGTTTCCGGTCTTTGAACTTAGAAGAGGAAGACGAGTACGACAAATGGTCGCTCGTTACCGGGAATTGAACCCAAAATCCTAAGGCGATACGACAAATGGGTTCTCGTCCGTAGGATTTTTGAACTTAGAATAGGAAGACGAGTACGACAAATGTGGACTCGTCTATCTGGATTTTGAACTTAAGATTCTGTATTCTGATATAGAGTAAGAGTGTGATGTCTTGTGACTGTGTATCTTTTAAAAAAAAATATTACCCCCTAGACTAGCGATCTGTTTACGGGCGTGCTGACCACACAAACTAATAAGTTTTTTTTTCCACAGCATCTTTGAATAATATACATTTTGGTTACAGGTTGATTTTGTCGGGATATATGTTAACTGCTGATTGTAATACTAAATGCTGGTAAAGTGGTGAGTGTATAACATTCACTGGGTACTGAGGCAGAACGGCGTTTGAACTAAGTTAAGGAGTGTGTTTCGGACTTTTTGTCCAGATTAATTCCCTCCCTTACCCGATCTGACTTCAGGGGCGAACTTATAGTGGATTTTTTTAAAAATTAAGGGATTATTTTTCTCTTTAATTTTTGCAATATTCTTTTGCTTTTCCACTGTAGCAACTTATTTTCAGTTGTAATCTTAACTACCATTTATTTGGCGTAGTCGTGTTTTGCATTGAGTGCTTTATTGCCGATTAATAGCAGCGATAGTTAGATTTTATTTTGGAGGAGGTATCCCAGGGTTAAATATATCATCTTTTGATTTTTTTTGGTAATTTTTTTCTCGTAAGTGGTAGGAACCAGGTTATTCTTTTTCCTATTTTCTTTCTCCAACAGTCTCAGTCACTGACATAATATGGCCGAGAGGGCAAAGCTTAGACAACTTCTCAGGGACGAAGCGAGAGAGGAGGGACTGGAAGGAGAGGAAGCGAAAGCTTTTGTCAGAGACGAACTGGAGAGATATGATGCGGAGAGGAAAGCAGCTGAAGCTTTACAGCAGAAGAAGATGGATGAGGAAATGGAAATTCGCAGGATGCAGCATGAGGAAAAAGAGAAGGAGAGACAGCATGAGAAGGAGAGGGAGGAGAGACAGCATGAGGAAAGAGAAAATGAGCAATGACGACAGCATGAGTTGGCTCTTAAAACTCTAGAATTCCAAAGTCGTGGTGCTGCCTCTACCTCCAGCAATGGAGAATCTTCTCCTCATTCTCTAACACTCAATCTCTTCAACTCAACGCTATGTCTTTCACTCTTGAGTCTTTCCCTTGTCCAAATGAGAAGATTGACACATGGTTAGAAAAATTTGAGAAAATTGCAACTCTGTACGGGTTAGAGAGGTCGCGTTGGAATATGAAACTTTCCCAGGCCCTAAAAGGTTCTGCTTATGATGTTTATTCTAAGCTGGAAAGTAGCCAACAAGACGACTACGATGTGTTGAAGAAAGCGTTACTGGAGCGCTTTGAAATGAACGCTCGCAAGTTTTTGCAACTGTTTCGCAACAGCCGGAAAGAGAATTCTGAAACTTTTCACCAGTTCTCATCTCGTCTTAAGGGATATCTAACAAAGTGCCTTGAGCTTTCGCAGCTCCCCTCTACCTATGAAGGTCTTGAGGAACTTGTTCTAACTGAACAAATAAAGAACACTTTGTCTGCTGATACCCGGAGATTTCTCGCTGAGCAGGGGGCAGAAAAACTTGAAGACATTTTGGAAAAGTCTGAGCGTTATCACAATGCGCTGGCTGAACTACCGGCCACAAAGCGGAAACCGACAGAGGAGCATTTTCGAAAAAATAATCTAGATCAACCTTCTCATGCTGCGAATCAGTTTAACCACAGAGAAACTGGACCTCAAAACCCCCCTCCTGAAAAATCCAAGTTCTACAAGAACAAGTACCCCAACCACCCCAAACAGTCTGATCAACCCGACCGCCCTACATGGCAGCGTAGCCAGAAAGGACAAGGTGGCAAAGGGAGAACCCCCGAGCACGGGACATATGATCAGACCGAGCACACCGAGCCAAAACGCATCGGATGCTTATTGACAGTCTCGCAAGGCGGAATTATTGACAGTGATTCCCAACCTGTTGGGGATAGACCCTCAACGCGAGGTATTGTTATTTTGAACGGTTCTCAAACTTCTTGCCTATTTGACACGGGGCTTTCTTACGATTGCATTGTTGCCAGAAACCTGGTTAAACCCGGCCAAGAGACAGGAGAGACCGTCAAACTTTGTGGAGTTCGTAAGAGTGATGCACCTACAGCGCTTCCCATCGCATTGGTGGAGATACACTCTGACTTTGTCAGAGGTGTGATCAAAGCGGCTGTTATGGATGATCCCATCTACCCAGTCATACTTGGCGGGAGATACGTGTGTATTGGGAAACGGGAAGAGCCGATTGTGGCAGCAGTAACTATAAGAGGGCAAACCAAGAAGGAACGGGAGCCTGCGCCAAATTTGTTACCTATGGAACTTAAAGAAGCGCAATACAAGGACCCTACCTTGGCACCCTGCTTTAGGAAACTGCCCATTGCTAAGAAACCCAAACAGCACGGGGACATTTTTTCTGAGGATGGCGTACTTTATCGGAGAACGGGCAAGCCTGACCAAGGTTACAACCAGCTCCTAGTACCGAAACAGTACAGAAGCCAAATCCTAGAAATGGGGCACTCTCTTCCCTTTAGCGGACATATGGGACAGAACGCCACAAACCAACGTATAACCACTCATTATTGGTGGCCAGGAGTAAATACTGATATTATCAGATATGTCAAATCCTGTGCCCAGTGCCAACGTGTGCCACCCAAGCAACGGGCACCCCCAGTCCACATGGGTGAAATGCCAATAATGGGAACACCATTCGAACGGGTTGTGATCGACATTTTAGGGCCTTTCGAAAGGACTAAAAGAAGGAACAGGTTTATCCTGACCTTAGTCGATACATGCACTTTATGGGCAGAAGCTATCCCGCTAACATGCGCAGATGCCAAGCATGTCGCAGAAGCCCTCGTGCAGATTTTCACTCGGTTGGGATTCCCTCAGCAAGTGTTGACGGATAATGGATCTCCATACCGAAACCTGTTGATGGATGAGATCGATAAGATCTTGAGGACCCAGCACATCCACACTAAGCCATATACTCCGGCCGGAAATGGGCTCGTGGAACGTGCTAATAGAAACCTCACCATGATGCTAAGTAAGCTGGCACAAGTGAAACCTGAAGATTGGGATCTCTGTATTCCTGCAGCATTATTTGGCTACAGAGAATCTCCTCATACTTCCACAGGATTTCCGCCAGCTACACTCTTATTCGGCAGACCCATTAAGGGCCCGCTTGAAGCCTTACTTCAGTCTCTGACAGACGAGAAGGCTGATGAGACAGTTGTCTCAGCCAGTAAATATGTGTCGGTTTTAAAGGAACGGTTGAAACTAGGGTGGGACCTAGCAACGACTAACTTTAAGCGAGCACGCACCAAGCACGCTAACCGATACAGGAAAGTCGCGGAAGAGAGAGAACTGGAAGCAGGAGAGAAAGTTTTGGTGTTGCTCCCTACCGAGAACAACCAACTGAAGATCGGATGGCAAGGGCCGTTTACCGTCCTGAAAAAGATTTCTAAGGCTAACTACCAGATCTCTATTGAAGGAAAGGAGAAGGTTTTCCATTTAAATCTCTTAAAGAGATACTTGGAAAAACCAGTGCCAACCTCCGACCATCTCCTGACGATCGCCAAAACTGACGAAGATGACGATAGTGGCAGGGATATTCCACCGCTATCAGAGGAAATCTTTCAAAAATGTCAGAAGCGGCGACGCTCTTTCAAGCGCGCATATGAGACATTCCAGGGGAAGGAAACTTTGAGGAGTGGACTTGAGTAGGAATTGGACAGAGATGGAGGGGGAAGATGAGAGGGAAGAGGACAGACACCCTGAAGCTACGGTTATAGGAAATTAAACTCCATAACGTAGACATGGAGTGCTTCCATATTGTCGTAAATTTATTTTGAGAGAAAAGAGTCGTAGAAATAGTGGTCCGGTTTAGAGTGGAAAATGATGATGGAAAGCTCAGTGATAGAAATGTAGAGATTTAATAGTTACTTCACAGCGTGCTGGAGGAGAGTAAAGACAGACTTATTTACGACAAATCGTGTCTCTCAATCTTCTCTTTCACTCTCCTGGTCAAACAATTATTTGCCAGTTTTCCAGACTCGCATCTGCGCGCTCACCGATTTGGTGTTTTCAAACACACACACGACGTTGATACAAACTATATTAAACGAATAGGGGAAATGTTGGGCTTTGGGTATATCCAACACACAGAACTAAATGAGTTTAGGTGATTTTATTCACTTTAAACATCAATCACTAAAAATATCAGATATTACATAAATTATCATAAGTACACAAATGCAAATAACAAGTTTGGGAGGGGGTGAAGAAGATTGGTATCGACTAAGCCCTTCCCGCTCATTAGACAAAGACAAACCCAGTCCAGAGATAGATAATATCAGGAACACGGGTACGTTAACCTAACAGTAAAGTTAATTACTCTGAAAGAGGTGTTACCAAGTTAGGTATAAGTGATAGAAAAAAAAAACCTGTTCTTCCAGCTGTTCTTCCCTTTACTAAGCAAATGGAAAGGAGGTGGTTTTAAACAGAGTTAACAAATTATCAACTATCCCACTTAAAGGAACAATGTAGGGTATACAGAAAAGATATATGTTACCAGGTAAGCAAGTTAACAAAATGGTCACACAAAAGAATTAATTTCCTGTCATTCATACACGCGCTAGCAAAGGCCTTCACTCATCTTGCTCTCACTTACCGATTGTGAAAAAATCTTGCACTCCATAGAATAACACAACAGCAGTTACACCTCAACTAAATGTATGAGTGTTTGTTCAAGTTCTAGCCCCAGATTATCGGGTAGGCGGTCAGCACATAAAAGGGTCCCGTAATCGCTGGAAAATGAATCTGTAGTTGTGTCTCTTTTCTTAATAACAGTTTCTATGGGAGGGCACGGTCTCTGATACCGGGGTGAGGATGGTGTGGTCTATTTGACTATGCCGCGGATAATAAAATTCTTACGCGTGCTGGTACACTTTATCCGTGAGGTATGGTTTAAGTCCAGTGAGAAAACTAGTCACATCACTGTTCAGGAAATTATGAATTATCTCTCTGTGTCAGTAAACTAAACAAAGCTCGGGCCAGTGTTCTTCTCCCGTTACGACTTAAGTTGTTTGATGGTGCGTTAAATTTGTCTTTGGGTGTGCTTTCTTTGCTATAAGTTAGATAGCGGAATTCCAAACATAGAATCGCCTCAAAGATTAAAAATTTACACAGTCTCAACAAGTTCTGCGTCAGGGGAACTCTACACACTGTTTATGCTTTGCTTTGCTTAGATTGATTTCTTTATTGCTTTCTTAATGCTGGGATCGCACAGGTTACGATCACTCTGTATGAAAGAAAAAAAAAAAACATGTAATATACCGAAAACAAATAACCTTCTAAAGCGCGATGAATTTCCCGTTAAGCCTATAATACACTCGAGTATTTAATTATGTATTTAATAAACACTGCGCGAATTCTAGTGGTTAAAAACCACACTATATAAAACTAGGACTTAACTGAATTTATTAATTATAAATTCCTTCGCGACTTTAAAAGTTAATTTAAGCATCTATTATCTTTTGAAATAATATAATAGATAGATCATTATATTTAAAACTGGAACTCTTGAGATGGTTTAATTAAATAGATTTAAATTAACACAGAATCCCTTTAAATAGAATGACTGAGCTAGACCACTGATCACTTTACACAATATATATTACCGCTTTGCACAGAATTAGAAATCACTGCAAATATATATAAAATCCAGGGGAAAATCTATAACAAGATTTCAATAAAGCTAGTGCTTCTGTAAAGATCTGGCCAGCGAGTGATAACGTGTCTAGTTCTACATGGTCTATTTAGCTAAAATGGAATGTAAGTTGAGTGGGACATGATAAACTTGACAACTTATTTGATCTCACGAACTTTTGGGGATCTGACCGCCAAATCAAGAGAAGAAGCCGCCCCCTGGTCTTCGTATCCGCTCGCTGCTGCCCGTTTCGCTTTCCCCCGTTCGCTCGGTTCCTCGATTGACACCGAGACGCGAAATTAGCGGCAAGCAACTGCGTCTCGTATCAGGGAAAACTACTGTCTTTGATAGCGCCGATAGTCTCCCCTAAGATCCCTCGGTCTGTCTCTTTGATCTCGTCGCTGTATCCTACATGAGTCCCGGTGGAATGCGTTCTGGCAAACGAAAAGTTACAACAAATGTTCAGGGGTTCTAATGTTATGAAAAGCTAAAGGTCCCTTTAAATCATCCATCATATCAGGGAAAATTCACTAGTCAAACTAGACGTACGTCACACATATCTTAAAGGGGGGAGGCTCTGTCACGTAGGGTTTATATTCATTTAATTTCCTACATCATCTTCCTATTCTTTCACCCGAATTCTCTCTTTTATTATCTCTGTATTTCCTTTTTTTCCTGTATATTTTTTCATCCATTCGTTTTGCGAATATTATTTTCATATAATTCGCAAACTTTACCTGTTTTCCTTTCTCTAAAACTGAGAATCGCACCTGGGTGGTATTGCGTACATGTCAGTCGCGCTGGTCGGATTAGGCGTGAATTTACAGCATTCGCTAGACATTCGTCTGAGGGTCTCTGGCCTGGGGCGTGAAAATTCACCCGAGGGACATGGAAAGTAGACAGAGAGTCTGCATTTCAGTAAACGCATGAGGTTTTTCGTCAGGAAAAAGCCGGCTTAGCGTGAAAATCCACTCCGCACTGCAGACGGTGGTCTGAGATTTGCAACTCATGCAAGCCCTCGGCCACTGATGGCTGTTACGTCACGCGATAAGCGGACGAAGGTGTTATACGGACAGGGGAGACTATTTCGCTTGGCGAAATAAGATTAGGATCCTGTGTCCGATTTTAAAGATATTGGCCAAGTTTGAAACTTTAATTTCATTCTCGCTCATAGACTCACAGTAGATAGGTTGCTCGTAAACAGAATAGCTGTTAGCGAAGATCTCAGTTTGTTTCGGCAATTTGTCGAACTTCTAGACTTCCAGAAATATTTTCAGCATTTTTATTCTTAAGTTGTGCGACTACCTGTAATTCTGTGGTTGAGGTAATTAATATGATAGATATATAGATTTTGTGAGTGTTAAAGTGTTAAATCGCTTAATTCATTTTAATCTATTTCTTTAGCGCAGAAGAGAAATAAAGTGGTAGGCTATTATATTTTCTAGGGAAGCATTCAGTGGAAAGCAGAATAAAATTAAAATTTCTAGCTTATAACGGCAATTGTAGCTATTTATGAATTTAATTTAACCGCTAATACTCAGTCGAGTGTATTTTTCTAAACTAACGTATAAACTCTAGAATCGAGCCTCATGAATGGTGACGGAATACGCACGTGTTCCTAATTCATGAGAATTGCTGATTTTTAAATATAACTTACGTCACGGGAAGTTTAAATGATAAGCAAAGCTCTCTGCTTGCAAGTTTAAATGTAAGTTATAACCAGTACATATTCTGTTTATTATATTATATGTGTTATTTTTCCTCCACACAGTGAAAGTTTTGGGGTGACCCTAACTTTACCAGCACCTAGTAGTAGTTTCCATACTTGTGAAGAAATAGACAGTCCTTATTTTGAACCACGTGGGTTTCTTAAGTACCACTGGTCTAAACAGTGCATATGCAACCCGAGTTAGCCAGAAATACTATATCCCAATAACGGGTTTTCAAAGACTGTAATGATAAATACTGGACCTTGGAGCCAGATCTTAATTTCTTCTAGAAACTCTACGTAATTTTTCTGCCTGGTGGCGCGAAATACTTCAAGTATTAACTAACATTTCCCGACTATATATATATATATATATTTTTGTGGACAAATCTGTGGTGTGACTAAAGTGAATCCTATACTGAGGGAAGGCACCGACCTGACATTCATCATTTTTAGAAACCTACGCTATTGACACTGTGCTCTGCTAACTCCCGCGCCTGGAATAATTGTTAGGTGACTTAATCAGACATTTGAACAAATTTGCACACCCAAGTAGTCGTTCCCGGAGACTCCGAGTTAAATACGTCTTTTGGAACTGGGGACTTCTTGGCAGAAGACTGCATTTTTTGAGTCTGTGTGAAAATCTAAAATCAGTGTGTTCCAAGAGGCAGCGAGCAAAGTCGTGAGTACCTGTATGAGAGGCCATGGCGGAATGAATGAGTGTACGCTGGTTTGAGTGATATTTTCACTATTATATCTTTGACACCCTGTTGCTGTCCTAATTTTTTTTTTCAATCTGCATAATTTGTTGCTAAGGCTAGAGTTCTTGTGTTTTTTTTGTCTTAGGTTAAATCAGATTTTTTTCAAACTCTGTGCATATAATTACGAGATAAAACATAGAAAACTCTTAGACTCAAACCCTATGTATCTGTGACTCGGGCGCCATCATCTGTTCTCTTAACGGGGCCGGGCTAAACCTAGAGTTAACACTATAACGGGGCTAACATCCTTGCAACATTTCCTTGAATTTTTATGACTATGTGTATATGTATTTTCCTTGATGTACTTTCCTTGATGTTGTGAGCCGATTTTTCCTGATATTAAAATCGCTCTTGAACTTAATAATCGTGTTTGGTCAGCTCGTTCTAGATAATATATATATCATTGTTATAGTTTTCCCACGTTTGTGTGTTTACCTGTCGTCACGTGTATGTGCGTGCCTGTGAGTGATAGAAATATACGTAATCTGTATATTGGTGTAGTCTGTCTGACGCTGTAACAACTGTTGTAGAAGATAGGTGAGAGAGAGAAGAATTCTTTTTCGCTTTCAGAGACAGCCACTATACCAAAATCTATCATCTCACGTGTGTGGAAATTCTATTACCTTTCACTAACTCTCACTGAGTCTATCACCTATTCAAACCTATTCAGAAGGGACCAAACCTAGTCTTAATTCTCCTATCGAAAATCTACGACACTAGTGTACGTCAGAGAAATTCGCCAACATTTTTGTAAGTTCTAGTTGGTTCAAATATACCTGCTCTGCGCTTTCGGCAACAACAAAAAAGGGGGGAGGGAGAGAAGGGAGTCAGTTTCTCAAAACTTATATGATGCACGTTGGTGTCCAGGTTATCTTAAACATATTTAAAATAATTGTGAAATTGGGGGCTCGTATAAACAAAAACAAACAAACAAACAAAGGAAAATAAAAACGAAGCTTTAAACTTGACGTTCTCAGACTTGACAGTCAAAGTACACTTTATTCACTGACCCTTAACTCTTCACAACGTATTCCTATATTTATTACCAGGAATTGTTGAACCACCCTTCGTGAGGTATTGATATCTAAGTGTCGTTGGATGTCGACGTCACTCTAGTAGTGCAACATTGCATTAACAGTGAAACCGATCCAAAGGACTCGACACAAAAAAAAAAAAAATTATATATATATATATATATATATATATATATATATATATATATATATATATATATATATATATATATATATATATATATATATATATATATATATATATATATATGTGTGTGTGTGTGTGTGTGTGTGACCTTGTATGCAAAATTCATCTTAGGTTTATCTGCATTGTGCAGTGCTTCTAATTGCTTGTCGGGGCCAAGGTTCTAAACCAGATCGCATAACGTACCAGCCTACCAAGCTCTAAAAATGAGTAAGTGTCACTGCTCTTGGGTTAGCAAAGGCAAAGGCGTCAAGAAACGTAACTAGTCATTCCATGTGCTAAAAGGTGAATTAGTAAAGATGCATTCTGTGTCACTTGACTCGCCTACAACAGTATCTGCGGGGGGACTAACTTAACTGTTTTTTTAAATTCAGATACAGATGCAAGTACATGGCAGTAGAAGCACCGCCAAAGGAACTCTTGAGTTGTTATGACCAGGTTATGGAATCAAGAAAACTGCTCGGCCTGCCCGGTGGTTCGTTGAATTAATGGAGAAATACCTGGGAGCACAGAGGGTTTCAAGGCAGAGGAAAGGCAAGGCTTATCTCGCAGCAAGGATGAAAAACAGAAAGCCGAAAAAGAATAATATTGTCTATAACAGTAACTTAGCTGTGTGGAATGTACACATCCCTGAGTAACATCTAATTAACCAGAGAATATCTTTAAAAATATTTTTTTTTAAATGTTGTACCAACAGACAGAAAGAGATATAATACACCAAAGTAGGGTTGGAGGGGTGTCGTTTCTAGATAAACAGTTCGCCTCCATAAATTATTACCATTTATGTCATTCGTGAAGTTTACACAATTATATTTGAATAAACTCAGTATCAGTAAACATCATGTGCCTAATAAAATATGTTATCTCCAGGTTTGCTTGACTTGCCGTAACATTATCCTCATTTTCTTTATTCGTTCCTTATGGAGCACAGAGCCTCCACTGGTCTCGTTGCAGGAAGTCTACACCAAACAATCACATACTCATCGCAGCAGTTGTTTTTGTAACAATTTGTTTGACATGATGAGGTTGCCAGCCTTTTTCACAACCTCATTCACAACCTCATTCACAACCTCATTCACAACCTTATATTAGTCTCCTTATGTGGTATACCTGAGGGAGCGATAGTCTTATTTTTTCTTTGTCTCTCATCAGAGAATTCCGGTAACTAGGTGGAATTCCCATAAGCTGTAGTGTCTTTCTTCCTGAGTCTATAAATTGTTTCCTGATCAATACAAGGTGATGACGATCGTCTAACGAACACATTGCTGATTGAAGAATGAACGAATGATCAAACAAAAATATTTATGTATACAAGGTAAATAATCAGGAATAAAGGTAAATAATTTGGAACTGATGATAAGAACTAGACAAGTGCCAGTGGAATCAGACATGACAAGAAAACGCTAGCGATGGAAAGGACACACATTGAGAAAACCTGTTGATAGCATTACCAGATAATCCCTGTTCGGGAATCCCCAAGGTAAGAAAGGTAGAGGAAGACCAAAGAAACACACGGAGAAGAGAACTGGAGATAGACGTTAAGGGGCTGAAGAAGACATGGAAATACTTAGAGCTGATGGCACGTGACAGGAAGTCTTGGCATAGAATTATTGAAAGTCTAAGCTCGTGTGTGAGTTAAAAGGTGACCAAAGAGGAAGGGTGAATAAAATGTTGTTGTTATTGATACAGCGGCGCTTGGTCTCTCGCCCTTCGGCTCAATGCCATGTAGTGATATCTGCATGTCGCCATGTAGTGATATCTGCATGTCGCCATGTAGTGATATCTGCATGTTTTCTCAAGATGTTTTGTTTCTCTGTACAAGGTGTTTCACTTATCTGGCCTCGGAGGAAGGAGCATTTACCTAAAATCATCGAGTGCTGGGCACTCAAAGAGGTGGTGGTCAACAGTTTCGGAGGGGTAGTTACACAGCTGTATTTAGCTGAATAACTGGCAAGTTAATATCATATAAACGGAATGCGCAGCGTTAACTTCAGATAAAAGTGCACTTTATAATACATTAATTTTGCTAGTAACGAGTCAAGAGAAACATTTATACTGGTCATGTGATCATCATCATTACCTTTCAGCTTCCCAAGGAGCATAGGCCATCAAAAAACGCATGCCAAGTCCTCCTGTCATGTGCCACCACGTGAGGAAATATCCTTACAAGATATAGACTCATACATATTTTTTTGACAGCAATATAGACAATACTATAGGAGCAACCAGTGCTATCATATAGTAAAAATACAAACGGTAAGAGGAGCTTTTCTTGCATTGAGAAATATATGGAAGTCGAAATGGATCAAGTCCAACATAAAATCAAAATCTTCAACTCTAATGTCAAGGCAACCCTGTTGAATGACCCCCCAAACAGGAATTTGAGAATTTCTACAGAAAAATGTGAATGCTTTTGTTTATGTTTAGGAAATGGAGCCACCACCTCAGCTGACCTTCTACAACAAACAAGCCCTCTTATAAACACACAAAATTTCGCTTGGAACAAATAGCTGAACACTCGTAGTTGAAGCCACATTTTCATTTGGAATACTAACACATCAAGGACTATCCATGTTTTCCTCGTCCCTTTTAATGTCTGTCTCCAGGTATCGCCTCCATTATGTTTTTTCAGTCACCCTCTACCTGTGTTACTGTGTGGATTCCAGAACAATGACTAGGTTGTAATGCTATCAGCAGGTTTCCTCAGTTTGTGCACTATCCATCGTGTAGCGCCACCTTCTGATCTATTGCTCCACTGGCACTTGTCTAGGTTTTGTTATCAGTCCCATATTGATAATCTTGTTACGAGTATCATTTAAATCCTTCTATTCTACGGAAGCAACGACTTATGAAAATCTGAAACTTCTTGTTGGTTGTTTTTGTCGTTCTTCATGTTTTCAGAGACACACACACTAGATTCTGATTTATGTTATGGACTTGGTTTCTTTTGACTTCCGTGTATTTCCCAATGCAACCAAAGCTCTTCTTGCATTTGTATTACTATTTTGATATCACTGTCTTGTCCCTTCCACTTTGTCTATATTGCTGCCGGGATAATAAGTTTGATTCTAAATCTTGTATGGGGTCTTTCTTCAAGTGCAGTCTTGTTATTGTGTCCTACATTTACTCTAATGAACGTCTAATTGACAGAATGGTAAGAGCCCCGGTCTTTCTTCAAGTGCAGTCTTGTTATTGTGTCCTACATTTACTCCAATGAACGTCTAATTGACAGAATGGTAAGAGCCCCGGTCTTTCTTCAAGTGCAGTCTTGTTATTGTGTCCTACATTTACTCCAATGAACGTCTAATTGACAGAATGGTAAGAGCCCCGGTCTTTCTTCAAGTGCAGTCTTGTTATTGTGTCCTACATTTACTCAAATGAACGTCTAATTGACAGAATGGTAAGAGCCCCGGTCTTTCTTCAAGTGCAGTCTTGTTATTGTGTCCTACATTTACTCCAATGAACGTCTAATTGACAGAATGGTAAGAGCCCCGGTCTTTCTTCAAGTGCAGTCTTGTTATTGTGTCCTACATTTACTCCAATGAACGTCTAATTGACAGAATGGTAAGAGCCCCGGTCTTTCTTCAAGTGCAGTCTTGTTATTGTGTCCTACATTTACTCCAATGAACGTCTAATTGACAGAATGGTAAGAGCCCCGGTCTTTCTTCAAGTGCAGTCTTGTTATTGTGACCTACATTTACTCCAATGAACGTCTAATTGACAGAATGGTAAGAGTCCCGGTTTTTTGCGGCAAAGGTGCCGGGTTCGAATCACAGTACCAACACGCTCCAGTCTACCCAGCTGTAAATGGACACCTGACTGTGCTCTTAAGGGAAGGAAAAGGCCACGATGAAGGGAACTGGTCACCCCACCTCTCGATGTTTGACTTAGTATAGTGAAGTCTGTAACACTTCACTCCTCTACGGCACTATCTGCTATGGGACGACCTTTGCTCTTCGTCTTTTCCATGTGTATTGTCAACAACAGACTCGAACGTTTTTATTTTGACTTGCATCTGGTTACGGGTGTGCGTCAGAAGGGCCAAGGTCATCGGCAAAAACAAACACATTGGTGATATAATGATACATTTTAAAGTATAGGAGGAAAAAAACAGTTGTCAAGAAAGCCCATTAGATGCTCCTTTTATCTTAGAAGGCTAACTTTGCTGAGTGCTTCAAGTCTACCCTTTGGCCTAGGGCCTGTCGCTTTTAAGGGCCTCTCGCATAGATATACATTTGTCGATACAGCATGAATTCATTTTAAAAAGTGCTTTGCAAGTTCACACGTGCTTAGGGTCTCGCACAACATGGAACCGTCATCGGTTACAAGTAATATTTTTTTCATATTTGAGGGGACTGCCCATGGCTGCTTCTTTTCATATTTCATTTTTTTTTTCCTTCTAAGAAGTGAAGCTTATTCTTTATTTAATTTCGTCCACTAGATCAGTGGTTCTTAACATGGGCGATATGACCACCCCAACTCACCCTTTCCTCCCAAGAGGACCATGCCATATTTCTAAAGGGCCAGAATAAGCTTCAGAGGGGGCTACCAAAACTTAACATAAATAGAGTATTGATTGTTAGAATCTTTTCTGTTTGCAGGCTATATGCTGTTGGTGGACATTTTATGTCCTTAAGAACTTTATTTGCTATTACACAATTATGTCTGCATAGAATTAATGGTTTTTATTAGCTACTACAAATACTTTGTCTTTATATGATACTATTTAGAGTAATAAACAGTGCAGATGGTAAAGTACATTTTTTCCCCAGCTAACAGGGACTGCGGGGTGGGGGGTCACAGAGGTAAATGAGACGCAGAAGGGGGATTTGAGCAAAAAAAGGTTGAAAACCCCTGGACTTGAGCACCCTTTAGATATGGTCTTCCCGTCCAGGTGTCATACTGAGGAAGTTATATCACAGACGTCAAATACCAGGAAGTCGCGCTCAGGAGAACCGTAGTTGAAACAGTTTAAAAGAAAGCTGCTGTGAAAGGGTTCACGTGATGGCTTGTAGTCGGACATTATGCATCTTTGTGGAAACAAACAAAACACCAATTGATGAATATTAGCTTGTTAATGCCCTGTGTAGCCCTGGGATCTCTACGGAAATGGAGAGAATGGAGTTATTGCTGCCCCTCGTATCCCGTGTTCGGCGACTCATGTGAGGTTGTGCATAGGGCTGGCAACCTTGTCATGTAAAACTAATTGTTACAGAAACCACATTTGTAAAAGCACATGAAAGCTGTGGTGCGAGAATTCTGCAAGGGTGCTGTGGTGGTTCCATGCTCCATTGGGAACGATAAGGAAAATGATGATGATATTTGTTAATTGTGCCAAATATAGTGGATCTCTTTAGCAAACACATCAGAGGAAGATTATGCCAGGATTTTTTTTTTAAATAAAAATTTTGCCTCCTTTTGGCAAGGCACTCCGTTCAAACCTATACATAGGGTCCGTCGGTTATATTAGACGCAAGCCAAAATATAAAAGACCATGCGGCGCGGTGTGACATACCTTAGAAGTTCATTCAAGGTCGTCACAGAATAAAGAGTGACGAAAACGCCGTAAGACTGTAGGAACCAAATAATTCATCAATCACACAGATTGCTTCCTTCACTGGACTATACAAAATATGTTTTTTTGTGCTAGGGAAAATAATCAATCAATTAATCAGTCTGTCTGTTTGGCCATCCGTCCGTTTGTCTCTGTGTGGGTTCTGTCCGAATGTCAATGTCTTTTTTCTGTCCATCTGTCTGTCTTTATGTCCATTCGCCTGTAAAGTTGTCCGACCATCTGTTGCAATTTCAGTACATTACGTGACCTTTGATACGCAAATGTATCCCGGAGCTGACTGTCACGGATGACTGACTAGCTGTCTACTTTGCAAGCCTGAGCCATGGTCCATCTGTATGTGTACACGCAGAAATCCACACCTGCATACACACACACTTACATACATACATATAAGTAAATGAGTACACATACACGCATGGTCGCATTACTAATAGCGCAGTCTGACTTGGACAAGAATAGTTTTATTGTAACACGTCTTTCGTCAAAATATAGCAATAAATACTGTATACATATTGTTTTATTATTAATACAGTGAATGGGCTAATCACCTGTTTGCCAAGTCACTTTGATTACATGTCTGCCCTTGGGCCTTGTGCACTTGGGTCCCCTCTACACCTCGTTTCACGGGGTAGAAGAGGAAACGATTATGAGATGAGATGATTAATACAGTGTATTGCCTATGTTCCTGATATTTAATTTTAAATAATCCTCGCTACGTTTTCTTTTGTTCAAAACTGGAGGTGGGAACTCGAGTGCTGAGCTTCCTGTGAATTTTTCCCTGTCTCAGGAATCATTGTTTTAAATTTCATCCGATATCCCACTTCATCAAGTTGAAAACGTTTCAACAGTACTTTCCTAGCAGCATCATCGCCGTTTCTAACTGACTCATCCATTGTTGTAATGGCGGTCATAGGTTCTCCACTCAAAACGTCTAGCAATTTGGTAACCCACAATGATTTGTTAAGTTTATTTGCAACGCATATACCTTCAAATCTCGAAAGGTACCATGACACGTCATCAAAAGTTTGGTTAAAAATAGGTAATTTAAACTTATCATTACCCTTATGAGTGTCGGCTGAAGTAGCAGCATTTGAATCCCCATTATTGCCATTGTTTACATTTTGATTCCTTAATGTTGCTTCTTCTATTCGAAGAAGTAACAACTATTTTTCTTGTTGCAGTTTCTCCTTTTCTGCAACCAGTCTTTTTTCTTCTTCAATACGTTTTTCTCATCTTTAGCTTCCTGTTCTTTTTCACGTTTTATTTCAGCTTTCCTCTTTTCTTCTTTAGCTTCTTGTTCTGCTAATTCACGCTTTATTTCAGCTTTTCTCTTTTTTTCTTTAGCTTCTTGTTCTGCTTTCTCTTGTTTTGCTTTTGCTAACTCAGCCATAGCAAAATCTTTCAAAGCCTCAGCTTTGTAACCAAATTCCTTCCAAATTTTCATGAAAGATTCTAAAGTAGCCATTGTAATTCTAATGTGAATTACTTAGTTAATTATATAAGCACAAACAATTTTTCCTCTTTGGCTATTATTTATAATAGCTATGCCTTACTCAGACGTAACAACTAGTTGCTAATGGCCTACTAGTGCATTGCAATCAATAAGTATTGCAATCATATAATATATGCATAAATAATTATGCAAACCATGGTAATATTATATTGTGAATGAACAAGACATAAACCAAGGAAAGACGGTTATTTTACAAAACAATATCCCACTACAATATAAAAACGCCACACCAGAAAAAGTTTTTAAAACTGAATAAAAATCTTTTTACAAGCGAATTACAACGAAAACAGAAATGAGGTCAAACCACTACAGAAAATCTAAAAATAGACACGTACTGGACCCATTGATAAAACAGCTGACATGAAAACTAAGCGATAGAATAGGTTAGATCTACAACATTTTTACGAACAATGACGAAAAATGAAACAAAGTACAATGAAAATACAATGTATATGTACAAAACGTTACAACTAAACATATAATATTGACTAAATTCAGGAGCAAACAGAGTATGCGACGAGTTTTTCTCAGTCGATCTTTTGCTAACTGAAAATTTTCAAAATGGCCCTAGGAACGGCTTTGAATTTGCGACCTGCCGAAGCGGTATGACAAACTCAAAACTCCCGCCATCCACCCACATAAATAACATATTAATATACATATATTATATAAAACATATATATATATTGGTTAAGGGACTGCCTAGAATGTAACCTGTAAATTTTTTTTTTTCGACCAAACATGGTACTTATCTTCAGCCCGAACAAAAATCTCCGACAACGCTGGTATGCACCATACGGCTACGCCAGGAGACAGACTGGTGACTTGACACAGGTTACAGGCATCCTAAGAGTAGTTCCTTCAATCAACTTGAGGCCGTAATTCACTGGAAATTTCGAAATTTGATAGAAGCCTTCTCAGCAAAACTGGAGCTGACATCTTGATAGCAATTTTCTGGGCATCGTCATGGTTTCTCGTACGCATGCGCTCTGAGTTGAATTATATGCAGTTTTTTTTTCTAACGACAGAAAAGTTCATGAAAAGTTCACAAATTTGATATTGCTTACTGGTTCTTCATTATAAAGTTCTTGACAAAATCGTTACACATCACTGGAGCACCACGTCCTCTGTTGCGTTATTTATCTATTGTTATTTGTAGTTGGGAGAACTGATGAAATATGTGCGAATGAGCGATCGTGCTGTGTTGTTGAATGGTTTGGGTGATCAAGAAGATGATTAATATTCATTAGCTCCAAACGCCTGGTTTGGGTCCACAATTAAAACATATTTATTCGTTTCAAACAGTTCCACAATTCAGTGTACATGGCATCTTATTAATACATGCATAACAATGCGTCTCCTACTGTCCTTTACGTATCGTCACATACTCTGGCCTATATACTGAAGATGTCGGCATCCGAACCATCCAAGTAGCGATAAGCAAATGTATGGAGATTAAAATTATGTTTGATAGCTCCCGAAAACAGAGACTCCTCTGATAAATTATTCTTGAACTGTTATACTTGCGTTCAACATCAATGAATTGCTTGTGGCGACCTTCGTACACCAAAGCCACGTAGGAGAATATCATAAACTTTAATTCGCTTGGGAGCGAAATATATCACGTCTTGCTTTGACGGAATCATATAACGAAAGGTCAAGATCGACCGTTTGAATCAATTAGCGCGGCACATCCTTACGTCATCATTACCTAGAGACTTCACCCTATTATCGCATTCATTTATAATTAACAATAGTGCAAAACATATTGTCACAGTGACTGATAATTTATTTTACCATCTCGTCCCAATTTTATTACTCTTTTAATGTTCTGGTTTCCTCGACATTTTGTTTTTTCTTTTCTTTCGGATTCTACCTTCGTGGCCCATTATTCCCCTTCGCAGACCCTACCCCGCGGTTTGTTTACGTTCTGGCCTTCAGTATAAATTCCACACTGGTCAGCAGCGGTCAGCTAACGATAATGTTACCTAAGCGCACCTGGTGTGTCTGACTAGAAGAATATCTCTTGCGCTCAAAGTGTTTGATCGCTATCGGGAGGTAACTTTTGCGGTCGGGAAAACAGGTTTGATCTTCGATTCAGGGGGAGATAAAACCCGCGGTTGGTCTCTGTGGTTTTGCCCCTTAGGCGAGTTAGAAATCATAATATTATGTATTGTCTATCTGGAGGGGGGGGGGGGGATTTTCTCGCGGTTGTTGTCTCTGATGTAGTCTCTAGAATCACATTGGTGTTACTAAATATTACGCTATACACCATGCATCTGTGGGAAACAGGCTATGCCAGGTGTCCGGGTAGCGTCATTTGTAGACTATAAATCTAGAGAGTTTAATCAGTCTAACACACTCGTAAAATATTTCCTGCCCGAGAGGACCACAATGAGAATAAGGCAGACGATAACACAGAACTAAATGTTATTTGCCTATGTTCTCGGGGTGAGTTGACATCTCTTATAATATGTATATTCATGTTAGCTTTTTATATATATATCTGATAGGAATGTGACTTGAATTCATTTTTGAGGACTTTTCCCGTTAATTTTATTCAGTGAAAATGTAGCGCCGTCTACGGCCTTAGTTAAGTGGTGCTTAAGCAGTTATGGTTTACAATGGGTTAAATGGTAAACTTACGGTAATAGATACTTACTAGGCGTAGAATCAGTCCATACCGATGCTTACCATGGATTAAGAGTCGGCTAAATTAACTGTCATTTCTATAAGAAAATGTCAGAGGTGTTGGTCATTCACTTAAAATCACTGAATAGTGAGATGCAAGCACTATAACACTGAATTATAGGAGATAGTCACATATTCCTTTTTGATAGAAACTTCAGATGGTTGGGTGTGGAATTTGATATGCCGATTTGTGTAGCTAGACACTAGTTATACTTTCACAGAAAGCAGCCACCAGATGGAGATATAATTATATCTTATGATTCAGTCTCAACTGTATTATTATAGCTAGAACATTGCATTTTCTATGTATTCATTTGTGGGATGTTAATATTTTTTTCCCCAAAGGGACATACGATTTATTTTTGTAATGTCAAATGCTGTAATCTGTTTATGTAAATTCACTTAATGTTGTAAAATGAATAGCATATCCACTCAGCTGTAACTACAGGGTTAGGTTTCCTGAATGTTGAATTGGGAGAAGAGGAGCAGATTTTGCTGTCAGAACATTTACTGACAGGTACATGTGTGTACAAAATATATTGGCCAATGCGGGCGCATGCTGATAATTGATAGAGTGGAAGGAACAGGAGACTTATATGGTTAAAGACAGCCCTAAACTATCATAGCAATGATTACAATAATTTAAATCCCATAGTGGAGCCTAACTGTTTTGTATAACGTTAGTGTAATTTTATTGTTTGCTTGATGTAAAGGTCGTCTCCTTTTGGGTCTCAGTTTTCAGGGATACCGAATTGCTAGAGCAAGAATCCAGTCAGACGAAGAACGTCATATTCTCTTCGATCTAGAGGGTTTCTGAAAACAACTAGCATCACGAGGCGTCACCCCCAAATACCTGAACCAAAACCCTTGGTCAATGCCATTTCCTCTATAACGGGAGATTAAGCTCACGCAGTGTGCAACGAGCCAACGCAAACTCTGGAAAAATCATCTGTTGCAGTAGTAGTTTCTTACTCGCCTATTGATCGCCAGTCAGAGCACTGCGGCTTCCAGCATATCTATGAGCACTGCGGCTTCCAGCATATCTACCAGCCCAGCGTCTATAGCAGAATTTAATTCACCAGTCTTTGTGTGCTTAAACGGAGCACTCAGTCAAACCACAGTTCAAGCCAGCCCAAACCGGATTTACTACCAAGTACGCAAGAAAAATTCTAGCGCCGGACAAGAGCGCATGGGACCCTTTGTCCTCAAGTAACCTCGTCTGGTGTGTATTTCTGGGTTATGTAAAACCTCGCACTTATGAGCGGTCGGCAGGAGATAGACAGAGTCTTCCAGTCCCCCTCGCGCAATTAGGGGTCACCAACGATTAGCACCTACAGGAAAGTTATGTATGTTATTCCATCACCTTGAAGGATGTCTACACGTAAGACACTTTCTCGAGCTAGCGCATTTGGTCCCACGAAAGCGGACAGACTGACACTCTATTTATTTATCTCTCTGTGTTCTACAGGGTTTTATGTTGGTGGTCTGTGTGTTTGTTGGTGGGTATTTGCATATTTGTGATTATTGATGAAATTTTATGTTGTTTGTGCTGATATGCATTATTTTCATACATTTCTTCTTTTAATAAATTTTACTCATTTATTAATGCGCTGTTCACGACCCTTTCATCCATAATTTACATGTTTTAGCTCTTTACTATAGTCTCTATTTTTGATAAGAGAAAGAGAGAGAGAGAGAGAGAGAGAGAGAGAGAGAGAGAGAGAACGGGAGGTGCTTAGACTTAAGTGTGTTGAGTCTTGGAGAGAGAGATAACTTTAATAAATCTTCTTCCAAGTTTGTCTCAAGTCCACCTCCTATTTACACCTTATCTATGTGTAATCTATAACTCTGCCAGTCCACTATCATTGTCGACTTCACTACTATTGTCTAACTCGACAAATACTCCTACACTTTAACTCAACCACGACACATATCATGTTGACTCCAGATAGAAATGTTACCGCGTATATTAAACTGCTAACAGATCTAAGTGAGGCCAACATGTAAAAATACAGAATAATCTTCTTTAACAAAAATATGTATGAAAATGCAGCTGTAAGGACATGAGTTTAAAGATTAACTACAAGAAGCTTCAATTCAAGACACCGAAGACATAATTTTTCAATAATCATGACAGTGCCAACACCATTTTCCCTTTGTTGACATACTACTCTGTCCCAAAAGTAAGTGTACTGATTTGCCTTTGTGCGACTAGACAAAGTAACACCTCATTGGTGGATATCGGCGCATGGGTAGAAACCTTAGCTGCATGTCTAGACTTGTTTCAACTCGATCGGTTGTCATTCCCGCGCTTCTGCAGTTTGTGTAAGGTCATGTTTTAATACCTCGTTACGTTTGCGATGGAGCGAAATATCGAACAACGGTACGCTATCAAATTTTGTGTGAAACTCAAGAAGTCTGCCACCGAGACATTTGAAAATTTAACCGAAGCTTATGGAGATGCCACTTTGTCGAGAAATATGGTTTTTAGGTGGCACAAAGCTTTCAAAGAGAGCCGAGAAAATGTTGAAGACGAACCTCGTTCCGGAAGGCCAATCTTGTCAACAAACAATCAAAATGTGGAAGTTGTGCGAGCTGTGATGGCGAAAGACCGCCGATTGAGTGTCAGGATGATTGCAGAAGAAACTGGCTTGGATAAAAATGCAGTTCATAGAATTTTAACAAACATTTTGCACATGCGAAAAATTTGTGCACAACTGGTGCCCAAAGACTTGTCTGTGGAGGGAAAAGAGAACCGGTTGGAAATTTGTCAGGATTTGCTGGGAAGACTCGTCATTGAACCAAATTTCTTGGATAAAGTAATTGCAGGAGACGAATCATGGATGTTCGAGTATGATCCTGAGACCAAACGGCAAAGTGAGGAATGGCACACGATAAATTCTCCTCGTCCGAAGAAAGCATGCATGAGCAGATCCAGGATGAAAACGACGATTATCGTTTTTTTTCGACAGCCGTGGAATTGTGCACAAAGAATTTGTACCTCCAGGACAGACAGTTAATCAGGCCTTCTAAAAAGATGTCTTGGAACGACTTCGAAAACGGGTCCAGCGAGTCCGAAGGGACATTGCAGGTGACTGGGTGCTGCACCACGATAACGCGCCTGCTCACACAGCGCTTTCGATTCGAGAGTTTTTGGCGAAGAAAAACATCCCCACACTTCCACAACCTCCCTACAGCCCGGACCTAGCTCCGTGCGATTTCTACCTCTTCCCTAAGTTGAAATCTAAGTTGAAAGGACATCATTACGGGACTGTGGAAAACATCCAAAAAATTGTAACCGATGAACTAAGCACTCTTACAGAAAATGACTTTCAGTACTGCTACGATCAGTGGAAAAAACGTTGGAACCACTGTGTAACTTCCCAAGGGTCGTACTTTGAAGGAGATAACTTGTAATTTCAGGTGAGTCTTATATACATTTAAATAAAAAATCAGTACATTTACTTTTAGGACACACGAGTAGACAGTAATAAAGGTGATTGTCTACTGGTACCTCTGGGAAATTAGTGATCTGTCCTGGACAACCAGCAAACGTCAGCTTTGATTTTGATTTTATATTTTTTTATTTGTGTACCTTGGAATTGGGGCATTGGATTTAACTCATAAAGACGTGATGGTATTTCCATGTTTAATGCATGGCATTTTCAGACCGGGAGTGGGTCCTACATTTTTTTCTCTGGGTCACGCTTTCGGAATGAAAACTTGCTCGCGCCACACCGAAAATTTTTATTGATAAGAAATACCTTAAAAAAAAATATCAACTCCTAGCAGTGCTTTATTTATAACATGGAACACAACTACTTTATAAAATGATCATGTGACATCCAGAAAGTATAAAACAATACAGCTACTTAAAAACATGATTCATTCACAAAATACACATATTAAATGGGAAGTGTGAGTTTGTATTTGTAGAATAATCTCATTTATATTAGGTCGTATTTGGTACAAACAAAATCTCATCAACACAAAGAAGCCTTTCTCTTTTCTGGTCTTTGATATTTGTCAGAGCTGAAAATCCCTGTTCACAAGAATATGTCGTGGAGAACTGTATCTATTTGATTTTGATTGATTAACTAGGGCTGCTGAGCTCTTCGCTCTTTAGCAGTCAATGCCAAGCTGAAGAATTTGCATGTGTTCTGCTGCTGTTGAGTGGTGCTGTATAGAGTGTTTGTGATTGTTGGGGAGCCCCGCAATAGCTGTCGTCTGTCTGTGGAGAGTCCTGGGCAAGTGAGCAGCACATGCTGAACTGTCGCATACGGATGGGTACAGTTGCGGCAGTTAGGCTTGTGTGTGGGGTTTAATTTCTTTATGTGCTTGTTGAGTATGGTGTGTTCTGTTCTTAGTTGGAAGATTGTGCTCTGCTCCTTACGTCGTAGGTTATTAACGTTGTTATCTTTGTTGGGATGGGCCATTTCTTTATACAAGGCACGTCCAGTAGACCCTTTTGCCTATCGGTTCAGCCATTCCTCTTTGAAGTTGTTTTGGAGTATTCGTTCAGCTGTCTACGTGTTTGCTGGAGTGTTTGTTTGAACCATGCTTGCGCCTAGTTTTGCTTATCTATATCTATTAAAAGTAGTGTATTATAGATAACCTTACTTGCTACCACATATCTCTTATCTCAGTCAGAATTATTCTGGAATAGTGTGATGCTACGTTATGCGTCTAGGGTATGAGTATGGTGAAGTGTAAGTCACAACAACAGACAGATAAACAATTTAATTTAATCCACTACTCTTAACAACACTGTGACACTCACATACATATAACACTCTATGAGAATAGCTTAAAGAAGTCACTCGTAACGGTTCAAATAACAATATGTATTCATTACTAGCATGAATGAATATGTGTCCTGATTCAACTACAAGGGAACCAGGAATCACAATCAATTTAAATTACAAGTTATGTACAGAATGTATTTAATATGAATATTGTAGTGACATATATTATTACAAATGTTCTATGTGTGTCAGTTTTGTAGTAGTAAAATGAGGTAATACTGGTTTTGTTTTGTTCAAGCTCTGTAGGTATTTGTCATCATGACTTCAATAGTTTGTCTTTAGGGACTAGTATTGGAGATGTTCACAGTTCCTGATTTTAAGATAAGTAAATTCCCCTCTGAATAGTATTTTTATAAAGTTATTTCAAGATGAGGGGGCATAATGTTGAGCTCAGCTGGCCAACTCTGCTTATCTTGAGTGATGGCGGCAGGAGAGGACTCCTCTGCTCGAATTCTCCTCTGGGCTCAGGAGACACCTCACTGATAGCTAAAAAGACCAAGGAGTATGCTGTCCGACACTGGATTCAGCAAATCTCTGACCAGATGCTGCTCAGTACCATCAAGACCACTGTCCCACAATTCATACGAATAACACAGATACGTTGATTAGCAATGAATTCTGGCACAAACTGGCACAAATTTCCTTCTGCTTATCTTCCAGGCTTTTAATTTAGCCAAATATATGCTGGCTTCAACGCACTGATGCTTTATCAAGTGTATTTAAACAAGTGGTTTCGAACTAACGCTCCCAAGTGTGTATATCAGCGAGTCTGACCAATGAGCCCCGTTTCGACAAGTGTTTGAAAAAATGTTATCTTTTCCCGTCTCCCCTAACAACCAAGATAGTATTTATAGCCCGACCAATCGTGGTTAGGCTTTCATTTGTTGCGCTCCAATCAATTTGGAGTTTACATGGTAGGCTATTTCTGTAACGTAAATTTTTTTCAAACACGTTAAAAAAAAATCTTATGAGCAGAAATGATTTTATGCTGTCAGGCACCCCCAATATTTTATTTTGGGTATAATTTATTAATTCCTGGACTATTTGCGTAACGTTTTACATATTATTTGTCAGCAAGCCCTAAGGAACCCAAAAATACTAATTTAAAGGAGCTACGTGGCTGCGTTCAAAATATGCAATTTCTAGGATAGTCGTATAGTTGTTTTATTTTTTTATGTGAGAACCGCCACCTGTCCTGCTGTACTGTCAGACTAATGTCAGGATTTCGGACATAAAACAGTAGAATGTCAGGTTTCCCCAATAAGCGTTTTTTATGATTTTAAAACCTAACTCTGGGAAAGGGTAGTGTATTTTATCACTGTCCGTCTGAAAAAGTTAGTGCTTGTAGACTTACACGCGTGATGGCAGCATTTGTATATCGCGCGTCGCGTGTTGCATGCGTTCCTGATTTTCAGCCCTCCCCTCTCTCTATCCTTTTGTCCATCTGTTCGTTCGTTTTGGTAACGTAATATAATTAATGTTAGGATTAATTTAGGTCATTACGCAGTACGTCTCAATGTTTTTCTTAGAAATGCAGCACACGTTTCATTGAAGAAGGCGGGTAATAATACAGTAAGCTTTTATATCAACGTGAAAGCGTTACAATTTGCAGACGAAGCAGAAAACAAGGGGGATTTCGAGTACATTCCTTGTGACAGCACTGTCATTTTACCATTGCTCTTCTCTTTATTAATTTTATTTGTTAGGCTTCATATTTACCTAATAATTTATATATGTGGATTAGAATATTTCATGACACCTCCCCTCTTAAAACAGACATTATATGTCAGTCCTTTATTCTATATACACATAGAGAAATTTATTATTATTTCTGGGGTTTACGGTGATTCTCATCACACGGATGGCGGCTTAAAAAATCCGCTCCCAGATTGGTTTTTCCAGATATATATTCAATGCTAAAATTATATGGAGCCAGAAGCAAAGACCATCGGAGTAACCTAGAGTTCTCATGCTTAGCCTGTGCTAAAAACGATAAAGGTTTGTGGTCAGTTTGCAACTTAAATGCCTTCCCATATAGATAAATATTGAATTTCTTTATTGCCCATATTACTGCAAGACATTCTTTTTCGCTAGTTGAGTAGTTGATTTCAGCTTTATTCAACTTTCTGCTAGCATATGCCACTGGGCTTAATTCCCCATCCAATGCATCTGATTTCTGTAGTAAAGTTGCACCTAACCCAATATTACTTGCATCCGTCCTTACTATGAATTCTTGACTTAAGTCAGGTAATTTCAAAATGGGTTTACTTGTGAGCTTTTCCTTCAATTCTTGGTAAGTCATTTCACATTGTGGAGTCCATGTAATGCGATCTGGATGTCCTTTACGTGTCAATTCAGTTAACGGTGCACATATGGAATTAAAGTTTTTGATATACTTCTGGTAGAAACCACATAATGAGACAAAGGATCTCACGTCCTTCTTGGTTTGTGGTCTCGGGGCTTTCTGTAGTTTCTCTAAGTTCTTTTGGGTCAGGGGTCATGTTTCCCTGATAAACTGTGTGTCCCAAAAATTCCAATTCTTTACATCCAACGCAACATTTGGTTGGACGGGCTGTTAAATTTGCCTCCCTAAGTCGATCAAACAGCATGTTCAGAGAGTCAATGTGTTCCTCAAATGTTTCTGTTGCTATAAGGATATCATCCATAAAATTTGTTATACAGGGATTATTCAGAGGATCCAATAATTTTCTCATCATTCTAGAGAAGACACTAGGCGCATTCTTCAATCCAAATGGCAATCTATTAACTCATAGTGTCCTTCTGAGGTACTAAAAGCTAGGTATGGTCTAACCTCAGGCTTTACTGGAATCTGATAGTATCCTTTACTCAGATCCACTTTTGAGAAATATTTAGCTTTATTTAGCCTGGCAAACAGCTGATTTGTATCCGGCAATGGATCCACCTGTCCTTCTGTAATAGCATTCAGTCTCCTGTAATCTATACAGAGTCTATGTTCTCCAGAGGGCTTCCTTAAGAGTACCACCCCGGAACTATACGAAGACTCACTGTGCGAAATAATTCCTTCCTTCAACAGATAGTCTATCTCTTCCTTCAAAGCTTTTTCCTTAGCAAACGGAATCGAATATGGTTTCATACAGACAGGTGTGGAGTCTATGAGTTTCATATCATATTCCAATAGGTTTGTATGCCCTGGTCGGTCTGTTAACACCTCTGCATGATTCTTTAGAACCTGTTGCACTCTCTCTTTCTGAGTTTTCGTTAAATGTGTACTGATTTTCACCTGTGCTGCTGTCTCACAGGGGTGTAATGGATATTCAAATGATGAAAGTGGTTCCTTTTTCATCTCCATGGCGATGGACAAGGTCAACAAGTGTGTCTCTTCCTGATGTTCTCTTTCCAAATATTTCTTCAGGAGATTCACATGATAGATTTTTTCTTTCCCCTTCTTATCTATCTTATAATTTGTTCTAGACACCTTCTCTAGAACTGTATATGGACCCTGCCATCCAATTTGTAACTTATTCTGACTCCCGGGCAAAAGAAGCAGTACCTTCTCTCCCACAGCCAAATTTCTGTCTTTCGCCTTCCTGTTATAATAGGCAGCATGTTTCTTCCTGGCTTGTTTCAAATTTTCATTGGCAAGTTTCCAGCCAGTTTTCAACCGAGTGGTCAGCTCATTCACATATTGGTATGAAGATGTAATGTTTTCCTCTGCCTTTTCATCAGTCCACGTTCTTAACAAAGCTACATATGGACCTTTAATTGTGTGGACCTATTTGTCCATGCACCGGTATGGTCTCTTCCACTTGAAGCTTTATAGTGATGATTTTTCCTCCCAGAATTATCATTCACAAAACGACCGCTACCAATTTTTCTTTTGGGGCTTTCTCCCCTCTTAAAATTCTTGATGAGAGATTTCCTCCCTACATCCTCTTCCTCCAGTTTGTTTAAGTCCGATTGAGGGATTTTCGGCTTATCCTGGGGTAAGACATCTTTTTGCACTCTCCGCATAGTGGCCATTGTAAAACAGTTAAGTGAAGCTTGTCCGTGAAAAGGGGCTTCCCATTCCATTTGGTCCACTTTATCAAATCTATTTTTCCTTTTATTGTCAGGCCTGATTTTGCCCCATGGCGTGTCCAGGTCCTGATCCATGTTCCCACTTGTGGGTGTTCCCTCATGTGCTATGCTACACCTTTCTACAAAATTCTCAATGTCCCATCTTGCTTTGGGCCAATAATAATTGTGAGCCACCTTTTGAATGATGGTACCTATCTTCTCATGGTCCCCATCTGGTTTCACATGTAGGCTCCTTATTAATTCTGTCCTGTATCTTTTTGGAAGAACCAGCTGTCCGTGACCATTGGATCTAGCTCCAGTCTTCCTATACATCAACTTGTTTTTCATGTAAAAATCTCCCTTGCCTGGAGTTGTATGACAAGTTGACAATTTTCTGAAACAAGGCTTGAGTGTTTTATCCCCAGCCTGTGCCTTCCTCATCTCTTCTGGAGTGGTATCTAACATAATATCCTCCTCCTGTCTTGAGGTCGACCTGACCTGAAGGGTTGCCATATACACAGGTTTCCTTCTGCAACGGTCAGTGTCATGATTGTCCATCTGACAATTTTTACACCACCTTTTTCCTTGGTTGAAAGATTTTCTTTCATCATATTTCCTTTCATCGAATTGTGGGAATTTATTTTTATTGTCATACCGTGGCCTATCAAATTGGTGCTTACCTTTATTTTGATCCCTAGGATCAAATTTATTAAAGTTCTGTGGTGCCCTAAAGTTATCCACCTGTTTCTTTTTATTACCTGTTACCTCTGCTTGAGCTGCTTGATACCTTTCAGCAACATTTAGCAACTCACCCAGCCTCTCTGCACCTTGTTCCATGAGAAACTTTCTCAGGTCTGGAGCCATGGACTCTCTTAGTTGCTCTATAAGGACCATTTCCTTAAGATCTTGGGTTTTCCCCAGAGAAGTCCATTTCTCCAAGTATGTCTCTATTCGTGCAGAGAACTGGTGATAGGTTTCACCTGACAGTAGTTTAGCATTCCTAAATTTTTTTCTATAAAATTCTGCATTCTTTTCATACCTTAACAAAAGAGCCTGCTTTAGCATGTCATAATTTTCCTGATCACCTCTGCTCATTTTTGCAAAAACTTCATAAGCTGCCCACGAAGTCCCTGAGATAACTTTAAGCTCCACCTTTCTCTCTCTAACCCATACGTGGTAGCTAATAGCTCATACCTATTTATATAGCTCTCAATATCATCGTCTTTCTCAACAAAATGATCTAAATGAAAATTCATAGCTGAGATTGAGGCTCCTTGAGTAACCGTAGCATCAGAGGCAAAGGGACTGGCACCATTTTCAGGAGCATGGCCTTGAAACTCAAACTCCCTTAGTCGTAACTCATGTTCCCTTTGTAATCTTTTATCTTCTGCTTCCCTTTCTGCAGCTAATTTCCTCTCTTCCCTTTCTGCAGCTAATTTCTTCTCTTCCCTTTCTGCAGCTAATTTCTTCTCTTCCCTTTCTGCAGCCAATTTCTTCTCTTCCCTTTCTGCAGCCAATTTCTTCTCTTCCCTTTCTGCAGCCAATCGTTTGTCTTCTCTTTCTGCCTCCAATTTCTTAGCCTCAGCCTCAATCTGCAACCTCTTAGTCTCAGCCTCAGCTTCAAACTGTAACTTCTTAATTTCCCTTTCAGCCTCTAACCTTCTTTCGGCTTCAAACCTTCTTTCTTCGCGTTCAATAAATTTGTCACATTCCGTCGTGACATAGGCAACCATAACTTGCCCATCTAATCCTAACTCTTTTGCAGTCTGAACCGCAGCAGATCGAAATTTGGCCAGGTCCGCCATTGTCTATTATGTAAATTTATACAATGTCTAACCAACAATTCAATCTCTAATGGACAACACAGGCACCGTGAGCTCAACCTTATTTAATTCCACCCAAGGATACCTTTTAATTCTTATATTCCCTGAAGTGAATTACCCCCAATATTTTTAATAGTTAAAGATTCAAAATCCCAAGAGCGAGACCCCAATATATGTGGTGAAGTGGGATGTTATAAATATTTATAGGGGACTTAGTGTACTGACTGAGATCAGCTGTGAAGGTATCTATATCTATTAAAAGTAGTGTATTATAGATAACCTTACTTGCTACCACATATCTCTTATCTCAGTCAGAATTATTCTGGAATAGTGTGATGCTACGTTATGTGTCTAGGGTATGAGTATGGTGAAGTGTAAGTCACAACAACAGACAGATAAACAATTTAATTTAATCCACTACTCTTAACAACACTGTGACACTCACATACATATAACACTCTATGAGAATAGCTTAAAGAAGTCACTCGTAACGGTTCAAATAACAATATGTATTCATTACTAGCATGAATGAATATGTGTCCTGATTCAACTACAAGGGAACCAGGAATCACAATCAATTTAAATTACAAGTTATGTACAGAATGTATTTAATATGAATATTGTAGTGACATATATTATTACAAATGTTCTATGTGTGTCAGTTTTGTAGTAGTAAAATGAGGTAATACTGGTTTTGTTTTGTTCAAGCTCTGTAGGTATTTGTCATCATGACTTCAATAGTTTGTCTTTAGGGACTAGTATTGGAGATGTTCACAGTTCCTGATTTTAAGATAAGTAAATTCCCCTCTGAATAGTATTTTTATAAAGTTATTTCAAGATGAGGGGGCATAATGTTGAGCTCAGCTGGCCAACTCTGCTTATCTTGAGTGATGGCGGCAGGAGAGGACTCCTCTGCTCGAATTCTCCTCTGGGCTCAGGAGACACCTCACTGATAGCTAAAAAGACCAAGGAGTATGCTGTCCGACACTGGATTCAGCAAATCTCTGACCAGATGCTGCTCAGTACCATCAAGACCACTGTCCCACAATTCATACGAATAACACAGATACGTTGATTAGCAATGAATTCTGGCACAAACTGGCACAAATTTCCTTCTGCTTATCTTCCAGGCTTTTAATTTAGCCAAATATATGCTGGCTTCCCCAATATTTGATTTTGGGTATAATTTATTAATTCCTGGACTATTTGCGTAACGTTTTACATATTATTTGTCAGCAAGCCCTAAGGAACCCAAAAATACTAATTTAAAGGAGCTACGTGGCTGCGTTCAAAATATGCAATTTCTAGGATAGTCGTATAGTTGTTTTATTTTTTATGTGAGAACCGCCACCTGTCCTGCTGTACTGTCAGACTAATGTCAGGATTTCGGACATAAAACAGTAGAATGTCAGGTTTCCCCAATAAGCGTTTTTTATGATTTTAAAACCTAACTCTGGGAAAGGGTAGTGTATTTTATCACTGTCCGTCTGAAAAAGTTAGTGCTTGTAGACTTACACGCGTGATGGCAGCATTTGTATATCGCGCGTCGCGTGTTGCATGCGTTCCTGATTTTCAGCCCTCCCCTCTCTCTATCCTTTTGTCCATCTGTTCGTTCGTTTTGGTAACGTAATATAATTAATGTTAGGATTAATTTAGGTCATTACGCAGTACGTCTCAATGTTTTTTCTTAGAAATGCAGCACACGTTTCATTGAAGAAGGCGGGTAATAATACAGTAAGCTTTTATATCAACGTGAAAGCGTTACAATTTGCAGACGAAGCAGAAAACAAGGGGGATTTCGAGTACATTCCTTGTGACAGCACTGTCATTTTACCATTGCTCTTCTCTTTATTAATTTTATTTGTTAGGCTTCATATTTACCTAATAATTTATATATGTGGATTAGAATATTTCATGACAGTATCCACTGGAGAATGACTCTGATGTCGTGTTTTGTCAGCAGGTTGTCAGTTGTTTCTTCTTCTTGTTCTTCTTTGATCCTTAGTTGCCGACCGCCAAAGCAGTCAGTGGCCATTACGCCTGATGGCGTCTTGTAGGGCAACAACAAATTGATTCCACTCTGTTCGGTCGGCGGCCATCCTTCGTACAGTGCCCCAACTCTGGTTCATTCTTTGCATCTCAGCCTCCACAGTCCTCCGCCAAGTTGTTTTTGGTCGGCCTCTCTTTCGTTTTCCTTCAGGGGTCCATAGCATAGCTGTTCTTGTGATGGCATCGGGGGTCTCTTCTGAGGACATGGCCAACCCAGCTCCAGCGTCTGCCAGCTATGATGGTGTGCATGTCCTCTTGCTTGCTCCGAGTAAGCAGATCTTGGTTGGTGATGGTATTCGGCCAAAAGATTCGGAGAATTTTTCTTAGCGCATGTTGTGTGAAAAGAGGACAATTTTCAGTTGTTTCGGCCAGCTGTATTATTTCTTTATTTTCAGTTTGGAGATGTTTTTCTAAAGCCTGAAGTGTTGATTTTGAATCAGTGAAGATTATGATATCTGAGGGCATATAGATTTCTTGTTTGAAGTGGCTGTCTATTACTGTGAGGGTGGTGTTTATTGCTGTAATCTCTGCTGGGTAATTAGTACAGAATTCTCCGCATGGTTCATACATTTCTAGTGTGCTGTCATTTGGGTATTTCACATACGCTCCAAGTCCACCATTTTTGGTGGGCTTGAAAGCTGAGCCATATGTGTATGCATGTACTGCAGTTCTAGGGTAGCTGTCTAAAGCAGCTGTTTTAAGTATTGTTTGGTTCGTGTCTCTTGTTAGTGTGCTATCTGTGAGTGTGGTTTTTATTATTGGACGTTTTAACTCCTTTCCGGGATAAATGCCTGGGTATTGCTAAATTATTTCTCGTGTCTGTGGGAGGTGGTTAAATTCTGCTATAGTTGTTGTTACTTGTAGGGGTGATTTTTGTCTTAGTCTGCTAATGGGCTTCCAGTTTTCAACCAGTTGTCTGTTTGGGTGGTCTTTTCTAATTCTTCTATTTGATATAACATATAGTATATTTCTCAATAAAATCGTAAAAATTCTATGGATTTCTATACTTATATTTCTCATTTTATACCACATGTAACAAAATAAATAAGAAAATGACCTTTAATATTATTTTTGGCATAAGAATTTTTTTAAAAAATCTCTCTAAATCCTTGATTGACTTTGAATCTTACAGCCACACTTGCAAACCCTCTGTCGTCACACCGCTTGGAAACCACTGGGACTCTAACGCTTTGAGTTTTCATTTTGTGTTGAAGTTTAAGGGTCGATTCTTTCCAGTACGGTAATTTTATACGTGGTTGCAAATGAGATGAAATAAGAGATAATAAAATATAACATTGTTGGTCATATATTTTTAAGGTCGTTGATATCTTCATTATTTGGCTGACAAACTCATCGAGCGAAACAGATTGCTACTGAAACCACCGCTGCAGAAGCACAAGAATTGCTTGGTGCAGGCTACCATAAGGAGCAAAACATGAGAAATGATTGATGATATCTGCGTCCGATTGACAGATTGGTTAGAGCGCTGGTCTCTCACAGCAAAGGTGCCGGGTTCGAATCACGGTACCGACACGCTCCAGTCTACCCAGCTGTAAATGGGTACCTGACTTGAGTTAGGGAAGGAAAAGGCAGCGAAGAAGGGAACTGGTCACCCCACCTCTCAATTCTGGATTTAGTATGTGAAGTCTCTTACACTTCACTCCCCTACGGTAGTATCTGCTATGGGACTACCTTTACCTTTTTTTAGTCATTGCCCATGACTCGCACCCATATGTCGAGACTTGGACATAGGTGGAGCGGTATACAGCCATCTTTGATCGGAAAGTAGATGCCTCCACGTGATCTGTTTTCATTGCTACGTGCGTTTATGGGACCCGAAAAGGGAGCAAGGAATAGGAACACAATACACTACAAGGGAGGAAGGCAACTGGTCACCCCACTTTTTAAAGCTAGACCCAGTATAGAGAAGTCTCGAACATTTCACTCCCCTACAGCAGTATCTAGGATGGGATTACCTTACCCTACAAGGAGTATCTCATGGGAGCGATTAAGGATGATTGGAGTGGGGCATGCTATTCCATCCTTAGAAATGAAAGCCACAAAAAGGTTCAACAAGACGGACAAATCATCCACAGCAAGAGTTCCACTCTGCCATCCAAGGTGGATAAGGGCGGTTCTCTGTCAAGGTAGATTATAATGCTGTTCAGGGAAAGCCGAAAAGAGTCTTAACTGCTGAACCCGCTCCTTCCGTCTAGGAAAATCTCCAGCTTGGACGCCTGGAATGTTTGAAAAGTAAATGAACTAAATAAAACTCGCACAGGTGGCAGCAGAACGAAGAACTGTGAAACTAACAACCAGCGACTGTGCGAAATAAGATAGAAGGTATTAGAAGAGAAGAATTTGAACGCAGGCGAAATAACAATATCCTCAGGATATAAGAACGAATGAGCACTTTCAAGTGAAGGTGTTGCGCCTATGCTAGTAAAGGAAGCTCAGAAAGTAGTTATAAAATAGGATGCAGTGGTATCTACTCATATCAGCAACATTCAAAACATCCAAAAGGAAAATAAACTCCACCCAGTATTGTGCACCAACAAAGTACAAACAAGAATCTGTGAAAGAAGAAATTTTCACAAGACTTCACAATATGTGGGTAACAAGATCATGGCTTGACGTAGACTTGGAATAGTTCATGAACAAACATTAGGAACTTCTGCTCCCTAGATCAACTTGTTGTACGAGGAAGCATTTTTCCACATAAAATAATCCATTTACAAACATGGAACTCAAGAGAACAGAAGACAGACTAAATCAGATTAGTCATTTATGCATGAAGTTCGGACCATCATTATACAAGGTAATACGTAAAAGTGTATAGAGGACTAGGTATGGCATCGGATTACCATCTTCTATCGCCCAGTACTGAATCTCAGAAGATATAAGCAACGCATCGCTAAACACAGCAAATTGATGTGAGATATCACAGAACCACCAAGAAAGAAAGGAAATTTGCCGTCACAATAAGCAATTCGTTCTAAGTGTTTTCACAACTAGAAGACAAAGCAGATGCAAGAGAACCATTGGCAACGATATAAAATATATGTTGAATGAAGTAGCATACGTACTTTGACAGCAATACAGACAAAGCTGGAGAAAAGGACGATAATATAAAAAGGGCAAGATGAGCTTTCATTGCATTCGGAAGTATCCAGTACCATAATTACCGCCGTAAATACTTCGGTCGGTCGGTCGGTCTGTCACACTTTGCACACCGTCGTTTGCGCACTTTTTCTATTTTCGAGAGAGTGCATTAACTTTCAAGCACAGCTAAGGGGGTGCAACTGTATTTGAAAGTTAGACAGTAACATTGTATTGTTTCCCCTTATATGTACTCTCCCGAAAATAGAAAAAGTGTGACGGTGTGCATTAAATCAACAGACAATCAAGATACTCTTCTGCCCAGTTTCATTCGGGAAACGGATTTATCTCATCATTTTTCTTAAAAATAGCCTTAAAATGTAAGTTTTCTGATTGTTTCTTCGAGACAAAATTGTAATTTAAAGTATTGCAGACTTATTATTATGGATCAAAATGGTAAGATGGCTAAAAGGAAGAGACGATCGCGTCATTCACATCGAGCAAGCGAGACTATAGAAGAAGCAGCAATGTAATACGTGTAACAGAAACAACACACTATAATTAAAAACCTGCCAATTTTGGCGGGTTGTTGCTAGTATGGAAATAAAGGTCCAACGCAACAATAAGAATTTTTAACTCAAATGTCAAGGCTTGACATGAAAAGACAAAGACTAAAGTTTCACACATCGACCGAAAAATTTGAGGATATATTCGATTATCACATCAGTATCTGAGATTGTTAGTATCATCCAAATAAGGGAAAATAATTTCATGGCTTTTGCGTAGCGTTCAACACTATTTTCCTTTACCTGGATATCATGAACAACCGCGGATATCGATGGGGGTAATCGAATATATCTCAATTTTTCGGTCGTTGTAGAAGAACTGTCGTCTTTTGCGTGCTGAATAGTTTGCCAGGTAGCAAGGAACAAAGTGAACTGTCGGCGTATACACTGATGGGACATTCCCAAAAGAAACGTGATAATGTCAAACTGCAAATCGAAGGCTATCGATAGCGGATTACACATCATGTAGCTTTGCGATATAAAATGTAGTTTAAAATTAACGCTTGGTCATTCGGCTTAGCAACACAAGACGTTTGGCGGTGTAGATTTTATGAAAAATATTCATATAGTCACTCATCACCATCACTACTCTTCAGCGCCTTAAAGAACATAGGTCTTCTTTAAATGTCATGGCAGACATTCTTGTCTTATGATATCCTTTTAAAGTCTGTCAGTGTCTTTCGCTTCATATCTGTCTTCTTTTCTCTTCTCCATGTGTTTTTCGCTAAGGACATGTTCTGACTCAGTACATCTGGAGCCCACTTCACACAACGGACACACAAAACATGATCATCTCAGATGACAGCTCTCTCGGCGACACGAAACACCCAAACAATACAATCATCAGATCTCCAAAACTACAAAAACAGCGCTCAAACTAAACGACTGTACCACTTACAGCTAAACAAACGTAAACAACTTCAACATGGGCTCGCGGAGCAGTCTCAAAATGGAGAGCCTGGATGTGATCCTGTCGAGCTACCTCCTTTATACACAATTAGAATAAAATCATTAACAGCCCTCCTCAACTCTAACACAGAAATATCATTGCGATATTGGAGACGTGTCTTGCATGCGTAGCTTGTAGACGCCATATTACTTCCATCACACGCATCGCATCTCTACTCTCTCATCATACACCCTAAATCTCATCTGACTTACAGCTCAAGCAACAGTCTCATGGTCTGACCCACACACAGAACATGTGACTAGACGAGCTATGTGACACGAAAAGCCAAGATTCTACCATACTAATCCTGGCGTGCGAGAACACGACACGCTTTATCAAAGTGCGCATTCAGACAATAGACTTTATCAATGTGGTATTAGGAGCGTCAAGTTTTCACCTGGGTACAATCTGATGGGGGGGGGGCGGGGCACGTACGGGGGGTGGAGCTTAAGCAGCCTGTCCTTACATATATCACACCACCACGCACAACGCGTGATCGACCTTATCTGCTCCTATCAGTCACCAGAGCGGGCTATTCACCTCTCCGCCCCCCTAAAGCCATTATTTCGCAATCACCGATCTCGCTTCTACTGAAAGGTAGCCCCTCTCCGGGGCTCTACATCGGGAGCAATAGTTGTCCTATTCGCGCCCTGTACACCCAATACACTAATCTTCCCATCCCCCTAATTCTCCGCATTTGTAAACGCGACCCTCTTACCTACTGATCAAATCCGTAACAGGAGTCGCAAGTCATGGCCCCAATGTACTAACCGCCGTGATAACAGACCATCATCAGCAGACAAGTATGACACACGCCCTTAAGATGACCCGCACTGTGTAACGAAGAATGTAAAACTAGAAAACACTCTGATCTACAGACCCAATTCGATGATATCCACGGACTTATCAGTGAGCCACTGTCTGAGTTGTCGATTATCATTTGGAACTATATTGTGTCTTCACAATCATAGCAAGGGTACTACACAGACGCTCGTGTACATCAGATATCCTGACTATTCATAATACCCCATCTTATATCATCTCATCAAATTACTCTCAACTAAAAATTCTCTAAAAACCACCGAATGCCCAACTACATACATATCCACTTAGGCTTGCCTAAACTCAATCGCCCACCCACCACCTCCCAACCACCCCGCCACCTATCCCCCCCCCAACCCCACATCACTCCCCATGTAATATTAATATGAGGGCGAGACATAGAGTAATTATATCAAATCTTTTATGTATATAATTACAACATGTATATTTTTTTTGAATTTTGAGTATATAATGTGAAATGATAAATCAATAGTAAATAAAAACTTTTATGAAGATAAACTCTATGTTAAACTTGAGAGGCCATAAATAAATATAAAATAAAATTTTTTACTGTGCATACTTATACAGAGAGTAGGAGAATATATTAGAAAAATAAATAATTAACAGAATCAGACATGACTATTGAGAACAATTGCTAATGTATATGTGAGTTAACATATTATCTAAGATATCACTTATACTCATGTTTAATTCTTTCAAGTAACGATATAAAGAGTAGTATCTATAGTATAGATAAATATAACATTATAAAGTCTATACACTATCATTTTTTATAAATAATATTAATATTATAAAATTAAAATTTAGATGATGTACATTATAGTGAGAATATGGGAACGTATAGTGAAAGAGAGTTGAGAAGAGACTTGATGTCTCACACGTTGTATGTTGTGTCAGTGTGTAGGGAACACAAGGTACATATTATCAATTCTCTGGACATTGCTATAATGGTCTTCGGAATTGTGAGGCACATGTGATGATGATCGAGCTGTGTGGATAGACGTAGTACACAGAGCATATACTAGTGTATTGAATCATGCACACAATCAAGTGGGTGCGTTAGGACAAATTGGAGTCTCATTGCTTGTTACAGTTTGGGGAGGTGTCATATTTTTTTTGTTTTGTTTGGGTTTATATGTATTTCTTAGGATGGGTAGCATACTTTTTGGATCTAAGATACGCTCAAATTGTGGTTTGTAGGTTATTGGGGTCATTGCATGTCTGGGGGGGTTGGAAGGCGATGGTGACAAGGGCGAGGGTATTAGAGGAAATAACCAATTGGTGAGAGCGTATCAAACAACGGGATGGCTCCCCATACTGAGGGGAAATATGAAGGGGGGCAGGGAGTTACATATTTGTAAGGCGCCAAACCACGTGGGTGTTCAGAGGATAGTGTACTGTGGTTACCATATTGGCTTAGGTATCAGTTGCTTTATTGTAAAGAGCATATATCGAAGTAATTCTTAGTAATACATGAGGGATATGCACGCGTGTAGGCGTTTGATTAGTACACTTGAGTTGGTGGAACCGTTATATGGCAGGATTGTCATTGGAGTGATCTCCAGTGTCCCTATAGCCTGGTGGCCAAGACTGAAGAATAGGTTAGGGAGAAAGGACGGGTTTGGGCATATGACATAGGACAGATACGTGAAAGTGACTAGATGACGGCTATAGGGTATCCTCAGTTCATATGAAGGGAGGGCTGTTTGTTATACGGAGACCTAGCTTGTAGTGAGAGGTGGAAATGGTGTTCACATTTGCGACAGACAATGGGTTGGGAGTGATTGTAGAGTGTGCTGAGGATTTATGGCGTGTGTATTTATGAGCGGACAAAGTATCATAATTTTGAAATAGGGTATTACAATCTTCTGACGTTATACTATGATAAGGATATTATGGGGACTAGCGTGTGAGATATGACATCTATTCATAGGGTTCAGGCGCTCTGCATCGGAATCGACATGGTCGTTCTTTAGGGTTCGAGGTTGATACTATACAGTGAAGAGGGTGGGCATAGTGTTGTGACCGAGTGGGTTGTATGTATTAGGGGGTGATGAGACTTTCTAGTGATTGCGTGTTATTAACTTATAATGACTATTTAACTAATTTTCACTTTATTATATAGACATATTTACACTCATTTTGTCTTTCTGTAATATGTCTGAAGTGACATCTGTATGGGAGTGTTTCATATAGGTTGTTGAGACATCACAATAGATTATAGCAGTCTATGAAAAACTATAATGTATGTTATGTTTTCTTGTGTGGTTATGTATGATATACATATATGTGGGTTATAATTGGTGTTAGGATATAGATGCAGGAACATTGATGTAGTCTAGTTATTAGTGTGTATATCTTGGTAGGGGTGATTAGTGTATCGTATTCAATGATCTTTTGTTATTGTCTAATATTTATTGGATAATCTTACAACGAGATCGTTTTGTGTTGGGGGAAGGTGGGATCGGGGTTCACACATGTTCGTGATTGGTCGGGGCGGGCACATGAAGGGTTATAGGCGTTCTTCGTGGCGCGTGCGGAGGGGGAACGAGGGGAGGAGGTATTATTAGGGAGAGTGTTGGATTACGGCCATCGTGTTGGGTAGGGGTAGAGGAGATCGGGTTTGGTGATGCGGTATTGTATGTGTATTCATGGGGGAGTCACTGGTGTGACATGTTTTTTTTAGGACTGTTGATGCGTGTGTATTATTACGGGTGGCTAGACTCTGGTCTTTAATCTTTGTAAAGTACTACACACATAGGAGGAGACACTCATTACGGGAGAGCCATGATATGCGTCGATTTGAGTGGTGTGTTATCTTCTCTCCTGTGGAGTTTCCATCATCGTGTAACCATGGGGCATTGGGGGGGGTCTTTTTTTTTTCTTATTATATATTTTGGGCACTGTATTGCCGGTGGACAAGTTTTCTTAGGCTGAGACGGCACAATGTGGTGTCTTGGGTGTGTTGGATGTAACTAAGAGGACATGAATTGCGTGAGGGCGGGAGTCTGGGAGTTATGTATGAACTGTACATCTGATCTAGAGGTTGTGATTGGACTGCTACGTAGCGTGGGCGAGGGATGATGGTGGTTTACAGCGGGACAAGTAGGGGGCAGAGAGGATTGGATATGTATCACCTTGTAGTGATAACATAGCTGTGTGGAATTACAGAGCTGGTAGTACATAGCGCGGTGCGGGTGTAGAGGTGTGAGTGACCGTATTGCTTGGACAATGGGTCGGGGGGGATTACACAGTGTGATACGGGATGTTGAGGATTGACGTCGGGGGTTGAGGAGCTTCAGTGTCTGTGGTGGAGGAGTTGTGTCGGTGTAAGCAGAGGGGTGAGCTCTATGGGGTGGGGCTGTTGGGGGGGGGGGTTCTGAAGAGACTGGACAATGTGGTAATGGGGACAGTTGGGAGGTGGGAGACTGACAGTGGTTATTGAGTGGAGGGGTGTGGGGGTGTTGGGGAGGTCCTGGTGGGGGTTTGGGGGGGGTTAGAAGGAGGGTGGATTTGATGGGAAGCAGGTAAGAGGAAAGGAGGTTTGTGACGTGCACATGGGTCGGATGCTGTTGTCAGTGTTGGCATTTTTTGGTCAGTGGGTGCGGGGTGGTGGGAGGAGCCGCGGGTTAAAAAGTTTGTGTATTTGGCGGGGATTGTGTGCGTTGATAGGTATTGTTTAGGTTGCATTCATATGATATGGTGGTAAACTACGTTTTATTATTGAGTGTCATAGGGGGGAGTTGGTGGTGAGTTGATTTTATTGGATGTTGGGAAATGGAAGTTTTGATATGTGGGGGGGATGGGTCACGACAGGGTATCATAGTAGGGGGGTTAGATGGCTATGGTTTGGGTGAGTTATGTAGTATGGGGGTGTAGGATGTCAAGGGTTGGTGGTAGGGGTCATGGTGGTTGGGGAGAATGGGGGTGGGTTATGGCAAGTTATGGGTTGTGAGGGGTTAATGGGGTAGAGGTCGATTAGTGGTAATAAAGGGGGGGGGTTACTGGTTGTATTTACTTATGTGGTTGGTGAGGTGGGGGGAAGGGGGTAGGTGTACAGGTATTTAACGGAGAATGTACGGTATTATGGGAGGGGCAGGTGTCAAGGTTAGTGGGAGGATATTGGGTTGTGGTTTTGCTAGTGCACTTTTAGTGAGTGTTAGATCAAACACGAGATCTCTAAGAAGGGTGTGCCCAATTTTATTGGTCAGTGGTTGATTTTTGTAATAGGAAATCGATTGAGAGGAGTGGGTGTTGGTGCATTGATGGAATTTGAGGTAAGGAGGGATGGGGGGGTGAGGGATTGCTGCTTTTTATGAGATAGGTGTATTATTTGACAGCGAGTCATTTCATAAGGGGGATACCCAGTGTGTTTAGGGTGGGGAAATTTAATTAAAGTTAGTTTGTTTGAGGGATGTTGTTGCCATGTTAGTAACTTCCAGGGGTTTCTATAGAGGGGAGGATGCCTACTGGGTGTAAGACGGACACAAAAGTGGTCATCCTGAGACGGGACTTAAATTAGGAAGCCATAGTTGTAGATTAGTATGGGGGGTTTTGTGATGTGTTTGAGCCATGAATGAGATGGGATGTACTATAGGTAATGTGGTTTGATAATGTAGTGGGTAAGGTTTGGAGGCTGCGTATGTGGAGTTGGAAGTAAATGAATTTTTGGATGATGTATGGAACTACTCGGTAAGGTGAGATGATAATGGTTATGAGGGATTGTTGAAGTTTACTAAGTTAGGAGTTAGAGAGTTAAATAGTTTTGGCCATTGGGTAGGTGGCAAGTGTAAATGGGGGATGGATACAGTATAGATAGTTTGAAGTGTAGGATTGTGAGTATTACCTTGGAACATTATGGAAATCATTAAATGGCAGATTGTACTTTATAGGGGTAGTTGTAAATATTCTCTCAGATGCTTATTTTGATGTTTTATGGGTTTGAGGGTTTGCTAGGTGAGAGAATCTCAATTGGGTCGTAATCTCAAGTTGTTACACTATGGCTTCTCAATACACGTATAAATTGGATAGCTACATTGAGCCACTGGTATTCGCAAAGATTTGTTTGAACAAATGGTCGGGGTCATTTTTATGTGACTTTGAAGGGACGGAAGGTACTGTTGGGGGGTCTTTTGGGTAGAGTATGGGAGTGTGAGTGTGTTGTTTGGTTTTTGGTATGTGGTCCTGTTTAGCATCTTGACGGAGTAGGGAGTAGTTGGAGTATATCATGAGGGAGGGAAGGTATATTGGTAGAATTGTGGTTGTTGGTGTATGGTAAAGTGTTTGTTAATAGTGGAAGTCATTTCTAATAGTAGCGATTGTGGCCTATAATTTTATTAAGACAATGCAGATATGGTGTTCAGGATACTTGGTGTATTGAACACGTGTGTTAGCGATCGTATATGAGGGGCACGTATGGATGTGTGTTAGGAAACCATCAGGTCCAGTTTGATGTTAATTATTACCGGAATTGGTGGGCGCCGTAACGGTATTGTATGATCGGATGTAGTGTTAGCAAGTTTAGAGGTATGTCCTGAAGATTGTTTAATACCTTTTAGAGGTCTATGGTAGTTGTAGCCGGAGCGGGGTTGTATTTTTTTATGGGTAATTGGGGTTTATTGGTGGGGGTTGTACTGGAGAGTGTTTTGGGATTTTTATTTGCCACGAGGTTTCTAAGAGTTTATGGGGGAGGTCGTTTGGTAAAAACATGGATTTGTGTTTGGCTGGGAAGGGGTTGCGGGGCCAAAGTGTTGGGGGATGATTGTTTGGATGTGGGGTGTGGTGTGGGGTGTGGATTGTTGATTGGGGGTGGGTTAGGGTAAAATAGGGGGTGGGGTATGTAATGAGATTGATAGGGTTGAAAGGTTGGAAAATGTGGGTTGGGGAAGGGGGTGGAGAAGTTTGGGATAATATTGGGTTAGGTGGTTTAGATGGGCTTGTAGGAGATAGGTATATTTTTATGTGTTGAGAGGTTGGGATCTTGGTTTTGTTGTTGTTGATCTGTTTATTTGTGTGGGGTTTGTATGGTTGGGGTTAGGGTGTAATTGAGTGGGGATGGATCGTTGTGTTGCCTGGGGTTTGGTATGATAGAACCAAAAGGGTATCATAGTGGTTTACATGTGGGTTCCCATGTCTGAGGAGTTTGATCTTTATGGAAAATATAAGAATGAGTGTTAATTGTGTGATATGAGGGTGTGTTTATTGGAGGGGTGTAAGTGTGGTTGTTGGTTTTGTTTGGGTTATTTTAGGTTGGTGTGGATTTAGTGGAGTGGTTTGTTTAGTCGACGTGTGGGGGGTATGGGATTGGTTTTAGAATTTGGGGAGGGAATAGGGAATGTTATTTGGTTGGAGATGTTGTTTTTAGGGAGAATGTTGGTGTGGGGAATTGATGGTATGGATTGGGGATTCCTGTTTGTTGTGGGGGTTATGGTGGAGTGGTGAGGTGGTTGGGGTAATGGTAATTTAGTATGTTAGTGTAATGGTGTTTAAATTGTTTTTGTTTTTTTTGTAGATTTTGTAGTTTGTTAGATTGTTCCATTAAGTTTGGTTGGGGTGTTTTTTAGGTGGTGTGGGGGGTTGGTGGGTGTATTTGTTTTAGTTTATGTAAGGGATTAGATGTTGAATTGATTCTAGGTGAATGGAGATGGTTTGGATATGAATATACTCATTGTTGGTATAGGGTATGGGGGGAGGGTGGTTGAAGGGTTTAATGGGAAAGAGGTGTGAATGTAGAACCAAAAATGTGTGAGTGGGTTTTAATGAGTTGTTACAATCGTTTATGACACTGGGGTACTACACCAGTCCCCAACATCTACATTTATCAACTGGTGGACATTCAGTCAGATTTAACAAAGTTAAAGCGTGATTTTCAAACAAGGTAGTAGCCAGTATGAGTTGTAAACAGTGTTTGTTTTAACAACTGGTGTGCCACTTCCTGGGTCAACCTGCACAGTGACCATTTGGATTGAGAAGTAAACTACTGAGACCAGAATCGTTCCTTGGGGTCTGTTTACGACACACAAATACATCAGGATACAACTCTACAGTGTGATGTCATGCGTGACCTGGTCGACAGTAATGTGGTAACTAATTATGGTCAGCGTTTGTTTGACATTTGGTTCGTTGTGACATTTTTGCATACATTGGACAGTGTTACACAGCAAGCTTGGTTGAAACATAGAACATTACACATCAGGACTGGAGAGTTATTTGATGTTGTTTGCGAGGAATGGTTGGTGGATTGGGGGGTTGAGAATTGGTACATTAGATTGGGTTGGAGGTTCACATCAACGATGGAGAAGTCTGGATTTGGTTGTTTAGTGGGTTAATTGGATTGAGAAAATAATTTTGTTGGTATTAAGGTTATTATAGGGTTGGTTTTTGGTAAAAGTATACATGTAGGGATAAGGTGGGGTATGGGGGTTTTTGGGGTTGTAATTAAAGAGCCTTCTTTATTGTATTTTTGAGTTATTAATGTTTATGGAACACTAGTATAGGTTATTTATATCATGAATGATGCCAATACCTATTTATGCAATTATGTATTTTATTGAAGTAAATATTTATAGGGATGATATTTGTTTGTATCCACGGTTGTTAATTATTTGGTTGGGCGTGAGTTATATTGTAATTAATTTTAAGTGTCACACAACATAGAGTAATATCCCACGTAATAGAGGGTCTGAAATTTTGTGCGTGGGAAGGTGGGTTGGGGTATAGTGGGCAAATTGTGATTCTTGATTGAAATTTGGGGGCTGGCGACATGCAGTTGCTATTAGTTTTAGCTGTTAAGATCTGTACTAAGAAGTGGGGTATTGTTTTTGTAATATTCCTCTGTTAATTCGTTTGTTTTGATTTGTTTGTAATTTGTTGGTCTACCCTATTCTATCTTTCAGTTCTATTCTCAATTTATATTTATATACTGTGGCGTTATTTGTATTTGTTATCCTGTTGCGGTTTATCTTTTATTGTTTTTCCCATTTGATTTATTTCATTTCCGCAAATGTTTTCATGTTCTTCTGTATAACTGTTTTGTTTTGTGCCTGATCGACATACACTATTTAAAATATAGTTGATCATATAAATTGATGTACAAGAATCAACTGATAGTTAATTGCTATTACTAAAGGTACACAGTTGATGATATAAAACACTATTTCTGGTGCACTGCACTTGTATTATAGAGTGAACCAGCAACTTATAGCTGTTATTATATAAGGATTTATACAAGACCTTTGTAAGGCTTGTTTCCCACAGTGATTGGGATAGTTAAGTACTATTTTCCACAGGTTACAAGTTATCATACAAGGTCTTTGATTAAGACTAAGAAAGTGAATTTATTTACTTTTGCAAATTACTGCCCTTATTACACAAGATGTCTCCATTAGATTATTTTATCACACAAGGCAAGGCTCTTGATAAGACTGGTCAGCAATTAGAAGAATGGGCAGTTGCTCAATATGACAAAGCATTAGCTGCTGAAGAAAAAAAGCATTGATTCGAGGAGAAAAGTTAGAAGCTGATGGAAAAAAAATTACAAAGAGAGTATGAACAAAAGAATTAGCAGATACAGACTGATGAAAAAAGATTCCAGATGGAAATGGAAAAAGAAAAAGTCTAAAAGAGAAGTGCTGAACAAAGAAAAATTACAATGCTGCTGCAGAAGAAAAAAATGTACAAGATGGAAATGGGAAAGAGAAAAATTTAATTCTGCAGTTGAAAAAAGATTACAAGCTGCTGCAGAAGAGAAAAAATTACAAGCTGCTGCAGAAGAAAAAAGATTACAAAGAGAAGCTGAAGCTGAGGAAAAAAAGCAATAAGAGAACATGAACACAAAAAAGAACTTTTAGCATTTGAGTTAGAAAAGTTAAAGTTAACAAACATAAGTAATGTTAATCAAGCATCTGGTGGTAATGGTAAACCCTTTACTTACAAGGTCAAGGTACCAGCGTTCAACCCTTCCAGTGATGACATAACATTCTGGCTAAATAGATTTGAACGCTCTTGTCGAGCACATAATGTGGACAAATCACAATATGCTAACCAGTTATCAGAAAATCTGAAAGTGATTCTCTGACTAGTTTAAGTTTGGTTGAAGAGGCTGACAAAGATAACTATGATGTTATTAGGGCAGCCTTATTAAAGAAGTATCAGTTGTCTGAAGAGGGTTATCGGAAGTTGTTTAAGACAATGGTGCCTGAGGCAGGTGTAGAATTCTCAGAATTCATTGCAAGGACACGTCTTACATTTGATCGTTGGATTGAGCTATCCAAAACAGAAAAGACTTATGAAGCCCTTATGGACTTGATACTCAGAGACAAGATTATGTCAAGTATAAATAAACCTTTCCTCGAATTCTTACATGAGCGTAAACCTAAGTCTCTAAAAGAAATGGAACAGTATTGTACCCAATACGTCACTGCACATCCGGACGTAGCTATTAGCCACAGTAAGGTTAAAGAAGGTATGCCAGTTGCTTCTGCAACACGATACACCCCTAATAACTCTCCCAACTTCCCAGGCCCTCTAGATCGGTTTTATAAAAACGGTCACTATTACAGTTATCAGAACCAAGGTAACCAATCATTTCAGGTTCTTCTTCGAATACCTGGAGAAGAGCTGACAGCCCTCGATTCAGGGGTGGTCATAATTACAGGAACTTTCGCAAAGGAAGTCATTCTAGAAACTATCCAAGTTTTCCTTCATGGAGACAACAAGATCATAATTACCGAGATACTCATTATAATGAATATGATGATAGTAACCAAAGGAGCTATGATTCAAACCCGAGTAGGGGTTATAATAGTGGAAACAATGATAAGTACAGAGGCAATAATAACAAAGGTAGAGCACAATTCAAAAAACATAAAGCTCATTACCAGGCGAACTCTGCACAGCAAGAGTCCCACGAAGCCTATAAACAAAATAAAGATAATGATGACTCTAATAATATGGCATGTGCCGCTTTTGATTTTGGGAGAGCATCTCAGTGCCCCCAATGCAAAACATTATTTGAGCCAACCACAGTGTCTACTTTAAGCTGTGGCCATCCTCTTCCCGCTCTTCCTGCGTCAATCGCGCATGATGGGAGAGGTTCTCTTGTCTTACACAAAGGTTTAGTAAATGACAATCCAGTCTCAGTACTTTTTGATTCTGGATGCACAACTATTGGGTTAGGCAGTCACTCATAGATCCTTCTCATTCTACAGGCAAAGTAGTCAAATGCGTAACATTTGGCGGCACCATAGAGAAATACTCTACCGCTATCATTAGGATTGCTACTCCTTTCTTCACAGGAGATGTACACGCATGTCTTTTGCCGAATCCGATCGCTGATCTTATCATCGGTCGCATTCACGAGTCAAAGAATGCACTCCGGAGCAAATTTCCGTTTGGGAAAATCAAAATATGCAATCTGCTAATGCGGTAGTCACTAGAGCTCAAGCTCTCAATATGCCTGAAACTTCATCTGTTGAAGATAATGAAGTGCATAACCAAGATGATCCCTTGGTAATTTCTCGTGACTCGTTTATAAAACAACAAGAAGAAGATCCGACTCTTAAGAAATTCTTCACTCTTGTAACGAAAGGTGATCCGAATAAAGATTCAAATTGTAAATCTTGGATTACAATGAAGAATGGCGTACTTGTACGTATGGTGCAAGACTCCACTAAGTCAAGTCATTCTCAGATTCTTGTACCCAAGAATTTGAGAGTTAAGATCTTACAACATGCACACGACTCTCAGTGTGCTGGTCACATGGGTTTTTCCCGTACAAAGTCAAGAGTTCTTGCGGCTTTCTTTTGGCCTTTTGTGAACAAGGACATACGGATCTATTGTCGATCCTGTAAAGTATGTCAAGAAGTCAAATCCAAAGGTCCTCGTCATGCTGCGCCTATTCAGGCTGCAGATATTCCTATTCGTCCATTCCAGAAAATGGCGATAGACATCATTGGTCCATTCAAGATCAAATCTGCTAGAGGACATCAGTTTATCTTAACGTGTGTAGACATGTGCACACGTTGGCCAGAGGCTATCCCTCTAAAGAGCATTACTACCGCTGACATTGCAGATGCTCTTTGGCTTATATTTTCTCGGCTGGGATTCCCCGGAGAAATATTATCAGATCATGGCACCCAACTGATATCGGATACCATGTCTCAAGTAATGTCTACTCTACAGATAGAGAGATCTTTGAGTAGCATCTATCATCCTATGTCCAATGGGATGGTCGAGCGACTAAATAGAACACTTAAGAACTTATTAGGGAAGATAACTGAGGATCATCCTCAAGATTGGGATAGGGTTTTACCCGCGGCCCTCTTCGCGTACAGAGAGGTCCCCAATGAACATACAGGGTTTTCTCCCTTTGAACTTGTCTTTGGCGCGCGACCGCGCGGCCCAATGTCTTTGCTGCATGATCTTATAACAGCTGACAATATTGACGATGACACAAAATCTTCTTACGAGTATGTCATCGCGCTGAGACAAAAGATTATCGAAGCATGCAAATTGGCAACGTCCTCTTCTGAATTTGCTAAGCAGAAGGCAAGACAATTTGCTAATAAGAAGAGAACTTTACGACAACTTTGTCCTGGTGACAAAGCATTTGTTTTGCTACCTTGTCGTGAAAATAGACTCCTTATTAGTTGGAAAGGTCCGTACGATATAATATCGAAAATTTCAGATGTTGACTACATCGTCGATATTAACGGGAAGCATAAAACCTTCCACATCAATATGCTTACGGAGTTCCATGAACGTCCTGACTATCTACAGCCTATTTTCCAGGCAACGGACGATTCTCATGTCAAACATGGTCATTACTCATCACTGTCTGTAATACAGGATGAGGAAACAAGTTTTTCGGATGTTAATCTTCCGCTTCCAATGATCCCACTTCATTCTAGTGAATCATGGAAAGACGTTACTGTTTCTCCTGATTTGTCTCTAGGAGAACAGCGACAAGTTTCGTCTATGTTACAAACATTTCAGGATGTCCTCACTGACATCCCTGGACAAACTCATGTCATTGAGCATGACATTGTTCTAACTGAACATACTCCAATTAGGGTTAGACCTTATCCTATCCCTATACATTTCCAAACACAGGTTGAAAAGGAGTTGGATGAAATGATAGATTTACAAATAATCGAACCATCCACTTCTGCATATTCTTCGCCGATGGTTATTGTTCGAAAAAAAGACAATAACATACGTCTTTGCGTTGACTATCGCAAATTGAATCAAGTTACGAAGTTCGATGCTGAACCTATGCCTTTACTAGAAGAGCTACTTACTCGTCTTTCTAAATCGCATTTTTTCACTAAACTTGATTTGTCTAAAGGATATTGGCAAGTTCCATTATCCGAACGCGCCAAACCTCTTACCGCTTTCTCTACTCCCAGAGGCCTTTTCCAATGGAATTTTATGCCTTTCGGCCTTATGAACGCACCAGCTACATTTGTACGCATGATGCGTCGAATCCTATCGTATCGGTCAGATGTCATTGCTTATCTAGACGACATCTGTCTTTTCAGCGATACTTGGGAAGATCACTATTCAGGGTTAGTTGAATTATTATCAACTCTGCGTGAGTATAACCTGACAGCAAAACCATCCAAAGCTTGTATTGGCTTTAGCGAAATTGCTTTCTTAGGCCATCGAGTAGGTCACGGTTTCTTGAAGACAGAAGACCATAATATCACTAAGATACTTAACATCTCTATCCCTAGGACTAAAAAAGCAAGTGCGAAGTCTTTTAGGTCTCATACAATTTTATGGACGTTTCATTCCGAATCTGTCCTCTATCATGGCACCTCTCTCTCTACACTATTAAAGAAAGGGTCGCCTAACATGGTTCACTGGTCTCATGAATGCCAATCTTCACTAGAGAAGATCAAAACTATGTTTTCATCACCACCTATTTTAGTGTTACCTACAACAGATAAGACATTTGTTCTTCGTAGTGACGCTTCATCCACTGGGATTGGAGCGGCACTAATGCAAGAGTACTCTGGAACTCTGCATCCTGTAATGTATATATCCAGAAAACTTAATGCTGCAGAAAGGAATTACTCGGTTTTAGACCGTGAATTATTGGCAATGGTTTGGTCAATTCTCAAACTCCAAAGATTCCTTCTGGGCGCGCATTTCGTAGTGGAAACTGACCAAAAAGCTCTTACGGCTATCCAAAGTAAGAACTTGAACAGAGCTCGAGATCAACTCGATACGCAATCGCTCTTCAACCTTTTCATTTCTCGGTACGAGCTATCCGTGGTTCAGAAAATGTGATGGCGGACATTCTGTCCAGATGCCCACATGATGCCACTTAACTGTTAAATATTGGATCTTTTTAATATGTATAACTTTACAACAGTTATTTTTTTGTTTCTTTACTAAGATACACATTTGTAATTTAATAATAGAATGATGGTATCGCTACTTAGCGGTTTATTGATGTTTATTCACCGCTGTTCTTTGATGATTGTTTCTTCATAAATCATAAATTTAAGATTATAGTGTGAATTTTTGGTATGCATTGTATAATTACCAGAATTGTATTATACGTACATCACACCTTCCTGGAAACATTTATTCGTAGAGAAACAATTTCTCTCAGATTTTGAGATATATTCTCACCGGTCATATTAGGAATTATAGTTATTCCTGATATTTTCATCTGCGCAGTATTCTTGCGTTGTGAGCCTATTCTACGTGCTCCTAGGTGTATTTAAAAAAAAAAAAAAAAATATTTTTTTTTTTTCCCGGGAGGTGTGGTAAGACTGTAAAGGGCAATTTTTTACTATCTTGCAATATAATACATTTATATACTTATTATGTTCGCAAATATTTTGTAATCAAAGTATTTCCTTTTTAAGTGCTTAAGGAGAAGTCATTTTTGAGTTACTTCCCTTGAAAGTAGTTCCGTCATCTTCGATCGGACTCCGCGGACGAGTCTAGGCCTACTGCGATTTATTCTTTGGCTGGGTAGGAATAGATTGTTCTTGCTTCAGTATATCTATGGCCTGAATTTATACGTAGTGTTTGTATGAGTAGGACGAGTCTGTCTTATATATGGATATCTTTACATTTCTAAGTCGAACTATGTTGGTTGTCGCTAGAAAAGGTCAAAGGCTATGCAGCGGAAGTATCGCTAGCAAGGGGTGTGATTCATGGCTGTCATCCTGTCTGGATGTCGAATTTTGTTGTAGCAGGCCTATCGCCGAAAAAGTGATCTATAAGTCAATGGGGAAAAGTGATAGTCATTTAGACATGTTGTATGTACTTTACCCCAGTGTTTATTCTCTTTTGCCAAGGAATGGCAAAGTTATATTTCGCATAGAAAGGTAAAACCACAATTTATTATGAACTTGGGCTTCGCCATCGTTGTCGATAAACAGATGCACAGTGGTACTTTTGAAAAGAATATTTATTCAAAGGAAGACGACATTCCTATGTATCAGCACTAGATTGTATGATATTATTCAATCACCTCTATGAGAGAAGCTATGAAGAAATGAGGACATTTAACGAATGACCAATTTTGGTCTGGGTCCTATAGTGAGTGAAACTCACGAGAGAAGAACAGCCATGTTGAAATTCATATACTTTGTATTTATCGAGTGAGAAAAAGGGATGCCTGTACTATCGCTCGATGAACCAAGAGATCACTGCTACATGTGAGAACCCATGTCTGGGATTCCTATATCTTTATGGAAAATATATATATTGAACTTTACGTGAAGGGATATTCACTAGACGAGGTTAGGTCTAGGAGCCTTCCTATATATTGGTTATGGTCTGACGTGCCCAGTCAGTAAAGCCAGATGATTTACATGATGGAACTCTGAATGCTTATTTACGAATGCTCCATTATGATATTTGCCAAGCATGAATGCTAACTTAAGATGATATTCCTGTGATCAACATTATGCTGTCTATGTCGACATTTGTTCCTGTAACCATACACGTACTGTCCAAGTGTGCGTCCCATTAAATGTTATAAAAAGACCACCGTAGTTCCAGTACTTCTTGAATTCGAACAGTGTGAGTATGAGTGATGTACTACCAACCTGTCAACTCTATCGAATCATGCTACCATTCGCGTTCTGACATTCACATACACACTCATTGTTTACACTCACATTCTTGTCGGAGCCTCATCACGTTCCAGGACAAGATGACCTGTATGACCAAAACTGTTACTGAACCACTGGTAAGAAATATATATACGCGTTGCTATTTCGCTAGTCTTAACGCTAGGGACTCACAGTGAATAAAATGGTAACTCTCTAACACATTAAACACTTAAGCACAACTTATATTATTATTACCAGAAAAGCCGAATAATCCCCACGAAGGCTATTAAGCACTATTTCACATAGGTTCTAGCGTACGCGTTAAGATTATCCTAAATGTCTTGAGAGGCTTGATAACTGACTTAAAGTGCAGGCAATATATATATATACAAATTTTGTATGATCTCTCTGAAAGATGGCAAAAGTCACACCTTGGACGTTTCAGGAGAAATCCGCGAGCTGGCTTAACAAGATAAAAGATTCTACGGTTCGCTCACGCGCTATGCCGAACGGCATCAGAGAACCATTTCTTTGCGAGCGAAGCGGCTTAGATTATCTCTCCATTTTGGATCAAACACTTAATTCCCCTGAAAATGTCGGACATCAAAGATGACCAGGAAATATTATAATCGCCCTTGAAGTTGCAACTTAGTCTGATCAGTTTCATCACGTGCTTTCTGTCACTTCCCGATGATTGACATGTCAGCTCGCGTGAGAACTCTGTTAAACAGACCGGTTCACCCCCTGTTATCGGGCATGATGCGAATAATAGGTAAACAACTCGTTAACGCGAAAAAGACAGGAATAATAGGCGTGGCTAAAATGTCAGTCCACAGACAGCGAATTGCGTAGGTGTTTGCGTAGCAAAACGTAACCACTAATGAGGAGCAAAGGTGGACGGATTTATGTAGTCTATTTACATATACACGTCACAATCTCTTCATTTCTTCTTGTATATTTGTAGCAAAATATGCGAGAATAAACGCTCAATTCAGTACGATTTAGGCATAAAACGATAATAAATACATTAGCCCGCATGTGTCTGACGGTTGTCATCTTCGAAGCCAGCAGCGCTGCTTTTTGCACAGTGCTAAGCCTATAGAACGATTTCACGGAAAAAGTCTGACACGCTTTAGTTTCGTTTTCGAGAAACACTACTAATAGTTAACCTTTGCCCAATCTGCTGATTACACTTTGTAGTTTAGCCTTACAATTAACTATTGGCGGAAGTATACCGCAATATAGCTATCTGAAGTAACACTTCCTGTCAACTTTGTAACAAAATCCGTAGTAATCCTTACATTTTTTGGTAATATTACACGATACAATGCTAACTAGTAACGCAAATCCGTAACCCGCCCCGTCTACCCCCCGCCTCGATGACACAGTCTGCAACGCATATATTCACACTGCGAAAAAGCCAGCCAAGGCATAACCACGCAGACAGTTTTATTTCCTACTCGTGGTAGCATTTCTAATGTAACTAAAACAAGTAGTTATTGGAAAAAATACATGCTCGCAAGATGAAGGAGAGAAAGATGGCGGACTTGTGTAAAATTTTATTTGACGATGGACGATGAAATAAATTGGAAATTTTAAACCATTAGAAGGTTCCCCATAAGAATTATATGGTAGTATGACGTGGAGTTGGCTGAGTAAGAATGTACTTTAAAATATATTATAGTCCCAGTATTCGAGAAGTTATTGAAGAAATACTAATATCCTAAGAACACACGACCAGACAACACAGGCGTATCCTGCTCATGTTTTTTTCGGTACGTTAGGGGGAACGCGAGCTGGAAAAAGAGGCAGGGAGGTACATTCTCAATTTAGCTTTGAGGTGAACAGAGTAATGAATGGAAAGGGAAAAACGTTGGATAAATGTAATCAAAAACCGTACTATCTTTGTAGTTGGCCATGA